>JAHHUM010002936.1:0-528048 GCA_036173005.1 Crenichthys baileyi | reverse complement strand
AATAGAAATATGTTTGTCTAAAAAGATTAAGCCATGCAAGTCTAAGTACACTGTATGTCCTGTGTGGCTTTTATTAACAGCACAGAAAGGGCCTCCCCAGACAAGGTGAAAACCATGCCTTTATATCCTGGGCAGATATGCAGTTGGAGGTCCAGCCCGAGTTCTTCATGTAGCTGCGGACTGTCGACACTGAGAGCTTTTGCCAGGTCCAGTTAGCTATGAGACAGAAGAGAAACCACCCACGTTTCCTGTTACAGCATGATGACAGCCTCCCTTCCATCTACACGTTGTGGAATGGCAAGGAGGGTGGGTAAGACTTACACAGTAGGTGTTTCTGCATCAGCTTGCACTGCTGGGACCTCCACTTATCATACATGCTCCTGTCTGGGGTGAAGCCCTTTACTTGCCTCTGTCTCTTAAAGGGCGCTTGTCCATCCAGGGTGACAGGAAACTGCTCTAAAAAAGCACCCACTCCTGTGCCCTCTTCCGGGCTGGTTTCCCGCGGCTGTTTGGGTGTCTGCTTGCGGCCAGACGGGCTGAGGGTGCGTGAGAAGGAGAGAGAGACTCAGCCCTGAGCCCCTGCTTGGTGCTGAGTGCGAGGGGCCCTGCTCGTCTTCGGTGAGCCCGAGGTAGACTCCCACTGCTTCCTTCGCCTCCTTGCTCAGCAACTCGGCGTCCAGCGCCAGGATGAGCCTTGCGTCCTGGCTTGAGACAACTGGGAGGTTGTAGCTGCAACACAGAGACATGGAAACACATTTGAGAGCAACAAACCATTTGAGGAACTAAATCTAAGATGAGAAAAAGGAATTATCCAAGCAGAATCCAGAGTGCAGAATTAAATCTCTCCCCTCAAGGACTATGGCGCTCTATCTGTGTTGTCTAATACTTGCACACACAATCAGTTATATATTTGCATCCCCAGGATTCTACCTCACTCTTGCAAAATCTTTTCTTCTAGTGTGTTGCTTAGCCCTGCACCTAATTGCGTGATTTCATTACTTTTTCATTGATTTTTAGTTTTATCAGAAAGATTTCCAGCGAAAACCAAACATTATTAGTAATTTGGACTATAGCTGCTCTTACACCAATGACCCAGCTTTCTTAATTAGACTACAATGGACTGTTATTACTTAGTTCAACTTCAGTACCAGTAAAAGCAATATATTATTAGCACGTGAAAATGTGGATTAAAGCTGTTTTGTACCAGTGACTCAGCTTCCCTAGTTAGAATTCAGTGGAATGATGAGACTATCAATATTATCATCTTCTTTTAGCATAAGATACTTTATTATTAAGAGTGGCTTGGAACCAATTTCTACCAGTAAACATGGAAGGATTATTAATTATTATTACTCCCAAGGATTATTCGTGTCATTTGATTAGTTTTTCTGGGTCTGTATCTGTGTTTATTTTCTGTGTGATCTCACTAATGATATTTTTATTGCCTCAGATAATGGACTTGTGTCTGTACTTGTCCTCTTAGATCTCAGTGCTGCATTTGATACAGTCGATCATAATATTCTCTTAGAAAGGCTGGAATATGCTGTAGGGATCAGGTGAACAGCGCTAGACTGGTTTAAATCTTATTTGTCTGACAGATTCCAGTTTGTTCATCTAAATGATAAATCATCTTTAAACTACAGGGTTAATTGTGGAGTACCACAGGGTTCAGTACTTGGGCCAATTCTCTTTACTGTATATATGCTTCCAATAGGTAAAATTATCAGGCAGCATAGAATAAATTTTCACTGTTACGCTGATGACACTCAGCTTTACTTATCCATAAATCCTGATGAGCCCAACCAGTTAGATAGACTACAAGCATGTCTTGAAGATATAAAAACTTGGATGACATTACATTTTCTGCTTCTAAATTCAGACAAGACAGAAATTGTCGTCTTTGGACCGGAGTCTTTAAAAAAGAAACTACTAGGTCAATCACTTAACCTGGATGGCATTAAATTGACCTCCGATAATAAACTAAAAAACCTTGGTGTTATTTTTGACCAGGACATGTCATTAAAAAACCCATATTAAACAGGTTTCTAGGATTTCCTTTTTTTATCTTGGAACATTGCCAAAAATTAGAAATATCCTGCCAGGAGTGACGCTGAAAAATAGTCCCTGCTTTTTTACTTCAAGGGGTGGGGGCTTTGTAATTCTTTACTATCAGATGTCCACAAAATGCAGTTAAAAGCCTTCAGCTGATTTAAAATTGCTGCAGCAAGAGGTCTGATGAAAATAAAAAGAGAGATCATATTTTGCCTACTTTAGCTTCCTTTATTGGCTCCCTGTTAAATCCAGAATAGAATTTAAATTCTCCTCCTCACATATAAAGCCCTTAATGATTTAGCTCCATCATACATCAGAGATCTGATTGTTCCATACGTTCCTAACAGAGCACTTCGTTCTCAGACTGCAGGTTTACTGGTGGTTCCTAGAGTCTCTAAAAGTAGAATGGAGGCAGATCCTTTAGTTATCAGGCTCCTCTCCTGTGGAACCAGCTCCCAGTTTAGTCCATGAGGCGGACACCCCGTCTACTTTCAAGGCTAGGCTTAAAACTTTCCTTTTTGATAAAGCTTATAGTTAGAGTGGCTTAGGTTATCCTGAGCTATCTTTCTTATTTTACCTCCGTCTTCTTCTCCCTTGTTGGATGGAGTAAGGGGGATTCAGGTTTAGCCTAAACCGGCTCAGTTATGGTTGAGGTGCAAACACACCTCCATTTCGCTACCTGTATGACCCCCTCTCTTTTCCAATGGTTATGGTCAATCTGACAGAGAGAGGTATCCCAATCGTTGTGGTTTTTAGTATAACAATGGCCATCAGTGGGCTCTAGATGGACAAACTGTCTACTTTTAAGGCTAGGCTTAAAACTTTCCTTTTTGATAAAGCTTATAGTTAGAGTGGCTTAGGTTATCCTGAGCTATCTCTGTAGTTATGCTGCTATAGGCTTAGGCTGCTGGAGGACATAATGACCACTTTCACCCTCTTCACTACATTCTCACACTATTCTTCAATTTTGGATTATTTGCTGTTATTTCAGCTTTTAACTTTGTTCTCTCTCTTTTCTCTTCCTAGACGCTACACCTGGCCTGACTCTGTCTCTACCTGTGACACCTTTCTGGAGAGGGGCATCGTCCAAGCTTCTGCTGGCAACAACTTAATGCTCACCTTCTACTGATGATCCACTTGGCCTTGTCTCTCGGTGTTTAACCCTGTCTCTCTCCTTGACATAGCAATGGACTGAGCTTTTACTGTAACTAATTATATGTACTCTCTTTCAGACTCTAACCTTGAAAAGTGGCTCAGAGTTTATCTGTCCTTTCTTTCTAGATGAAACGACTAAAGGAGCTACATCCATTAACATTTGCTTTTCCTTCCCATAGAAAGTACTCCTGTATCAGTGCTTCTGTGTTCTTTTTGTGTCTCTGCTCTGTTCTCTCAAACCCCCAGTCGGTCATGGCAGATGGCCGCTCACACTGAGCCTGGTTCTGCTGGAGGTTTCTTCCTGTTAAAAGGGAGTTTTTCCTCTCCACTGTCGCTACATGCATGCTCAGTATGAGGGATTGCTGCAAAGTCAACGCCAGTGACTGTCCACTGTCTCTACATGCTCATCCGGGAGGAGGGAATGCTGCAAGACACTGACTGGATGCAATCTGCTGAGTTTCCTTAGATAGAAAAACTTTTTATCCAATTTGAATAAATAACTGAATCTAACTGCACTGTTCAATGATTAAGATTAATTGGAATGTATGTACCTGACTTTTGTGAAGTGCCTTGAGACGACATCTGTTGTGAATTGGCGCTATATAAATAAACTGAATTGAATTGAATTTTGTCCTTCTGAGGAGATGAACAAGTCTGAAATGATAATGGCTTCCATTGGCAGGATTCCATTGGCAGGATTCCTTGACTGAATTCCTCTGAGGACATCGACGGAGAAGGGCTAAGCCAGCCTTGGAAGAGTTTCCTTGTCTCATACCCCGATTTACTCTTACAGGGAAGGAGGATTTCTGCGTCAAGGTTCTTGGTGACTCAGCACTGGAATCCGGAAAGAACCTGATTAATTTTCAGAGACGGTGAGATCCTGAATCAGCGTAATTTAATAATTATCATTATTTGTTTTACCAAGCTTGGGTTTAAACCTAAAAACAAATTAGAACAAAATATCCAGCTTCAACATTTTAGATTTCTACCAAATTTAAAAGTCCTACTAATTAAAATTGAAAGCTTAAATTTATAAAACTTTTCTACTGAGGACGAGGGTGTGAGTGTTATAGGATTGTTCCACCTTAGAACATACAGCGTAAAGGACGTCGCTGTGTGCGGTTGAGCAATGGTTCGGTCCATGTCCTCTCCCTTGGTGACTGGGATGACTGTGAACTGATCAAAAAACACCAAGTGCCTCAATTAAGGGGTTAAATAGTTAAAACTTTCAAGCAGGAAGTTTTGTTTGTCTTAAATACTGCAATCAGTCGGAAAATAAGGTAAAAGTGAAAAGGGACATTAGAGATGGGAAAAGAAAGTTGTTTTAGAAAGGAGCATAGTACATGTTGTGGAAGGAAGAATGTGGAAGACACAAAAAGTAGAATTCGAAGGAAGTGACAGGCATGTGGACAACTGTGACTGACTGACTGATAATATTTCTGTGTGCAAAATCTGAACCTATACTAAAATTTTTCTTCTGCCTCTCTCGTACACACACATACACACACACACACACACACACACACACAGATACGCACACACATGGGATTTCAATTCAATTAAATTCAGTTTATTTATATAGCACCAATTCACAACACCTCGTCTCAAGGCACTTCACAACAGTCAGGTACATACATTCCAATTAATCCTAATCATTAAACAGTGCAGTCAGATTCAGTTATTTTTTCAAATTGGATAAAACGTTTTTCTGTCTAAGGAAACCCAGCAGATTGCATCCAGTCAGTGACTTGCAGCATTCACTCCTCCTGTATGAGCATGTAGAGACAGTGGACAATCACTGCTTTGACTTTCCCCAAAACCCTCATTTGAGAGATGTGGAAAAGTGGAGGGGAAAAAAAATTTCCCTTTAAAAGGAAGAAACCCCAGCAGAACCAGGCTCAGTGGAGGGCCATCTCCAAATGCCCGACGGGGGGTTTGAGAAAAGAGCAGAGCACAAAAGACAAAAAAAGAAGCATGATCAGGAGTCCTTTCTAGGGGAAGGGAAAAGAAAAATTTTAATGGAGTAGCCCCTTTTAGTTTTTTCCCCTAGAAAAAAAAGAAAAAAGAAACTTGGGGGTTTTTAAAGGTTTAGAGTTGAAAGAGAGGAATAGAGTGTCACAGAAAAAGTCAGTCAATTTTCCCGTTTGGAGAGAGGGAAAAGGGTTAAAACGAAAGAAGGGCCATGTGGCAGATAAGGGGAGCATTAAATTGTGCCAGCAAAACTTGGGCGAGCCCTTCCCGAAAGGGTGTCACAGGTAGAACAGAGTCAGGCCAGGTGTAGGTTTGGAAGAGAAAAAAAGAGAGAACAAAGTTAAAAACTGAAAAACAGAAATAATGCAAAATTGTAAGAAAGAACAAATAAAAGCGAAATAAAAAGCAAATAAAGCAAAAAAGTAATAGTGTGAGAATGTACGAAAAAAGGGTGGAAAGTGTCTTAGGGTTTTCCAGAGCCAAAAATAGCAGCATAATAAGAATACCAGGAAACTAAGCCTTCTAACTATAAGTTATCAAAAAAGGGAAAATTTTAAGCTAGCCTTTTAAAAATAGACAGTTGTCCATCTAGAGCCCCCTGATGGCCATTGTTATACTAAAAACCACAACGATTGGGATCCCTTTCTCTTTCAGATTAAATTATAACACTGGAAAAGAGAGGGGGTGATACTGGTAGCAAAAAAGGAGGTGTGTTTGCACCTCAACCAAAAAACTGAGCCGGTTTAGGCTAAAACCTGACTCCCCCATACCCCACCCAAACAGGGAGGGAAAAGACGGAGGTAAAAAATAAGGAAGATAGCTCAGGATAACCTAAGCCACTCTAACTATAAGCTTTATCAAAAAGGAAAGTTTTAACCCCACCCTTGGAAAGTAGGCAGGGTGTCTGCCTCACGGACTAAAACTGGGAGCTGGTTCCACAGGAGGGGCCTGAAAACTAAAGGATCTGCCTCCCATTCTACTTCTAGAGACTCTGGAACCACCAGTAAACCTGCAGTCTGAGAACGAAGTGCTCTGTTAGGAACGTATGGAACAATAAGATCTCTGATGTATGATGGAGCTAAATTCATTAAGGCTTTATAGTGAGGAGGAGAATTTTAAATTATTCTGGATTTAACAGGGAGCCAAAATGAAGGAAGCTAAAGTAGGGGAAATATGATCTCTCCTTTTAATTTTCATCAGAACTCTTGCTGCAGCATTTTGAATCAGCTGAAGGCTTTTAACTGCATTTTGTTTTGACATCTTCATTTTTGACATCCTGATAGTAAAGAATTACAATAGTCCAGCCTTGAAGTAACAAATGCATGGACTAGTTTTTCAGCATCACTCCTGGATAGGATATTTCTAATTTTGGCAATGTTCTGGAGGTGAAAGAAGGAAATCCGAGAAACCTGTTTAATATGGGATTTAAATGACATGTCCTGGTCAAAAATAACACCAAGGTTTTTTACTTTAGGTCAATTTAATGCCATCCAGGTTAAGTGATTGACTAAGCAGTTTCTTTTTTGAAGACTCTGGTTCAAAGACGACAACTTCTGTCTTGTCTGAATTTGGAAGCAAAAACTGTAAAGTCATCCAAGATTTTATATCTTCAAGACATGCTTGTAGTCTATCTAACTGGTTGGTTTCATCAGGATTTATGGATAAGTAAAGCTGAGGATCAATCGATCTTTGAAAATTACCCTATGGGCCTATAATTGACCTATTAAGTAATATTTTTAAAGAAATTGGCCCAAGTATGATTTTTTAATCTAAAAATTTTTTTAAAATGAAAAACCCTGAACCTTTGTCGACAATAATTTTTAAAACCAGCCTAGTGCGTTCCCCTGATCCCAAAAGCATATTCCAGCCATTTAAAGAAAAAATTTTTTGGTCGACTGTATCAAATGCAGCACTGGGATCTAGAGGCAATTACAGACACAAGCCCATTATTGAGGCCAAAAGAATATCATTAGTGACTTTAGCAAGGTGTTTCAGGCTATGATAGTCTGAAGCCTGACTGAAAACTTTAAAACAGGGCATTGCAGTGTAAATGCCAACAAAATTTTAGCAACTATTTTCTCAAGAATTTTTTAGATAAGACTGGAAGATTGGATATAGGTGGAATTTTAAGTCATCTCGATCAAGCAAAGGTTTTTTAAGTAAAGGGTTTAATCACAGCTACCTTAAAAGCCTGTGGTACATTTTCCTTTTTAAAGATAGAATAATCATATCAAAATTGGGGCTGGTAATCAGAGGGAACACTTCCTCAAATAATTTTTTGGGATTGGGTCTAACATACAAGTTGAAGGTTTAGATGAAGCTAATATTTCAATAACTCAGGAATCTCCACAGGATAAAAACAGTCCAAACACAAAATCGGGTCTACAGTTTTTTTCCCAATGTTGTCTCACTTGCTGAGGTTGAAGTAATCATTTTCGGAGTATGTCAAAGATTTTTTTTTTAATAGAATCAATTTTTTTTAAAGAAGAATCCCCTTTAAATCATGACTGCTAAAAAGCTAAGGAATGGATGGCCCCAAACAGAGCTATGACTGTGTGCGTTTAGCAACTGTACCAAAAGAAACCGGTTTTATTCTTTTTCTTCTTTTAATGATTAGAAATAAGCTGTTTGGCTTGGCGAGGTTTTTTTATACAACAATAGGCTATTTTTCCAGATTAAGTAGGAATCCTCGAGGTGTGTAGAGCGGCATTTTCTCTCCAATTTTCTAACATTGGGCTTTAAAGTACGCAGCTCTGAATTAAACCAGGGAGCCTGCGTCCTCGGAATGATTACCTTCTTTTTCAAGGGGGTTGCATTGTATAATCCATCACGCAATGATGAAGAAACACTATCAACAAAAGAATCAATTTGTGAAGGGGCAGAAACAGAATTATTGCCCTCCATTGTGCTTTTCAGTGATAATGAGATTAAAAGTGGAACAGATTCTTTAAAGCTTGTTAAAGCATTGTCTGATAATGATCTACTATAATGAAATTTTCTTTCAGGTGTGGAGTACATGGTTAAATTAAACTCAAAGGTTATTAAAAAATGGTCAGACAGGATAGGGTTATGAGAAAATATCGTTATGTCTTTACACTCAATGCCATATGTCAGCACAAGGTCCAGAGAATGAAGAAAAAGGTGGGTAGGTTTGTTAATGTTTTGAGCAAAGCCAATTGAGTCTAAGATAGCATTAAATGCTATATTTAGGCTATCACTTTCAGTGTCAGCATGAATGTTAAAATCCCCACTATCTTTATTTTATTTTAACACTAAATCAGATAAAAGGTCTGAAAAATGATCTAAAAATGAGAGTAAGGGCCAGGGGGATGGTAAAAAACAACAAACAGAAGTGGTTTTAGCTTTGCAATTTAATGAGGAAAACTAAGGAGTTAAAATTTCAAAAGAGTTGTAGCTAATGAGGGGGGCAATAATAAAATGGACTGAAATAGTGCTATTTTCCCTTACCCAGTATTTAAGAGGAATGTGAAAATAAAAAAACTAGTAGGATTTTACTCATTTATAGTAACATAATCCTCCTTGCTGCAGCCACGGTTTCTGTGAGGCAAAATAAATCAATCTGATTGTCACAAATCAAGTCACTAACTAGCAATGTCTTTGAAGAGAGAGATCTTATCTTCAGTAAGGCCACATTTGATGTTTTATTTTTCTTTTAGTCTGAGTTGTTTTTAATTTATGAGATTTTCCTGATTTCCTTTTAGATTATTTTTTTATCTATTAAAATTTTGGCCGTGGGGGGCCCTGTCTTAATAGGGTGGGGGGTAGCAGTACAGAAGCTGCAGTGAGGAGTGTTAAACTATGAACTTGCTTCCTGGTCTGAACCCTGGGTTGTCAGAGTTTTTGAGAACTAATAAATTTGACCAGATTCCTAGAAAGAAGAGCTACTCCATCCAAAGTGGGATGGATGCCGTCTCTTCCGGGGTCAGACCCGGTTTTTCCCCAAAATGTTCCCCCAATTATCAATGTAGCCCACATAGTTTTCTGGACACCACCTAGACAGCCAGCGGTTGAATGACAGAATGTGGCTAAACATGTCATCACTGGTTAAAACGGGGAGGGGACCCGAGAAAATTACGGAGTCCGACATTGTTTTGGCAAACTTACACACCCAAAAAAAAATTTTTCCAGGTAACCCTTTTTGGGAGCCAGCCCTGAATAACAAAACTTACTGTATTTACGCTTATCCTTAGCCAGCGTTGTAGGGGGGGGGGGGCTTTTAATGGTGCTGGTGTCCCTTGACCCCGGTTGGAGCTGCCTTTTCGGGGTTGGCTTTCAGCGGGAGTGTCGCCCCCAGGGGGGAAAATCTGTTAAACGCAGACGGGTTTTGGTAGTGACCTGTGGGGGTGGGATCTAGGACTATTTTTTCTACCGTACCGTCCCCAGCCGGCCCGTAGATCCGGTTGTGCGGGTCCCCGCTGAAGGACTGCTACGGGAGCTAACCCCCGGTGGCTCCGCGCTGGCTAAGGGGCCCCGGCTATCTGCTGGTTTTTAAAAACGCGGGCGGGCCTCCAATTTCCGACACCTCACCCCCAAAGCTACAAAAATGCTACATTTTTTTACAGTACCATTATCACTAAAGGAGGCAGAGGAGTAACTGAACATCTGACAGAGAAAGCAGGAGAGAGGAGGAAACTCAGAGAGAGAAACAGCAGAACGGGTAGCCATGGTGGAGCTAATGCCAAGCTAGCGACCCCTTACCACTACTAGAAAAACGAAGAGTCCCCAAACATGCAGCAACAAGAAGTATGTGTTTTAACGTTCTTATGTATTAGAAAAAGTAAGAGATATCACAGTAGAGAGAAATCAGATCAAACGAGAGAGCCTTCACACACCAAACAATTCACCAAGTGGAACAGCAAAAACAGGAGGTGACGTTACCCAGACGTTACCCAGCTACCCAAAAAAAGGATACATTAAGATTTCAGATTTATTTTTCTTAATGTAGAGCATTCCATTGGATACTTTTAACTAAAAACCAATTGATCTTCAGGACACACAGCAGGTTTTGATCAACTTTGACTAGACCTTCCTCGGATAGGGTGTCTAGTGATAATGGCCGAAACACCCAATACTGATGATGTGTCTCAAATTTTAACTTAAATTCTAATTTGATTTATCCCTAAAACCTAAAATATATATTTTTAGTTTAATTTTCCCTTCATACTCTAATTCAATTAGCTTTCAATTTTAACATTTTAATTGGACTTCCAATTATATTCCACTTATTTAACTTTAATTTGAACCTTAGTTCATAATTTAACACAACTTTCATAATACTTGGTGTTATAGATTCCATGTTTAGAAACATAATTTTTCATTCTACTTTAAATCTAATTTAAAAAAAAACCTTTAACTATTAGCTTAACTCTGACTATTATGTCGTATGATTTTTTTCTTTCTATGTCGTATTCTTTTTTATTCCCATTTTAAAACCTCCTGCATTGGGGATGTGGGCGGGGATGTGAGTGCCCTTGGTCGGTTTGAGTTGCCATGTGGGGGAAAGAAGCCTGCCGTGGCTCCATTCTGTGACCGGATGTCCTTTGGCTACTGTGGGTTCCTAGCCGGATCGAACTGCAGTGCGGGGGGTTCATCTGAGCCCCTTGTTGGCTTCATTCCGGTATTGGGTTTCCTTGGGTGGCTGAGGGATGCCGGCCGGTTTGATTGTCTGCGGTAGAATTTAAAACCGTTGTGGCTTCATTCCGTGACTGGGTTTCAATGCAATTCAATTCAATTCAGTTTATTTATATAGCGCCAATTAACAACACGTCGTCTCAAGGCACTTCACAAAGTCAGGTACATACATTCAAATCAATCCTAACCATTGAACAGTGTAGTCAGATTCAGTTATTTTTTCAAAATTGGATAAAAAGTTTTTCTATCTAAGGAAACCCAGCAGATTGCATCGAGTCAGAGACTGTAAGCAGTCACTCCTCCTGGATGAGCATGTAGCGACAGTGGACAGTCACTGGCGTTGACTTTGAAGCAATCCCTCATACTGAGCATGCATGTAGCGACAGTGGAGAGGAAAAACTCCATTTTAACAGGAAGAAACCTCCAGCAGAACCAGGCTCAGTGTGAGCGGCCATCTGCCATGACCGACTGGGGGGTTGAGAGAACAGAGCAGAGACACAAAAAGAACACAGAAGCGCTGATCCAGGAGTAATTTCTATGGGAAGGAAAAGCAAATGTTAATGGATGTAGCTCCTTTAGTCGTTTCATCTAGAAAGAAAGGACAGATAAACTCTGAGCTACTTTTCAAGGTTAGAGTCTGAAAGAGAGTACATATAATTAGTTACAGTAAAAGCTCAGTCCATTGCTATGTCAAGGAGAGAGACAGGGTTAAACACTGAAAGACAGGGCTAAGTGGATCATCAGTAGAAGGTGAGCATTAAGTTGTTGCCAGCAGAAGCTTGGACGATGCCCCTCTCCAGAAAGGTGTCACAAGTAGAGACAGAGTCAGGCCAGGTGTAGCGTCTAGGAAGAGAAAAGAGAGAGAACAAAGTTAAAAGCTGAAATAACAGCAAATAATCCAAAATTGAAGAATAGTGTGAGAATGTAGCGAAGAGGGTGAAAGTGGTCATTATGTCCTCCAGCAGCCTAAGCCTATAGCAGCATAACTACAGAGATAGCTCAGGATAACCTAAGCCACTCTAACTATAAGCTTTATCAAAAAGGAAAGTTTTAAGCCTAGCCTTAAAAGTAGACAGGGTGCCTGCCTCGCAGACTAAAACTGGGAGCTGGTTCCACAGGAGAGGAGCCTGATAACTTTGCCATACGTCATATCGAAAACGTTTGTTTTTAGACAGTGTTACACAGTATGAATGAGTTATGGTAACATCACACATGATAGTTTTGACACATGCATGTTTCGTATCACAAGCATCTTCTTTTTTGCTCACAATGTTTTTGTGGAAAACACATACACGTCTGTGTTCGTGCTCTGTATTCTTAGACAGGGTCACACAGCATGAATGCGATGCACCACGAGACACACAAGCTGAGCAATGCACACCGCCACTCGGGACCATCTCACCCTGTCTGCACAGGAACTGTTCAGGGTAGAACACATAAAGGTCTCGGGTGTGGGGAGCGGGACAGGGCTGTTCATCTGGTTGGCAGTAAGGGTTGGGATATGTCATTTTATATATATATATTATATATATATATATATTGCATTTTACCACCGGTGTTGATAAGCTACCTGTTCAGCTGTGAATCCAGTGAAAGAATAAAGTTGAAAATGCATGTTTATTTGTTGTTTTTTATATTTGATGTGAAGTACAAAGCCAAGGTGTGTAATTTATATATACACGCGCGCGCGCACACACACACACACACAGAGCATTCTCTTCTTTGTTTTTAGAACCTGTGACATACAGTGAGCAGCTGATCAGCTGACCTTAGAGCCTATATCGGATGATACATTTCGAATCAAGTCCGAATCAAGTCAAAAACACAGAACTAAGGGTAAACTAAGGACCAAACCAGGAGAAATAAACAAAAACACAAACTCAAAACACAGACACTAGCTGGACATAACAAGTAGATATAAACCACTAAAATGTCAGGATTACAATTAACGATGGAAATCAAGACAATGTAGGTCCATGCACATGCAGACCCATTCAATAAATTAGAATATTATTGAAAAGTACATTTATTTCAGCAACTCCATCTCTAAGTGAACACACATTATATTGCTTAATTACAAACAGACTTATATTCTAAAAACCTTCATTTATGTTAAGTAGGGGTGATACTAACATCTATGTATATTTCACATTTTTCTGTACATTGGTCCTTCTCTATGTACTTTGCACCTGATTTGTTGTGCTCTTTTCTACTCCTAGGTTAGGGCCTGAAGATTTCTACTCATATGCGATCTTGACCACCTTGGAAGACCCGCTGAAAATCCAGATGACAACCTTTGACGAACATCTCGGAGTAAGATCAGAAACATGTCCAACCGCCCAGGCAACTGTTATCCAAGCACCCCGCTTCCACAACAATAGCGCGGAAGTCCAGCCAACTCGCACTCTGATGAAGTTCTGTGATACGGATAGTTGAACCTCAGATTCAGGAAGACCAGTGTGGGTTTCGTCCTGGCAGTGGAACACTGGACCAGCTCTACACCTTCAGCAGGTTGGAGGGTTCATGGGAGTATGCGCAACCAGTCTACATGTGCTTTGTGGTCTTAGAGAAGGCGTTCGACCGTGTCCCTCTGGGAATCTTGTGGGGGGTATTCCGGGAGTATGGGGTACCAGGCCCTTTTATACGGGCTGTTAGGTCCCTGTACGACTGGTGTCAGAGCTTGGTCCGCATTGCCGGCAGTAAGTCGGACTCGTTTTTGGTGAGGGTTCGACTCCGCCAAGGTTGCCCTTTATCACCAATTCTGTTCATAACTTTTATGGACAGAATTTCTAGACGCAGCTAAGGTGTTGAGGGGATCCATTTTGGTGCCCGTAGGATTGTGTCTCAGCTTTTTGCGGTTGATGTGGTCCTATTGGCTTCATCAGCTCGTGATCTACAGCTCTCACTGGAGCAGTTCGCAGCCAAGTGTGAAGCGGCCGGGATGAGAATCAGTGCCTCCAAGTCTGAGGCCATGGTCTTGAGCCAGAAAAGGGCAGAGTGCCTTCTCTGGGTTGTGGTGGAGGAGTTCAAGTATCTTGGGGTCTTGTTCACAAATTAGGGAAAAATGGAGCGGGAGATCGACAGACGGATTGGTGCTGTATCATCAGTGATGCGGACGCTGTACCGGTCTGTCGTGGTGATGAGAGACCGAAGTCAAAAAGCAAAGCTCTCAATTTACCGGTCGATCTATGTTCCTACCCTCATCTATGGTCATGAGCTTTGGGTCCGAAAGAACAAGGTCACGGATACAAGTGGCCGAAATGAGTTTCTTCCACTGCTTCTCCATGTCGAGAGGAGCCAGTTGAGGTGGCTCGGGCATCTGGTTAGGAT
Source organism: Crenichthys baileyi (assembly GCA_036173005.1). Lineage (NCBI taxonomy): Eukaryota > Metazoa > Chordata > Actinopteri > Cyprinodontiformes > Goodeidae > Crenichthys > Crenichthys baileyi. Next base: position 513,888 of record JAHHUM010002936.1, on the reverse strand, counting down.
GCGTCCTGGATGCCTTCCTGGTGTGGTGTACTGGGCACGTCCTCCGCGACCCGACCACCGATACGCGGAAGACAGTGGATGGATGGATGGATAATATTTGTTCTTTCTCTCTTTGTTCTTTCTGCTTATTGCAGCATACAACATCCTTCTCGAAGCCAGGGCTTTCGTTGTCCGATGAGCTAACCCCTCCCTCCTACTTCCCTATGTCTAAGGGGATTGCTCAATTCAGCTCTCCATCCAACAGGTCCGGACTTCCCTAAACATGAAAAGTCTTACTAACCAGGTTCACTGAAAGTTCTGTTTAAGCTGGAGTCGGGAAATGACTCGCCTAGCCTCTGACAGCCTAAGTCTCGCCCTTCTTCAACCGGAGGTCTGGACGACTGAGTAGCCTACCACAGTCATTCACAGTCCAACAGTCACTTCTGTTAACGGCTGCTCATTCCCTAATATTACAACTGGCTCTTGGTATATGCGCTAGGTTAATTTTAGTGACTCAGCACAAGCCCCAAGGGCGTTGTTTTAACAAACTTGGCTAAGGCAACCTATAAAAACCTCCTATAATTTCTTAGAACCAGGCAACAAGACTTTTTACCACCAACGAAAAACCAAAAATACGGTGACTCAAATAATTTAATTTCCACGATTTAACTAGGATTTTATATGCTTTCTTTAATTAGTAACGCTTTTGCAGGGGTCAGTAACAGCTTAAATTCAGCAACACAATAAATTCAGTAATAGAAATAAATCTATCAACTCAACCTGTCTTTCCCTGATGCTGAAACTAGTGAGTTTGGAGAGGCTTTGAAGACGGAGGCTTGTCCATGCACCCGATGGAGCTGTTCCTTCGGGTAACAACGAGTGGTTTCTTGAGGGGAATACGACTTAATCTTCAGTTTTCTTCCTTTAAGTGGCAGGCACTGATGCTCCAGGCTTCGATGGTTAAACAGAAACTTTGTTGTCATATGTCTCAGGAGACAATAGCTTCCAGAGGCTGAATAGTTGAAGGAAACCCCAGGGACATAATTAAGGTTGATTCAGGACTTCCAGTAGCCTGAAACTTAGAGCAATCAGCTGTGCAATCGAACAGCTGGGCTGTGTCTCTGTTCCTTTTCCATTTAAGTGTCTTTCCTCCGTCCGATCTTGTTCGCTGGTCTTCTGTGAGGAAAACAACCCCCGTTCCTTGCTTCAGCATTGTTTTATAGTGCTTGATGCTTTCACCAGTCAGCTCCTTATTAGGCTTTCCAGTCATTGCTCAACCTATTCAGCTCAACTTCTTAGTTATTGCGCAATACTTTAGTCATGGTCATTGTGACCTACTGGTTCCTGCTTTTCGGCCTTGGAGATGTCAGTAATAGCCACGCAGCTGGCTATAGATGCATCCTCCCTTCCTCCCGTTGGCCTAAAGGTTCTCTGTCAGCATACAGCTGGCTCTCGTCACTCTTAGTCATCCTGCACTTCTCTCCCTAATCTGCTCAGTCTTAAACTTTACACAGTATCACACATTCCATTCTCAGCTTTATACATTTACTTTAAGACACAGTTATAAAATCATCACTTCATTCTTTTTATTCATATATCACTAATAATCAACATTATATCTTTTATATATGGTTGATTGAGAATTTCAAACCTTAATGTTTTGTATTTATTATCAGTTCTCAATCATATTTCAATCATATGTGTTCTAACTTGAAAATCAAAGATTACTCGTTTCATTTAATACTTGTAAAAGAATGGAAAATCATCATACATCATTTCTTGGGATACACTTGTTTACATTTCTGCAAAAGATAAGAGAGTTAATATTTATCTCCACACAGGCCTCTCCAGTCTTCTCAGTTCCAGAATATAAGAACATGCTTGTTTCACTCTCCACTGCTTCAACTGTATATTTTAATGATTGTTGCATGGATTACACAAAAATATATTTATTGCAATTATTATGGATTTAACTGTGAGTAGTTAATGAATGTTGCATGGATTACATGGAAAGATCTCACCTTATTTTGACAGATGTCATTTGATTACCATAACAACGAAACTCTGTTTGAGCAGGTGGCTCATCAATATGTCTGCCTGCCACATATTCCTAACTACTGAAACCACGTGGTGGTCGGAACTCATAAACCGCAAACAGGCAAAGAGATGTTTGCAGCTGACCTGTGTCTCCCACAGTTATTCGGAGTTGACATGGAGGTGTTCCAGTTTCACTGGTGTTGCTTTGTGTTCAAGGAGCAGATCATCCTGGGTATGTGGTGCACAGCGCAGGACACCGACAGGTCTAGCCGTGTGTTCACACTAACCCAGGCGAGTGTCTTTGGGACCGACACATTCTGACGGATGGTCTTCTGCTTATACAAGTGGTTTACGAATGCATATGAAACACGCAGAACGGTCGAGGTGGCCAAGGCCCTGTCGAATCCTTTAGTCTCCATGGGATGTTATCCTTGTTGGCTCGGAGATGCAAAATCGACACATCTGTCGGTCATGCCCACAGGGGTACTTTTAACATGTCAGCTGCACATGATCTATTCTATTGTCCAGGGAACAGTAAGACTCTGGAACGGCATGTACAACAAAAGGGGTAGTTCCAGGCATGGCTTGCACGCAGTGTACATGCAGGCAGAGCTAATCCAGCACAAAATCATGTCAAGTCAAGTGTTAGTAATACAGAAGAACCATTAAAAAACATTTTATAAAAAATAAAGCCAATTTGTATGAACTCTCACAAACCCTACACAAGCAGAGAGAAAACAACCAAAAAGAGTGTTCTTGGATGCCACACTTCTTCCTACACCGTGGTAATCATACGGCGAAACATGTGGCGAAAGAGATCTAAGGGGTTAAAGGCAACTAAGGAGCACTCTAGCGTAAGATGAAGTCTTGTTGTACCACATATCTCTGTGTGACCTTGCCTGAGTGTATTCCAAAGAAACGAGAATAAATGTATTCCCACACCCCCCCATATACTGTTTTCATATTGTTGTGCTATTTCACACACACAAACACACGCGCAGTGAGGAGCAGAAGGAGGCTGTTTCTCGAGCTGTTTCACATTGAGGAGACCATGGGGAGGCTCAATCTAGCCACTTGTTTTGTTCTTTTTTTTCTTTTTCTCACCCCTCCCTGCTGTCCCAGAGGGGGCCGAGTGGACCCCGGGTTATATTTTATTTATTTAGTTTTTACACACTCTTAAGTGGAATGAGTGTGTGCGTGGTTGTTTGTCCTGTATTATGAGGAAGCAGAGGTGGAGATGAGGGAGTGAAACAAAAGAAGCAAACACTCATTTTGAATGGATTACCCCAATCCTGCTGAAACAACTTGTCGATCCTGTTGAATTCTTGCAGATATGGCATCAGAAACAGCAGATACAGCTTATTCATTGGATCATTGTACATCTGGTACAGAATTTCAGCATCGTAACATCTTTGCTGATCGTTGCTTTACAGAAAGTGAAGCTTCAGTTCATCCCATTCCTGAAGTATGCGTGAACAGCAGTCACTGATAGAAAAATAGAAAGCCATCATGTACTTGATATCTGTGTAAGCGTTAAAGGAACTTCTCCAGGATTGATAAGGCAGTAAATCTTTGCATATTTGCGGCGGCGAAGGGCACTGTGTGAAAACCAGTTGTAAGAATGAGAAACCAAGTATTCAAGGTTCCGAGGGAGGGTCTCAACTGCCAGCTGTATTGAGTGGCATACACACTTGAGCAGCTGAAGATCTGGGTTTTGCTGAAGCAGGTGTGTACACAGAATTTCTCTTCCCCACCATGACACTGCAGCGATCTGTGCCTAATCAAATGCATTTTTTGATATCCAGTCCAATGCTCTGAAGAAACCTTGTCAGGCTTGAAGCAATAGCCTCAGCTGTTTCACCATCCAAGCTAACCAGTCCCAAAAATGTTGACACACTCTTATTCAGTTTAACACTGAAATAGCAGATGACCAAACACAGCTGCCTCACTGATGTAATGTCTGTGCTCTCATCAATTACAAGAGAATACTGGGCATCTCCAATATCACTCACGAAGTCTTTGAACACGCAAGGGGCAATTGCATGATTTATTAATGCGGTGCATTTTGTTTGGTGTAGTTTGATCTCACTGTCAGTGGATCCAATGAGTTCACCAAGATGGTCCACAGCACTGATCAATGAGTGACAAGCTACATAAGTGGCTATTTTCAGCTAATTTCTTTGTTTTAACTCATTTCATTTTGGGGAAACCCATGTTTGTTAGCTTCATGGAAGAGAAAGGTGCACAGCTTTTTTGTGCTTGTCTGTGTTAGCATGCTGAATGAAATCGGCATGATGAGCACGTATTTCGCACTTGCAGAATCAGCAGAATACCTTCAAGTCTTCTCCCATTTGTGGCCGGATCCAATCTTTAAGTGCACTCTCTTTCTCCCACTCTTTATTATATTTTGTCCATATTTTCCCCACTTACTCGTCATTACGCTGTTTCCTCAGTCAGTCTGTACTGTGGGCTGGGTTCTAGCTTGTATTTTGTGCCGACTCTGAACTCTTGGGCGGGCACAGTTTCTTGTGGGGAACTCAGCTGGGAGATAATAAAGGAGTTTCACTCAGACTGAAAGTCAAGCCCAAAAAGGCAGCCTCACGTTCAAAAACAAGTCCAAAAAAACATATCCCACGACTCACCAGATTTGCAAGCGACTTTAGAAAAAAACAAGCCCAAAGTCACTTATAATAAGTGGACTTGGTAACACTGGGTACACCCTGGACAGGTCGCCAGTCCATCGCAGGGCTCAGACAAAACCATTGTTGAGAAAAACATGTAAGGGTAAAAATTCTTATCCTACAAAGGTTTATAAAGTTGTTTAATTAAGAAGATACTGTGTCTGACAGTTTGTGATGCTTTATTGTTCAACAGCGCTTAGCACCTCAGAATAAAACAATTGCCACATTAAACATCGAAGTGGTTTACAGTTTTTCTTAAATTATTCAAGTATTATCTGTTGTCTTGTCCAGGGCATGTGGATGAAGCAGCTGGTCCTCCGTCCATAACACCTACCGTTGGTCTACGATGGATCACTGAATTTGAGATAAAAGGACTTTGCAGGATTAAAGTTTAAACATGAATAACAAATACACACCCCAGTAATGTAAGCATCTGCTACCCTGTTGTTTATTTGCAAAGTCTACACTTCTAGCTGTAAAACACAGGATGTGCTTTAGATGGATTCCAATAAAAGCTGATCATCTTGAGTCAGGAAATGAACATGTCTAAGGCATTTTCAGTCTTCCCCGGTTTGAGCTTCAACTAAACCTGATTTGTACCAGTCATCATGAGACATTTAAGATTGAAATTATGTTGATGATGTTATTTTCTGTGGTTTAGTTACCATGAGCCAAAGTGAACATCATTGCAAATGTGCACTAAATGTAGAAGACATGGATAAATATAAAACTCTTTACAGCAAAATAAATGGCAAAGCAGTGTGTGCCATATATTGTAGGTATCCATTTTATGCAATGCACCCAATTTAAGTCAGACAAAAGAAGTCATCTTGGAATGTACCAGTCATGCCTCATCATATGTTTGATGATAGACACTTTCAGTATGTTAGCATATGTTCACTGAGAGTTTAAAGTCTTCTCTGGTGTTTATAACGTTTATAACATTTAAATGAATCTACATTAAAACTACAAATAAAGTATCTTGACAAGCTGAAAGACTAGTTTCTTTTGTACTTAAGGGTGTTCCACAGAGGAACTGGCAGGTAGACATATACATGTCTATGGTTGTGTTCACTGACTTGTAGTAGTAGTGGGAAAAGTTACACAAGTTAACTATGTATAAAATTTTTTGTTTGTGTAAAAATGTTCTGCAGGTGAAAATTTTACATACAACTTCAAATTGTTTTTGCATGTCTGCGAGTTTTTGGTACAAATAAATATTTAGTTCTACAAGGCAAATTCAAAGATGTTCACATCCAAAATACAAGCTCTCATATTTTGAAACATATCTACCTTCATAGAAGAAGAGCTAAGCGCACTGCCTTAGATTGAGCTGATCCTTGCTGTGATGAAGGTTTGGTTCACGGTATAAAACGTAGTGTTGTCAACATTCACTGTGCCAGGTAAAAAAAGGCTTGGATGCGTTTTGTTTTACTAGATTATTAACTGAACCTCTCAATTGCCATAACCCTCTACATCCGTACAGTTTGGATTTCACAGTCATCACTCCACAGAGAGCACTCTCAGTTTTTTTTTCTTGCTTATATAATTTTGCTTATATATAAAATAACCCATGGATTTGCACCATTACCATTAAGATAATTTATAAAACTGAAATCTACTTCTGGCAGAGCCAGTAGGTAAGAGGAGATTGTAAAGTGCCCCATAGACATACCACCTTTGGGCAGAATGTTCTTTCGGTAAAGGGCTATAGCGTCTGGAATAGTGTTCCATTCACCATAAGACAATGTACAACTTTTAACACTTTTAAGTGTCAATTTAAAAATTGGCTCAAATGAACCCAGCAATGTCCTCAATTAGTCTAGGTCTCCATACGCATGCAATCTTGTATATAATAAACTGACGTTAACTAACCTCTATGAAGATTTTTCTCTGGAGCTGCATGTCCTGCCCATGTTCTTCTTTTGTATATGTCACAGTTTAAGGTTTGGATGTTACTGTCTTGAACCATGGGACCTAATGCTATGTCCATATGTAAGACTATTTCACAAAATGTGTGAACTTTTGATATTTGTTGTTGGCTTTTATATTTTATTAAATGTATGAACTTTTGGTATTTGTAGGCCTTAAACACCTGGTCGAGGGACAGTTGAACAGTTGAAAATGAGCTTTGTAGCTAATACCGACACATTTATAGAAATGTTCATTGACGTGTACTGTGCCTGTTAAACTAAAGGTAAGGACCCTAATGCAAATAATCCAAGCTTTTATAAACGAAAAGAACAAGAAAAGGCAAGACGAGATGCAGGGTTGAAGCTGAGTGATTGAGAAATATCTTTTTATGTGCTGCCTGATTTGAGAAAGTGGAGCGCCACAGTGTCAACAAGGGCTCGTCCAAACTAAGAAGTTTTAGAATTGACTGGCGACTGTGGCTTAGTAGGAAGAGTAGTCGTCTTGCAATCAGAAGGTTGTGGGTTCGATTTCAGCTTCCTCCTGCCATATGTCGATGTGCCCCTGGGCAAGGCACTTAACCTCAAGTTGCCTACCGATCTGCGTATCGGTGTATAAATGTGTGAGCGTTAGTGAGTGCGAATGGGTGAATGTGGCTTCAGTGTAAAGCGCTTTGAGCGGTCTGTATGACTGGAAAAGCGCTATATAAGTTCAGTCCATTTACCATTTACTGGTGATCTTTGATTTATATTTTCAGAGCTAGTCATTACTTGTTTTGTAAAATTTTTGTGATATGTCAACACAGACTTCTAGACTGAGGGGTGTTTATCCACTCAGTTTGGACATATGAAAGTTCCTCACGAAAAAAATAATGCAGTCAGTAACAAGGAAACTGAATGAGGCAAGAACTGCATAAACTGAGAATGATGAGGAGGGAGAGAGAATCACCTGGTTAAATGTGCTTTTCTTCTGTTGTATGAGCTATTAGCTCAAAGTAAAAATTGTTGGGTTTTTGCTAAATATGGCAATTTTCAGCTGATTCAAATAATTTTAGAAACGTTAATATATATATAAACTTAAATCAGGATTACCCTAGTTTCTCATCTAAAAATAACCAACCTCTAAAAGGTATCTAAAATAAAAAATCTTATATTGTTAAATCGTTATTTGTTAAATTTGTACTTTTTCAGTTCTAATATTTCTGGAGGGAACTGTGATTATATTATAGCTGTTTAGAATAGTGACAGTGTCATATTAGTTTTGACTGCATTGACCCACTTGCAGAAAACAATCAGGAGACCAAGTTTAATGATAAGGTTTTTATTTACAAAGTAGGGATGGTAGATGGGGAACCGGAACCAGGATGCAAACTGTAAAGTAAGATGATGAGCAGGGATATATACAAAAGTAAACTTCTGAATATGAAACTAATCTTACTGGGATGAAGGAAGGAATCCGCCAGAGGGGGGAGGAGAGACCAGGAGGTTGTAAATCTGTGAAAACCAGAGATGACCAAAGCAATAATGGATGAATGTTGAAAGGTCCAGAGTTCCTTAGTGTTGGTGCTGCAGACGGAGGAGGGTGGACAGGGTTGGTTAGAGGAGGTCTGAGGAACGAAGGAATCCAGGAGGCTGCCAGCCAGGAGTAATCCAAAGAAGCAACAGAAGACTTGAATCTTATTCACAACGCCGGTGCGTTCTTTTCCGTTTGTCAGCAATCCAAATAGAGCTTGGTCCAAAGGCGAAGTCAGGTCTGAGTAATTCTGCAAGGTAGCAAACATACTAGTTGGCATAGAGCAAGGCTTAGGCAAAAACAAGACAAAGATTATGTGGCTGGAGCTATACCACTCAGGGCAACACTCTGGCAATGAGTTGCTGGCCGCCTCCTCCTTAAATCCTCCTCCAGTGGTGATTAGGGAGATAGGAAGAACCTGTCACCTCTCCTCCAGGTTAGGACGCCATCTAGAGCCCTAAACAGAAAACAGCACCAACTCACAGAATGCACAGATCCTGACAGACAGACTGACAGAAGAGCAGAGAGGAGGAAAATGGGTCAGACAGACCCATACCATATTTGGAAAATGGTACCATTGCACTTCGGAAATGAAGGGGGCGCTATTTCCTATACCCGCTGCGATATGTCACGTTTTTTTTTTCTTTTGAAATTTTTATTAATTCCGACTGTTAAAACATAATAATGATACACAGCTTAGCCACGGTATCTCATTTTTTTAAAGAAAATCTTTCTTGATTCCGGTCATAGTTAAAACAGAACTATGAAACAATAAAATACAATTACACCTAAACTATTGTAGGTAATTTACTTTACTTGTATTCCAAGATTATTATCCAACTGTCAAACAAACACAGTTAAGAAACAATATATCTACAACTAGTTTGTTGGTTTTACTCTTTTTTTTATCACAGCTACAGACAACTTAACTACACTATTTGCTGAGAAGTGGAACAGTGTGGAACCGAAGCTATTTGTGTGAAAACCAAATAACACTGTGCTCCACAGTAGTAGGTAACTGAGCCAAAGCTAAGGGGAAATTTGTTAATGTACATAATATTTAAAGAACACATTTCATTTTGTAAACAATAAGATGAATGCACAATTACAAAGGCTTATGTGTTCCACAAAAAACAATTAAAAACAACAAAAAATGAACAAGACTGTGTGACTACTAAATGTGGAACAGAAAGTGTATATAGAAAAGCTATGAATATTCTCAGTGCTTTCAGCATTGAAAGTCATGGCAGTGTCCAGGTATTCTGTTCCTTTGGTTTAGTAGTTATGTTTATTTATTCATTTTGTTATTCTGGTGCTTGTGTTTTGTCTTCTCGTCGGCCCTATAGTTTTAGCAGTTCTTTCTTCCCTGGTCCTTAGATTCCTCTTGGTTTGATTACCCATTTGTTTGTTTCCTTCAGTATTAGAATTGTTTTCTCCCAGGTTTGTTATGTTAGTATAGTCCGCTTGCAGTAGTGTGTTTATGTTACTTTTACAGTTAGGTTTTGTGTCTTTAGATTTATTGTTTACCTCCCTTATTAGGTTCTTATGTGTTGTTAATGTTTTAGGTTATCTATTATCTTACTTTGGTTTTCATATCCCTGATCCTCCCAGTTTGTTTGGTATTATTCATTGTATATAGTTTCCCTTAGAGCTTGTCACTAGTTTAGTTTCTTGCTTAGTGTTTCTTGTTTATTAGTTCTTGGCTTATTGTTTGGTTTAGTTATTCTTACTGCATTCTTCTTCTAGTTTATTAGTTCCTTTTTCCCTCTGGCCTTGGACCCCTTTTTGTTACTCAATTTGTTCCCTTTATATTATTTCCCCAGCCTCTTAGTATAGTTCCCTTGGTGCAGTTTTGCCAGTGTCGGGTTTATTTACTTTTAAGTTTAGGGTTATTTATCTTGCTTTCCTCCTTATGTCCTGCTCCTCCTGGTTATTATTTATATATAGTTTTCCTTCGATTTTTCCCTGATTCTAGCTTTCGTAACTGCTTTTATGATTTAAGGAACATTTCTAGGTTTAGATCATTTGTGTCAAATGCTGAACTAGAGATAGTTGTTCATGCTTTTATTTCCTCCCACATAGGCTATGTTCACACTGCAGGTCTTAATGCTCAATTCAGATTTTCAGAAGTCTGATTTTTTTTGTGTTGTCATTCACATTACTTTAAAAATGTTGGACAATGTATTGGACTGCGGCAGGGGAAAATCATCACATGCTCGGTAACCTTGATAGCATTTTAAAGTTCTCTGTTTGAAAGGTTGTATACAAATTTTACGATACAAACTACGTCCCACATCCAGACTGTTCCTATAAACCTGTTTTGCTAACTGTTACCGATTCTTGCTGGGCGGTGCAAAATTGTGATGAATGCGATGGAAAGTGATGTCAAAGTCACATCTAATCCACCTTGGTCGTTCCCACTGGAGTCACGTTCCAAAAGATCAGATACAAGTTGGATTCAGGACCTCATATGAATGTGGCTCAAATGTGAATTGAAAAAGTCAGACATGGGCCGGATACGAGTGTTCACACCTGTTCTAAAAAGTCTGACCTAATCACTTGACCCCCCCAAAAAGAAAATCAGATTTGGGCCACATTTGCCTGCAGTGTGAACGGGACCTTAGACTATTGTAATAGTCGTTTTACTTGTTTAAATAAAACCTCCTTGGCTCGCCTTCAGTCTGTGCAGAACACTGCGGCAAGGCTGTTGACAAAAACCTATAGGAGAGCACACATTACTCCTTTTCTGGCGACCTGCACGGGCTCCCTGTTTACCTCAGAATTAATTTTGTAATTGTGGTTTTAATTTTCAGGGCAATGCATGGCCAGGCCCCTAAATATATTCTGGACCTTTTGGTCCTCTATCTCCATCTGGGTCTCTGAGGTCCACGAGTCAAATGTTGTTGGTGGTACCACGAACCCGGCTTTTCAGGCGATGGCTCCAAGGATCTGCAAAGCTCTCCCACTGTCCCTACACTGCACAGACTCATTTAAGAAACAACTACAGACATTTTATTCACAAATGTCTTTGCTTAATGTGTTTGTTGTTATATTTGCTTTGCCCTTGTGAAGCACTTTGGGATGTATATGTCTGTGAAAGGTGCTATAGAAATAAAATTTTACTCACAATAATTGAGGTGTAAATGTATTTTATTGTTTCATAGTTATGCTTGACCGGAATCAATGAATATTTTCTTTAAAAACGTGACATACTGCGGCTATGATGTTTATTACTATCATATATGTTTTAATAGCCGAAATCAATAAAGATTTCAAAAGAAAACTGACATACTGCAGCTGGTATAGGAAACAGCGCCCCCTTCATTTCCGGAGTACAATGGTACCGATTCCAAATATGGTATGGGTCTGTCGTGTGGTCCGTCCCCGCCCCTTTCTGTTTGCTGCAGCGAGGTGTACTTGGCTGTATGCTGGTAGCTGAATACTAATCGATGTGTCTATTTCTTCAGCGTCAGTAAACATAACAGTTGAGTGTTTTTGTTCTGAGGAGCATCCCTGCGGACTGTATCATGAGCACGTTATGGATGGGAAACGTAAGTTGACAGCTAGTTTATTCTGTCTTATTGTGAACAGCAGTAGCAGCTAGCAATTAGCTAGCACAGCATGAGTTCCATGCGGGTATGGAGACTTAACATGATCTTTCAGGCGGTAATTTGTGTTAGTAAGCTTTTGAAAACCCCCCATTGTTGGTTTTCATGTGGTTATTCTTTAAGTTAGAGAGGAGACAGTCTGCCGGTTTTGAGCTCCATATAAAGCGCTGTTTGTTCATCACAAGTAGTTTACATCCGGGTCCCAGAGGTGACCTCCAGTCCCTAAATCACTCAGTGCTAAAACTTTCTAGTTCTAAAGACTCATCTGAAGGCTTTATTTTTCTATTCTGGGATATACAAATTAAGTTTGGTGAAAACTGTGTTCAGTCTCAATTTCCCACAAGATTTATCTCTTAGTGCAACATGAGTTCTTTGCCTGGGCTTCTCGGACTTGTTCCATCAAAACTGCCACATTGTGACACCTGGAACAAAAAGAAATGCAATAACTGATACTGGAGAATGTTCAGTCAGTTGTTTTACTTATTGCAAGGAAACGTCATATGTGACAGAAGACTAATGTATTTAACAACTGAACAGGAGTTTTTAAACACGTTCTTTGATAGGCAATTGATAGGTATTGCAGACTAGCATTAGCCTGCTAGTCTGCGATGGTCCGCGATGGACTGGCGACCTGTCCAGAGTGTTCCCCGCCTCTCGCCCGTAGACTGCCGGAGATAGGTTCCAGCTCCCCCGCGACCCTGTATGGAAGAAGCGGGTATCGAAAATAGATGGATGGATGAATAGTCTGTTAGTTTGTCTGTAGAATATGATTCAGATGCTTGTTGGACAGTTAGTGTATGGGTTTTGTTAAAATAAATAAATAAAGCAAATAGAGATTTGTCAAATAGACCTTAAGATTACTGAAGACTGGTGATGAAGCAGGGTGAGTGCTGCAAGGCATGCACCATGTCCCACTATGGGGAGCCAGCTACCCTGGATCCAAGGTGCGGAGCCTGGAAAAGGTGGATTAAAACTGATTTTATCTTTCTAAAATGTATTAAGGCAAACCAATAAAATGATACAAGCCAAAATGAATATAAAGCTTGGAATATATGTTTTCAATAAAAAAGTAGTATTATAATTAGACGCTCTTGCTGACTAGTTTAATTAAACATTTCAATGGCTTATTCTATGGATAGGATTTTGTTGTTGAAATTTTAATATTATTAAAATTCTGATGGAAAAAATACTTTGTCATAAGTCGGGATTTTTATTCTTCACGGGAAAACCAAGAGCTGTTTGCCTGAGGCAGTTTTCTTTGTAGTTGACGGTTTTATTTGTTTTGGTGCTGATTTTAGCTGTTGTGGTCACCTGTTGTAAAATGCAAGTACAACAGCATGTCACATTATCACTCAATTGATTACGTGTTGCAATTTGTGTAGAGCAGCGCAACTTTAATTCTGTGCTTCTCTACACAACATTAAAGTTGTGTAGAGCAGCACATGGTTGCCAGTTTTTTTAACTCTCCTTTACATCTGTCATATCACAACTGTGAAGCTACATTGTTAGGCTCAAAATGACTTCACAAAATGCAACTCAGGTGAATCTTAGGAAACGAGTAGATGTCTGAAAAATAAGTGATGGATTTGTATCTGAGATGTTCCAAAAACATCAGCAGACCTGTTCAGGTCTTGTTTGCTGCTTAGTTCAGAAACTTACCTTCTCCTTGACGGGTATCCTTCTTTACTCTTCCACCTCCAACAAGAACCTGTCACCGATGCTTCCAGCCCTATTGTTAAGTTAGGTTACGTCTCTGACTTACAAAAATCTCTTAAAACCTGGATAACAGCTGACATTACAGGATGTGGCAACATCCACCTTGTGCTTTTGCATTCGCACAGTCGCTGTGCCACAATCGATGCATTGGTGATACAGCTAGTTCAGGTTTTGGAGGCTAAATGTTGACCACCAATACTTTGTGTCATGTTTCCTCAAGGGATGAAAATATGTTTCTTTGCGTCTATGCTTCAACACACCTGAATCAAATAATTATGTCATTAGCAGGACTCTGGAGAACTTGACTCCATACTGAGGAGGTAATTCAGCTATTTGATGCCGTTGTGTTGGACCCTGCTATATGGGGACACATGGGGTAGATAAGAAAAGATTTTCTTCTGGAGGCCCATCATGATATGACGCCATTTATACCCACGCTTCGAAGCTGACATGACTTTAGAAAGCTTTACTGTTAGCTGTCACATAGGGTAGAAGGAAGCGGTAGCGCTACAACCAACATAAAAAACGCACAGAGGGAGCCCAGATGTCAGTCAAAGGGCTGATTCGCTCATAAAAAATGAGCGTAAATTTCAGCTACGCTGAAAACTGTCACCGGTATGCTGAAATGCGCTGGCGAGAACCTTGCATTTACCTCACAATGGAATTGCAAAATGAAACCACAAATATTTTTTTAATGTTTATCCATTTTCAAAGACATTTTATACGTCCTTTTATACATTCATTTGTTTGCTTTGTGGTAAAATAGAACGACACCTTTTAAGGTCTTCAACACCTCCATTTTAGCTCTAGTATAATTATCGTTATACTTTTGCAATGATTTGGTTTAAAAAAGTAAATTGGAGAACAATTCCATTATTTTTCCTCTACAATACATGAAAAAAGATGAGGCTTCAGTTACAACAAAGTCTTAAATATTTTATGTATCAAAACAAGAACATTTTTTAACTGTTAAACAATAGAGCTTTGTGTTACATCAAATTGAAACAACTTTCTAATCATCCTCCAACAGTAGAAGAATCCCACCTTCTGCCACAGTGTGTAAGATGGAGTCAACCAAGACTGTTTTCATGTTACATTTTTTGTATCATGTTGTCTCTAAGCACATAAATGATGATGAAATGAAGTTACACAGAATTTGTGATAAAGAATCAAAACTACTTACCATTTAGTTTTAACTAACCAAATGGAAGTAATGGAGAAAGTCCAGTATTTAAGCATGGTTTCTTAGCAGTGTAAATCATTGATTCTTGGAGTGCATTTCTGTTTTTTGCATTGCAGCTTGAGTCCTACATGGATGAGAAGTTCATCACCAGAGCCTTTGCTACAATGGGGGAACAGGTGGTAAATGTGCGGATCATTCGGAACAAGATGACTGGGTGAGTGTTGAGGCAATAGGCAGTTCGAGTGTTTGCAGTTCTTCCATTTTGACGTTTAACAGTGCTCCATCTCCCAGGGGGGCTCTGGGTTACTGTTTCGTAGAAATGACTGATGAGGCCACAGCTGAGAGGTGTTTGCGCAAAGTTAATGGAAAAGCCCTGCCTGGAGCCAGTCCGGTATTTCCAGTTTTTCCTAAACATTGTAAACCCTTTATTGTCTTGTTTGATGGAAACCCCTTTGAAAGATAATCTGTTTGTTGTAGCCTACAAGATTTAAGTTAAACAGAGCCACATTTGGGAAGCAGGACACTGGGTGAGTCCAGTTAAAGAATCAAAACACTTTATATTATTCAGTGTCAAAGAATGCCTTCTTTATTGATGTCTTGCTGCCTTTTCTCTTGTTTCAGTCAGATGTTTTCTCTGTTTGTGGGAGACCTAACTCCAGAGGTGGATGATGGGATGCTTTATGAGTTCTTTTACAACCGTTACCCTTCCTGTCGTGGTGGGAAAGTTGTCCTCGACAGCATGGGTAACTCTAAGTATGTATTATGCACAGAACAATACACAACTGATTTGTATGCAAATAATCAATTCAATTCAGTTTATTTATATAGCGCCAATTCACAGCACATGTTGTCTCAAGGCACTTCACAAAAGTCAGGTCCATACATTACAATTAATCCTAATCATTGAACAGTGCAGTCAGGTTCAGTTATTTATTCAAATTGGATAAAAAGTTTTTCTGTCCAAGGAAACCCAGCAGATTGTATCCAGTCAGTGACTTGCAGCATTCACTCCTCCTGGATGAGCATGTAGAGACAGGGGACAGTCACTGGCGTTGACTTTGCAGCAATCCCTCATACTGAGCATGCATGTAGCGACAGTGGAGAGGAAAAACTCCCTTTTAACAGGAAGAAACCTCTAGCAGAACCAGGCTCAGCGGCCATCTGCCACAACCGACTGGGGGTTAGAGAGATCAGAGCAGAGACACAAACAGAACAAAGACGCACTGATCCAGGAGTACTTTCTATGGGAAGGAAAAGTAAATGTTAATGGATGTAGCTCCTGTAGTCGTTTCACCTAGAAAGAAAGAACAGATAAACTCTGAGCCAGTTTTCAATGTTAAAGTCTGAAGAGAGCACATAGAGTTAGTCACAGTAAAAGCTCAGCTAGTAGCTATGTCTAGGAGAGAGAAAGGGTTAAACACTGAAAGACAGGGCCATGTGGATCATTGGTAGAGGGTGAGCATTAAGTTGTTGCCAGCAGAAGCTTGGACGATGCCCCCCTCCAGAAAGGTGTCACAGGTAGACACAGAGTCAGGCCAGGTGTAGCTTCTAGGAAGAGAAAAGACAGAGAACAAAGTTAAAAGCTGAAATAACAGCAAATAATGCAAAACTGGAGAGTAATGTGAGAATGTAGTGAATATAATAATGTCATATATAATATTAATAATATTAATATAATATTAAATATTTTAATTGTTAAAGAGAGTATACATTGTGTTTGCAGACCATTCAAATATACACTGCTCAAAAAAAATAAGGGGAACACTTAAACAACACAATATAACTCCAAGTAAATCAAACTTCTGTGAAATCAAACTGTCCACTTAGGAAGCAACACTGATTGACAATCAATTTCACATGATGTTGTTCAAATGGAATAGACAACAGGGGGAAATCTTTGGCGATTAGCAAGACACACTCAATAAAGGAGTGGTTCTGCAGGTGGGGACCACAGACCACTTCTCAGTACCTATGCTTTCTGGCTGATGTTTTGGACACTTTTGAATGTTGGTGGTGCTTTCACACTCGTGGTAGCATGAGACGGACTCTACAACCCACACAAGTGGCTCAGGTAGTGCAGCTCATCCCAGGATGGCACATCAATGCGAGCCTGGCAAGAAGGTTTGCTGTGTCTGTCAGCGTAGTGTCCAGAGCCTGGAGGCGCTACCAGGAGACAGGCCAGTACACCAGGAGACGTGGAGGAGGCCGTAGGAGGGCAACAACCCAGCCGCAGGACCGCTACCTCCGCCTTTGTGCAAGGAGGAACAGGAGGAGCACTGCCAGAGCCCTGCAAAATGACCTCCAGCAGGCCACAAATGTGCATGTGTCTGCGCAAACGGTTAGAAACCGACTCCATGAGGATCCGACATCCATTAATGGGGGTTGTGCTCACAGCCCAACACCATACAGGACGCTTGGCATTTGCCAGAGAACACCAGGATTGGCAAATTCACCACTGGCGCCCTGTGCTCTTCACAGATGAAAGCAGGATCACACTGAGCACATGTGAAAGAGTCTGGAGACACCGTGGAGAGCAATCTGCTGCCTGCAACATCCTTCAGCATGACCAGTTTGGCAGTGGGTCAGTAATGGTGTGGGGTGGCATTTCTTTGGAGGACCACATGGCCCCCCATGTGCTCGCCAGCGGTAGCCTGACTGCCATTAGGTACCGAGATGAGATCCTCAGACTCCTTGTGAGACCATATGCTGGTGCGGTTGGCCCTGGGTTCCTCCTAATGCAGGACAATGCTAGACCTCATGTGGCTGGAGTGTGTCAGCAGTTCCTGCAAGATGAAGACATTGGAGCTATGGACTGGCCCGCTCGTTCCCCAGACCTGAATCCGATTGAGCACATCTGGGACATCATGTCTCGGTCCATCCACCAATGTCACGTTGCACCACAGACTGTCCAGGAGTTGGCGGATGCTTTAGTCCAGGTCTGGGAGGAGATCCCTCAGGAGACCATCCGCCGTCTCATCAGGAGCATGCCCAAGTTTGTTTAAAAATTTGTTATTTTTCTTGAAAAACATTCTTTGTTAAATTACGATCAGTTTGATTTTAGAAGCTCTCGCTCAACAGCTTTGGCATTAACAAAACTCACAGAACATTACTACAGAATTTCAAATATTTAAATTACAAACATATGGAATTAGAGGTATAGTATTAAACTGGGTTATTAGTTATTTAGAATGGACAACAATATGTCGAATATATGGCCCATAAATCCACATTAAGAACAATTTTATGTGGAGTCCCTTTAGTCTCTGGGGCCTAAACTATTTATTTCATATATTAACGATCTTTGTGATGTATCAAAGATATTGCGTTTTGTTCTCTTGGCAGACAACATATATTGTTTTGTGTCTGGGAGGAACTTAAAAATTTTAATCAAAAGTGTTGAGCAAGAAATAATGCTTCTTCAAAAAATCAACTTTCATTCAATTTTTTACCAACAATATTTTTTATTGATTTTTCATTTAGAAAAAAACGATTACATACAAATAAAACATGTTTAATACACAAAACCTTGTTTGTTTTTATACATTAAACTTTGGGGATCTAATCTAGTTTACATTTAGATTGTATTCCTAGATTGGAACACACATTTTCCTTATTCTTTGAGGGCCACAGATTCAAAAATAAACAAAAATTGAAAAGTTTTATTCAGTCTCTTCCATTATGTTTGTTACATCTGTTGTCGCAATATATTTAAAGAATGGGTCCCAAATCTTGTAGAATTTTTCTTGTTTATGTTTGATTGTAGAAGTCATTTTTTTTCTAAGGGGAGTGTTTGTAGACAATTCAGAAAGTCCTCTCCCTATATTTGGCCGTTTACTATCTTTCCAACAAAGTGCTATAAATCTTTTAACTAATATTATACTCAAATTTATAAATATTTTTTTACTTTTCTTAATTTTTAATGAATAAGTGCCAAAAATAGTGAATTTTGGAGTAAATGGAATTTGGACACTTAGAATATTCTGAATATGATTTGTCACTTCCAGCCAAAACATTTGTATTTCTGTACATTGCCAAACACAATGGAAGAGAGTATCTTTTTCCACGTTGCATTTGATACATGTGTCTGGAATAGCACAGTTATAGCTGTTTAGCTTTTCTGGAGTTGTATACTTTCTCATCAGCTAGTTGTAGCAAATTCAGTCATGTATTAGTAGTTTCTGCCTGTGTTTTTTCTACATGCTTCCCACAATTCCTCTAATGAAATATCAGTATCAAAGTCTCCAAGCCTCCAGCCTTGTCACAGATGTTTCAG
Organism: Crenichthys baileyi; assembly: GCA_036173005.1. Taxonomy (NCBI): domain Eukaryota; kingdom Metazoa; phylum Chordata; class Actinopteri; order Cyprinodontiformes; family Goodeidae; genus Crenichthys; species Crenichthys baileyi. Next base: position 494,988 of record JAHHUM010002936.1, on the reverse strand, counting down.
TACAACCATCCATCAGGCATTTATAGAATGTAGACATTACTCCCTTTCACATGCAATCCATATCCATACATTTTTCCACGGTAGAACGTGTAGGACTAGATAATGCTTGATATTGTTGTGTTCATAGAAAATTTCTCAACTGTAAATATTTGGAAAAAATGGTTGCTAGAAATGTTAACTGGAGGTGAGGTAATACATATGCTACTAATTTAATGCCTTTATTTATTGTACAAAGGGAGTGCCATAAGAACAATTAATAGGTCGGCTCCAAAAGACCACACCACAGGATTGTTTCTGAAGTCAGGACTATTAAAACTGAGGGATCTGGTGGTATTACAAACATTATTAGTTCTGCACAGAGCAAAAAATGGCCTGTTACACCTGGTCTGCAAACCCTTTTTACTGTAAATAGTGAGACAGGCAGAAGGAAAGGTGACTTTACACATCCTTTTGCAAGGAACAAACTCAAAGAAACGTGTTTCTGTGGCTGGAGTGAAACAATGGAACTCCCTGGAAAATTATTTAAAATGGTGTTCAAATATTTTTCAATTTAAACCTAAGTATAATTTTTTTAATTCTATGAAAAGGAATGTGAAATATTTGGATTATATTTATATTCGGTCTCAAGTTCTTTTTTTGTTCTCAAGCACATAGATTTTCAAGCAGATAGTTTTGTTTTTTTTTTGCATAGAATGTGTTATCGTCATTTTTTTTATGGATTGTGACAGTCAAAAATGTTGATTATTGCATTGCCATGGAAAAAAAGAATTAAAAAATAGAAAACTTGAAATTAAAAACTCCTGAGCCGGTGCTTCTGTGTTTTTTAGTTTAGTTTTGTTATTGTCTGCCATTTACCAAACCAGGTTATGCTGAAAGTTTCTTCCTGTTAAAATTGAGCATTTTCACTGTTGCCACATGCTTGTTATCTAGCAGGACTCATACTGGAATTTGCTGTTGGTACCACGGAACCACTTTACTACTCATTGCGCCTTCATAACATGCTGAACACTGCCCTTGTATCTCACTTTAGGGGCTGTGGTTTTGTTCAGTTTCCAGACGAACGGCTCCAGAAGCGGGCACTGGAGGAGTGTCAAGGCGCTGTGGGACTCGGTGGTAAACCTCTAAGGTTGAGCCTGGCTGCTAATAAGTGAGTCATTTGTAATCTGGCTACATCAGCTTACAGATGAACATGAAGTTGAGCAGTGTTCTTTTTTTTCCCCCTTCCCAGTTTACGGAACAAACAGCAGCAACAGCAGTCAGAAAGCAAACAGTCATGGCAGTCAAGCTCAGGATACAGATACGGCTATGACCAGTATGACCAGTACCAGCAGCAGGCGTATCCAGGGTATTACTCTTCATGGGGCTATGATCAGACTGCAGGAATGTATGGTTACAGTTATCCCCATGATTACACACAGTATGCCCCAGTACCGGTGAGCTTTCTGTGTTAAACAGCTCATACCATACAACAGCTGCTGACTGTTTACAGACAGCAGTCGTTCTAAAATGTTTTTGCTGCATTTTTAGGAAAGTGAAGCAGTTCAAGAGGAAGAAGCAGTTGAAGGCAAGTATTTGTATTGTGGATTTTTTTTACTGCAATTTGTCTTGTCAGTTAAAGCATGGTCACAAAGAGAAGGCGAAAAAAGCTAAAAAAAAAATGCTTGAGTTAGACTAAAGTGACACATACTGATCAATATGACATATGGAAATGTGGTCAACAGAATATGTTTAACGTTTTGGATCGTATACAGTACCCACCTTCTGCCTTGTTTACAGCATTGCCGAGAACCTTAGCATTAGGACTGCAACTTGGATAATTAACAATAATTGTTTTCTATTTGTCAACTAATCATGATTTTATTTTTTGGTTCCCCTTCACTTTCTGGTTGTAACTGACACTTCAGTCGTTTTTAAAAATGTTTTACCTCACTATTCACAGGTCACAAACCTGTGAATATTCCTTTGTTGTCTCTTGTTTTTTACTCTCCTTTATTTAACACCATTACAAATGAAAACCTGGGCTGCATGTTGGCGCAGTTGATAGTACTGTTGCCTTGCAGCCAAGAAGGTTCTGGGTTCGACTCCTGGCCAGGGGTCTTTCTGCATGGAGTTTGCATGCTCTCCCCGTGCATGCGTGGGTTCTCACCGGGCACTCTGGCTTCCTCCCACAGTCCACAGACATGCCTGTTAGGTTAATTGGTCTTTCTAAATTGGTGTGTGAATAAGTGTGTGCATGGTTGTTTGTGTGTTGCCCTGCGATGGACTGGCGACCTGGGTGTACACCGCCTCCCGCCCAGAGACTGCTGGAGATCGGCACCAGCTTCCCCGCAACCCACTATGGAAGAAGCGGTATAGAAAATGACTGACAAATGAAAACCCATAAAATATGAATTTGAAATTCGACTTTATTTTAACAATATAATTATTTTTAACAAAATATTTATCTTCAACTGGTAAAAGTAAATATAGATCCAAATTTATTTTAAAAAAAAAGATCGACTTTCAGTCTTTTAACAATGCTTAAGGATTTTAAATGACAGTTTAAAAAGGGGACTATATCATCATGTTCTGCAGTCAGGCTTGCTCTCGCCGTCAAGGCAATGTTCCCAGCATCAACATCAGGGTATAAAGATGAGGGAATTACTCATTTTCAAATATGCTCTCCAGTAAACAGTTATGAAGTGTAATCTTAATTTCAGCCAAACAGATTTGCTCAGGAACAAACACTGAATTAAACATAACATCAACAGTTGGATATCATGTGACTGAATTATTTTTGTGCTGGAGAAAACACCTGAAAGTGTAATTTTTTTTTAAACTTTACTCATGGCTTCTGCTGCACTTTACTGCCGTTTCTGCTTTGAGGTGCAATGAATCATGGGATAGGGTGAGCATTGCTCACCGGGCAATTGAGGCTATACTGTCCTCTGCGGTCCCCTTGGCGAACTGCATGTGATTTATAGTGCTTACCACTGAGACTGAAATATTCAGACACTCACCAGTTTGTTTATATTTTTTAAACAACGCGTAGATTGCATAAAATTTTGCATCAGTGTTTTTTTTTTAATCTGTAATCCTTTGCACCGAATCGTTGCAGCCCTACTTGGCATGCATTTTAACAGTCTCACAAAGTCTTCACTTGTGCCCCTTTTCCGCTGGCTTGATTTGGCCCTGCTTGACTTCACCCTGCTCTGCACTCTGCATTCCCATTACTGTTTTTTTTTTTTTTCATACCGGTACCTAGTTTTTTGGTCCCTGCTCCTGAGCAGGTATTATCGGGGCTGAGTAGTCCCTACTCAACTGATGTGCACAGACCGCTGTTCACTGATTGGCCATGGAACCAACAGAAATGAGAAGGTTTTGAGAAGAGGTAGTGCAGAGAGAAGTTAATAAAACTTAAGTGCGACTACAACAATATTAAGAACCACAATGGCCGGAGCGGGTAAACCCAAATATAATTTAATTATTTACAAATCATAAACCATGCCTGAAGCTGAAAGGAAAAAAGGACACATCAGCTTTCTGAATTACATGCAAGGGAGGCATTGCATTCAATAATATTCTATTTTAGCTAATCACACATAAAATCAGCTGTTCAGACGCAAAAACATTTTCCCCAAAGCACACAAAACAGTACCACCATGAAACATCATGTTTGGTGGAAATTTATTGACGATGCTTAAGCGAACCAGCATCTGCAGGAGGAGGGAGCAGGCAGAGAGAAGCTGCCATCCACGGAGTATGATCATCCAATAACCAACCTAAAAATAACCTTTCCGCGGTCAAAAGTCTGCCGTTGTGTGCTTTAGAGTCCTTGTCCTCATTATTGCCATGGCTGAGACAGAAACTTCCTCATAAATCCCCAAATTGTAACATCTTCAGGCAAACTTTGGAGCATCCAGTCCAGACAGCAGCCTCTCTCCTTTCCACTTCACCTGCTGCACCACCATTGGCCCCCTGGCCCCCCCATTCCGGTGCTAGTGGACTGAATGTATGTTTGGTTTTACAGAAACATCTGCTTTGAGTCAGTATGCCCCATCGATATACAGTGCTCAGCATAAATGAGTATTGGTCTTCGATTCAATCACCTTTACCCTGTTCTTAAGAAATCCAACAGTGGCTTTAGATGTGTTTTGGATCATTGTCATGTTGGAAAAGTGCATGACAACCAAGGGCACGGAGTGATGGTATCATATTCCCTTTCAGTATAGAGCAGTACATCTGTGAGTTCATGATACCATGTTTCACTATAGGCACCATGAATTTTTCTTTGGAATCCTTACCTTTTCAACACCATACAGTTTTGAAGCTATCACTTCCAAAAACTGTGATCTTTGTTTCATCACTCCAGAGTACAGAGGCCCAGTACTCTTAATCTTTTTCAGCATGGGCCCTGGCAAATTCTAGGCATGCTTTTATGTGCCTGGGCTTTAGGAGAGGCTGCCTTCGTGGACGATACCCATGCATGCCATCCCTCTGCAGTGCGCACCTTATGGTGTCACTCTTGATTTGGCTTTCTACTCCTTTGGCTAACTGCTGTGAATTTGCATTCCGATTTTCTTCAACCCTTTTTATCAGACACAGAACTTCTGTAAACAGCCTGGATGCCTCTTTGAGATGGTTGCACTTCCATCTTAAGTTCTTTGATCAATTTTGCTACAGTATTCTGACTGATATGTAAAGCTTTGATGATCTTCTCGTAGCCCTCCTTTCTCAGGTTTTGTGAAATTTGTCTTCCATGTGGTGCCATTGCTGACAGCATGAAATTTTAAGTAGTTTTCTTTAAGTGATGCCCTTTTATAGTCCCCTGTCTGCTGGACATCTCTTAAATAAATAATTAGACTCACTTCTGGTTGAATTATGTAGTCTTAAATTTGGCTTTTCTCTTAAGATTTTGATTGGGATGTAGTCATTGGATCCTTTTCCACCAAATGCCTCAAGATTTAAAACCCCAGGACTTGTTTTACCCGGGTAATAGGAAATCCCAGCGAATTGTGTACGTTCTTTTTCAATTGCTCAGAGGCCACGGACCGTTTATTTAAATGAGCCTGACGTATGGGTAAGTTGTTAGGAAAACTGTACTACGCCTTCAGTCCAGCAGATGGCATTACTCCTTCACTCAGTTTATAGGACTATTAGGTAATATTTTTTTTGTTTCAACTGATAACTAATTGATAATGAGCAGCTTTAGGGTTATACAGTCAATTAATTACTTCCATTATTCCTTAAGTTGTACTGGATCCATAAGCAAGAAAGTTTAAATCATTATTTTACATAGAAATTTCTTACCTACCATATGTACATGGAGAATTTGGTGCTCTTTGACAGTTTGAATACAATTGAGATATTATTGATATAAAATGTAATTTGTGAAAAACTCTAGAATAAATTAGCAGTGTACACAGGTATGAAAAGTAGTATATTTTTTAAAATGCTAAAACAGATCATTTTACCTGGTTAAATAAAGATTAAATTAAATAATATATGATTCCAATAATCACATACAATAATTTATTAGTGGAGTTTATGAAGGAAACACAAAATCTGGATTCCTGGACATTTTAGCATTAGGCTAAAATAGGCTATGCTTGCGTTTTCACTCTTTACCACCTGATCCCTTTATAAACAAATATTAATTTATAACACTTTGCTGCATTGGCGGGCAGTGCTCTTATTTTTTTTTTTGTTTCCCTCTCTGCTCCTCCTTCCTTTGGCTGTCTCTCTCACTCAATTTTACAAGCTAAGGGGGCCGGCACTTAACCTGGTGTGTTGTGTCTCTCCTCTGCTGTGACAAACAGCCTCAGAAAAAGAAAGGAGGGGGCATCTGGAAGCTTTACCGAGTCAGATGCCCAAGTGAGCTGCACGAACGGCATAAATTGTTTATTTAAAAAAATTAAGCATGACCCGAACCTAGCCTTTGGTCCCGATTGAACTGGGAGTTGTCCCGGTGTTCCCGATGGCGAATCTGTCCCTGGACCTAAATGATAGGAGTCACATAAACCCCCTTTCAAATATATCAGTTTATAAATTCCAACATTAAGTACAGAAACCAACAAACTGATACAATAATCACAACTATGCAGCTTGAGCTGTTGAAAGTCAGTTGACAGCATTACGATCTTTATAGCACAGTAGGTATACAGTACCTGTCACACAGTAATGCAAAGTTCCCACACTCTTTATTGAGACATCTTTAGGGAGAGTACACATTTCAATGTATCATAAAATTGGCAATTTTCTCAGCTTTAATTTAAACCATATTTTAAAAAATTGGATTAGAAATAAGGGTGCCACCATTGTTTTGTGACAAATGTATGCTCATCTCCAATCGGAACAGGATGGTTTTTTTAACATGACTCGATACGCCTGCTTGCCCGCATCACTATAGCTAATGGGCGATGTATAATCCAGTAATATATATTAATCAAATGCCCTTGTGAGTTGTGTAAACAAGTATTGATCCTGCAGCATATTATTTTAATGTTTGAAATGCATTGCCAAAAGTATCCTATGGACATATAAATCTATTTTAAAGTTATTAAAAGTGTAATAATGTATTGCCAAAATACTAACAAGAAAAGAATATACTACAATTGTTCCAAAATATGACTTCTCATAAGGTATCTTATCTTCAACTATACCTTGAATAAACTGATGAGTAGCCTGACTGCAAATATGTCAAAACTTTATATACTGCGTACAAAAATGCTTCAACTGCTCTGAACAAGGGTCTTTGAGGCATTTTAATTACTCCAGTCTGGTTTTTGTATTTTTCCACAGTAAAACAACTGTTAATATTGAGTAAACAAGACAAATGGGTATGTGTCTCTAAACCTTTAGAGTACTTTTTATAAAAACTACTATGTGGGAAGTGGCTGTCCAACTTGTAACAAAGATTTCTGTTGCTTGTGTTGTAGATCCCAGCTTGGTGGTGGATGTAGTGGAGGCTAACAGGAGCTTCATGTACCTCAGTGAGGAACTGTATGATGCACTCATTGAATGTCACTGGCAGCCTCCAGAGTTCTCTGCAGATCAGGAATATATTGTTTCAAACTTGCCTGAGCCCATTTCCAGCTAATAAAACTTTGTTTTTAATTACTTTTTGTTTGTTTCCCCAGTACACACTCATTATCTATTATTGTCAGAAATTATTGGAAATAAAAAAAAAAAAAATTTTATTCAAATCTGTAAATGGGGTCAAGTTAAACATTTAATTGTATCATTATCCGCTCATCCAAATGTTGGCTATTAACTGACACTACATTGATACAGTCAGAACAAACGATAGATCTTGAAATGATGTTGGAACCATGTAGGTAATCTGTTTACATTTTTTTCAGAAATGTAATGATTTAATGTTTGAAGAGATATGTAATATGCCAGCTCTGGTAGAACTCGACTTTATAAAAAATTTGGGATTCTTGATACATGTTTGTAGATTAAGCATTGTTAATTTATAGAAGAGTATGGTCTTATGGGTAAGCATTACCTTGAAGTTAGTGGGGTATGTTGGTCTCCCAGTCAGAATCATAATAAATACTTCTGGGATGTTGCAAAATGGAAGATGGGAAGTTTGAATGTGTAGGTAACAAATCTGAACAAACAGATGGTTTCATATTAAGAGATGAGGATAATTGTGAGCATGCATGTCCCACATTACATTGGCAGCATTCATGTTGTGTTCTAAAACGTTACAGAATTGAAGTTTCAGGAAAATGCTACTTTTGTCCTTTTGATTTGTAAACAGGCAAGATTGTAATTTAGATTTACTATTTCATGTTTTAAACTCTGGCTCAAAGAAATTACCAAAACCCTTAATTTGAAAAATGTTTATTTTAGATTTTCACCCATTTTGGGAAATCTGTTTTAGAGTGTGTATTTTTTACATTTTATATATACATTTATTTATTTTTATACAGTTTGCCATGAAAAATAATTAAAATGGAATCAGTTGGTCTTGGTTGGGGGCGTAGTTGGTAGCACTGTTTCCTTAAAGCGAAAAGGTCATGGGTTTGACTTCTGGCCTGGGGTCTTTCTGCATGTTCTCCTTGTGGATGCATGTATTCTCCCAGGGTACTCCAGCTTCCTCCTACAGTCCAAAAATCTGTTTAATTGGTCTCTAATTTCCCCTTGGAGACCTGCGCCCATAGACCATTGGAGATTAACATTACTCCCCCTGCAAAACCAAATTAAGTGTTGTCACTGTAGCTGTGAAAATTAATGTCTCCTGACACTGCATAATAGTTGCATGTATAGATGAAAAGGTGCGGAACCTAAAATTTAGTCTGTGAATTAAACCACTTAAGGACCGTTCTAGAGATTCCAAACAGTCCTGCCCCGTTGATCCATCCATTGTTCTGTACCCGCTTATTCTTGAACTGTCATTGGATGGCTAGTGCCTATCTTCATTTGGTGAGAGGCAGGGTACAACCTGAACAGGCTGCCAGTCCATCACAGGGCAAAAACAACCATACATGCACACACTCTACCTAAGGGCAATTTTAAAAAGACCAATTAACCTAACAGTTATGTTTTTGGACTGTGGATGGAAGCCAGGGAACCCAGGCTGGGATTTGAATCTAGGACCACCTTGCTGCATGCCAATAGTGCTAAAAACTGTGACACCTCTTCAGAATTGGACTGGATAATTTGATACTGTCCTGATGTGAAATTGTTATAGGATTCCTGCAGCTTCTCATCTGCGTAAACAAAATCTGAGTAAACAAAATTCTCAGACACTTTTATATGTAAATTAAGACTGTATATTTGTGTTGGGATTTTTTAGGTCAATTGGTCCATGTGTGCAAAAAAGAGGGCATCACTTTTGCTTTTTGCTAGTTAATGATTAGTCAGTGGTATGTTAACCATCATCCTTATTCCTTTTTTGTTTTTCTTAATACTATACAAAATAATAATAGTTCTGCCTCACTAATGACTGACTACCAACTACGGTCATATTAAATCAATAAAATATTATTGAAAAGTTCATTTATTTCAGTAACCACATTCAGTAGTGGCTGTGGTCAGGCCTTTATTTCTATGTATAATTTTCTGCTTACAGTTAATGAAAACATAACATTTAAGATTAAAATATTGCATCAGACCAATAAAAACTTTTTTAATACAGAAATGTGAGCTTATTGAAATCTATGTTTCATACCGGCTTAAAGGTTGTTCTTTTCAAAAGGTGCTTTTAATCTGGCAAATGAGCCTCATTGGATCACATATGCAAGCTTACTGAAAATGACTGTACATTTAACAGAAGATAATTTACTGATATTGTGGCCTGAGGCATAACACAAGCATGGCCTCTACTTCGTATTTTTCTCATTTGCTCAACTGCAGGACCTACTTATATTTTAGTGTTGCTATGGCTAAGATTTTGTAAAAGCACATAAATGACATTGAGACATTTGACAAGTTATTAGTGATGTTTTGGTATGCTCTTCCCATGTGGCAGCTCACTGTAACAACCAAACCACATTCCTATCTCTAATTACTTTTAGATACCTATATTTCTTGTTATTTTTGTCAAAGTAGCCTTAACTGTAATGATACTCAACAGTATTACTCCTGGTTACAAATATGTTTAAGAAGTAGGAAAAAAAGTAAGACAATTTAAAGCTTTTTTTTACTTGTTTTAGTTCATTCTTTTGCTATATAGACATGTATTGGATACATTTAACATTATTTTTTTCTAATGAAAAAGAAAACTTCGTATATCCAGAATTAATTTCTTCCTAGCCACAATCAAGGCTTCAGATATCTCAAACGTAATTGTTTTTAGAATAAATTAACATATCTATAATGTACATTTTGCATATCTGAAATATATATATATATATATATTTCAACAAGAATAAATTCCTGAAACAAGGTGTTATTACTTGTAATTATGTATACACTACTAAAAACAATTTAAAGGAATACTTTGAAAACACATCGGATCTCAAATGGGGAAAAAATCAGGATATCGATACTGATATGGAATGGGTAATGTGGTAGGAAGAAAAGGATGCCACATCATTTGATGAAATTTAAAACTCACAGAGGCCTTCTGAAATCACAAAGAAATTAAAACTGAATAACTCATGTGGCAGCATGCTCCTTATGAGATGACCGATGATCCTCCCAGATCCTGACCAGGCTATTACTGAGCTCCTGGACAGTCTGTCAGATTTAGATATGATTAATTTATCTTTAGTAAATGGGTATGTACCACAAGCTTTTAAGGTAGCTGTAATTAAACCTTTGCTTAAGAAACCGTCGCTTGATCGAGATGACTTAATAAATTACAGACCGATATCCAATCTTCCATTCTTATCTAAAATTCTTGAGAAAATAGTTGCTAATCAAATGTGTCAGCATTTACACAGCAATGACCTGTTTGAAGAGTTTCAGTCAGGTTTCAGAGCTCATCATAGCACTGAAACAGCTCTGCTGAAAGTCACTAATGATATTCTTATTGCCTCAGATAATGGACTTGTGTCTGTACTGGTTCTGTTAGATCTCAGTGCTGCATTTGATACAGTCGATCATAATATTCTCTCAGAAAGGCTGGAATATGCTGTAGGGATCAGGGGAACAGCACTAGGTTTTTTAAATCTTATTTGTCTGACAGATTCCAGTTTGTTCATGTAAATGATAAATCATCTTTAAACCCCGGGGTTAATTTGTGGAGTACCACAGGGTTCAGTATTGGGGCCCAATTCTCTTTACTATATATATGCTTCCAATAGGTAAAATTATCAGGCAGCATAGAATAAATTTCACTGTTACGCTGATGACACTCAGCTTACTTACCAAAAATCCTGATGAGCCCAACCAGTTAGACTACAAGCATGTCTTGAAGACATAAAAACTTGGATGACTTTAATTTTCTGTTTAAAAAATTTGACAAGACAGAAGTTGTCATCTTTAGACCTGAGTCTTTAAAAAAGAAACTGCTTAGTCAATCACTTAACCTGGATGGCATTAAATTGACCTCCGATAATAAAAAAAAAAACCTGGTGTTTTTTTTGACCAGGACATGTCATTTAAATCCCATATTAAACAGGTTTCCCGGGGTTTCCCTTTTTTTAATCTCCGGAACATTGCCAAAAATTTAAAAAACCTGTCCAGGAATGACGCTGAAAAACTAGTCCCGCATTTGTTACTTCAAGGCTTGACTATTGTAATTCTTTACTATCAGGATGTCCACAAAATGCAGTTAAAGCCTTCAGCTGATTCAAAATGCTGCAGCAAGAGTTCTGATGAAAAATTAAAAAGAGAGATCATATTTCCCCTACTTTAGCTTCTCTTCATTGGCTCCCTGTTAAAAACCGAATAGAATTTAAAAAAATTCTCCTCCTCACATATAAAGCTCTTAATGATTTAGCTCCATCATACATCAGAGATCTGATTGTTCCATACGTTCCTAACAGAGCACTTCGTTCTCAGACTGCAGGTTTACTGGTGGTTCCTAGAGTCTCTAGAAGTAGAATGGGAGGCAGATCCTTTAGTTTTCAGGCTCCTCTCCTGTGGAAACCAGCTCCCAGTTTTATCCCTGAGGCGGACACCCTGTCTACTTTTAAGGGATTTAAAAATTTCCTTTTTGATAAAGTTTATAGTTAGAGTGGCTTAGGTTATCCTGAGCTATCTTCCTTATTTTACCTCCGTCTTCTTTTCCCCTTGTTGGATGGAGTAAGGGGGAGTCAGGTTTAGCCAAAAAACCGGCTCAGTTATGGTGAGGTGCAAACACACCCTCCATTTTTGCTACCTGTATACCCCCCCTCTTTCCATGGGTTTTGGTCAATCTGACAGAGAGAGGTATCCAATCGTTGTGGTTTTTGTATAACAATGGCCCTCAGGGGCTCTAGATGGACAACTGTCTACTTTTAAGGCTAGGCTTAAAACTTTCCTTTTTGGTAAAACTTATAGTTAGAGTGGTTTGGGTTTATCCTGAGCTATCTCTGTAGTTATGCTGCTATAGGCTTAGGCTGCTGGGGGAATAATGACCACTTTCCCCTCTTCGCTACATTCTCACACTACTTTTCAATTTTGCATTATTTGCTGTTATTTTAGCTTTTAACTTTGTTTTTTCCTCTTTTCTCTTCCTAGAAGCTACACCCGGGCCGACTCTGTGTCTACCTGTAACACCTTTTTGGAAGGGGCATCGTCTGAGCTTTCTTGGGAACAACTTAATGCTCACCTCTACGGACCACTTTCCCTGTCTTTCAGTGTTTAACCCTTTCTCTTCCTAGACATAGCTACTGACGGAGCTTTTACTGTAAATAACTCTATGTGCTCTCTTCAGACTTAAACATTGAAAAAAAAAAAAAATGGCTCAGAGTTTATCTGTTCTTTTTTTCTAGGTGAAACGACTAAAAGGAGCTACATCCATTAACATTTACCTTTTCCTTCCCTAGAAAAGTACTCCTGGGGGTCAGTGCTTCTTTGTTCTCTTTGTGTCTCTGCTCTGTTCCCTCTAACCCCCCGTCGGTCGTGGCAGATGGCCTCACACTGAGCTGGTTCTGCTGGAGGTTTCTTCCTGTTAAAAGGGGGCTTTCCCCCACTGTTGTTTCATGCATGCTCAGTATGAGGGATTGCTGCAAAGTCAAAACGCCAGTGACTGTCCATTGTCTCTACATGCTCATCCGGGGGGGAGTGAATGCTGCAAGTCACTGACTGGATGCAAATTGCTGGGTTTCCTTTTAGATAGACAAAAGTTTTTTATCCAATTTGAAAAAAAACAAAATCTGACTGCACTGTTCAATGATTCGGATTAATTGTAATGTATGTACCTGACTTTTGTGAAGTGCCTTGAGACGACATGTGTTGTGAATTGGCGCTATATAAATAAACTGAATTGAATTGAATTGAATTGAGGTGCAACCTGGTGGTGTCAGATGGGCCTAAACATGATGTTCTAGAGATGTTCTGTTGGATTAACTCAGGGGAGCATGGAGGCCACTCCATGGCATCAATTCCTTCTTCCTCTGGTTACTGCCTGCATACATTTGCCACATAAGGCTGGGCATTTTAATGCACCAGGAGGAGGTTGCACAATGCGTCTAAGGATTTCATCCCATACAGGTCTCCATGGACATGCCTTCCCAGACCAACACTGATCCACCACCAAACCGAATCTGAAAAATGTTGCAGGCAGCACAATGTCTACTGCAGCTTCTCCAGACCCTCAGAGTAAACCTGCTGTCATCTGTGAAAAGAACAGGGCACAATTCTGGTGCGCTCTGTCAAATGCCATTTGAGCTTCAGGATGCTGGGCAGTGAGCACAGGTTGCCACTTCTAGCTAAGAAATGCTGAGCCCCAATAGCCAAAGCTTGAGCATCAGTCGGTCGCCTTATTTCTAGGCTGGCGCTAGGAAGGTGTGCACAAGTCTCCCTAATCCAGGCAACATGCAAATAACTTATAACTAATGTTCTTCTTAGGGCCATACTAAAAGACAGAAAATTATATAAAAAAAAACTAACATTACAGGCAACAACACAAGCAAAAGTATTTCTTAGCATGGGTCCCCAATAAATAAATGCACTCAATAGTTGAATTTTGAATTTAAAGTTCTTCCACACATATTAAGCAGGGGTTCCAATAAATGTAAATGTGGCCAGCACTGGAATCAGTCGCACTCTAAAATAAAGATTGTGAATCCACCTGAAAAATTTTTTGAACTCTGTGGCTTTGTTTCATTGTCATGTTAATGATAAAGTTATTGTTCACTAATCAAATCTGCAAAATGCCTTAATTCATATTTAAGATAAGATAAATTATAAATTTCTTATCAGTTAATAAGCAAAGGTTTGGTGTTTTACAGTAGAAATCCCGCAAAAATGTATACTTATCTTCATTGCTGTCATGAACAACTGATACCTGACCTATTAACACTTATTGTATACATCTTAAGATATTCTTTCCTCATAGAGCAAGCAACCACAACTTACCAATAATCATCGGCCACATCATCTTCACAAGTTAATAATGATTACGTCCCTAATTTACTCATTAGTTCCTATGTAACTAAGCACATTTTGTGGCTCCCATTGAACCACATAATTTTGATATTTAACAGTTTTTGGAAGAAAATCAGTAACATTTCTGGGAGATGCTGCTTTAAGAACATTAGCAGCATTCCTGTAGTTGAGTAAGCGTTATGCCGCAGACCTTATTTTGAAAATGATGTACACTGAGACAGTAATGTTGGTGGTTTGACTGAGCCGGATCGGAGGCAACGGCCGCAGGCACTAAGCGGAACGGGAGGGGCCGATCTCTGTGGGGTACAACGAGTTGGCAGACACGGTGCTTTGTCCTGTTTTAGTCTCATACTGCTGAGGATGTATTGGAATCTGGACAAGGGTTGGGCAGCCTAATCATTGTTTATCTCCAAATTTGGGATGGATTCAACAAACTAGAACAGGTTTCAACAGATCTGAGAGAGGCAAACAAGTTTTCACAAGTGATTGGCTTCTAAATCCATAAATGTGCGCCCGCATCTTGGCTGTAGAATTTACTGAAGAGAGGTTCTTCTTTTGTATAGGAAGCAAGTAGAGTCAGAGCTGCAATCAGATCAACTCGCTTATTGCTGACGATTACGCCTCAGAAGTGACGGTGTGCGGTGAGCTGCTGGATGCAGAAGTATGGGAATGCTGCAGCTCAGACACTGACATATTCTGCTCAGTCTCAAGGCAGGATCAGAAGAGGTATCCTAGCACGGTACAGCACGACAGGCCAGAACTGTTCATGGCTGAGGTAAAGACAAAACTATTTTCTACTTTCAAAAAAGAAACTGCATACGAGTTTTCATTATGATTTTTACGCATTAAGACGGTTCATACTGTCTCTGTCTGGTGTTAGGCAAATTGACTTGTGAGGTTTTTGCATACCACACAATTAAATATACACGTAATACTACGTTTTACTGACGCATTCCACGCCCAGGAAGGTCATCAGACAACGGGCTCTCCATAAACATTTATTCTCATCATGTGACAACTTGTGGCTTTCTTGGAGCGAACTGGTTTATAATCATCTTCCTCCGCTGGAGGGAAAACAGCAAATGATGAAGATGAACATGGGTCCCAGACACATTGAATTCTGCCTCCCGCAGGTATAACAATGGAGGTCAAAGTGTCTTGAAAGCTGTCAGGTGCGATCATCACGCATGGTAATTCTTTAAATCATAAAGTTGTGTCTAAGCAGATAAACAATGTCAGATGTGAAAGAGCTCCTCTCGTTAACCGTGCTCCAGCAGACTTGTTTGTGATGCTACAGTCAGAATGTAAGCGCATATGGCATGGCACCACTAAAAGAATGATGCGGTGAATAGCAATGATATCAATGTTGAACATCAAATTGCACCTTTAATAATTTTAATGAAAATTTCCATGACGCATTAAAATCAGTTAATTGATTTTGTAATCAGTATGAATAAACACCAGTGCCAATTATGTAATTAGTGTAATGAAACAGATATTCTCAATGGAGTTATGATATAGGCACTGGCCACTGCTAAAAATCCAAATCACATAAACCTAAGACCTTATTGGAACTCTTCAAACAATACAAAACAAAGTATTATATAAATCACAAAGTAATTAAGCATGCTATCTATCAATGTTTTGATATGAATGTATTAATGGATTAGTGACAGCATTGGTAATTGCATTAGCTTTTTTATCCTCAGTTGTGTCCCATGATGTGTTGTTCTTTACCAGTGATTATCACTGCTGAAAAAAATTACAGTAACCTCAAGTCCAAGGTCAACAAGGTAAAAAACAAAACAAAAAAAATGAGTTCTGTGGTGGTTATAAACCAATTGGCGTGAGATGGAAAAACACCTAGAAAGAAATTAACCACAGCAAAGACAAGAAAAAAGGGATTTAATTTCATCTAAACATTTATTTACAGTTACTAAGTAAATGGTACTGAAGCCCTGAAAGGGAAGTGACAAATCTAGATTAAAGTATTTCTAAGTAATTTTTTTTCCTGTTCTGCCCTGAAAGGCAAGTGAGAAAAAAAATTATTTGAGGGTCAATTTTGTTTGTTCTAGTAATATTTTGCTCCGCCACTGGAGGCACTGGAATAAAACCACCAGACTAATAGCTGTATTGTTCAAATAGATTGTCAAAGGACGGGTTTCCAAGAAAAGGTGTCCCATTTTCTGAATGAGATTGTTTTGTTCTAAAGTAAAACAAAATATCGTAAAAACGCATAAATACAGTAGCGTATTTGTTGGTGGATGTTCATAACTGTTACTGTAAAAATAAACAGTTGATGTGGTCTGGCTATTGTTCTTTGAATATAACATGACTAAACCCACAAATCTAATGGTTTTTACAATAGGTGTAAGTTGATTGTCTTGTTAAATACACAAATCTTGTAAGAGCATGTTTCTTTGGCATTGAGTAGAATTGTCATGCAAGGTCACCATGACTGAATAATTCTTTTTAAGACGTCTATAACTCAAGTAACATAAAGGTAACGTAAAGAATGGAGAGAGCCTTGGTTAAATTCAAATGGATATTGACTGGTTCACTCTCTAAGTTCAAATTAGATATATTTGAAAGAAGAGTTTAAAAAACAATACAATAAATTCAATTTTTTCCTACCTGCATCTGACCTCAGTTGTTACATGATATCTAAATGAATTGGTGAATAAGGTAACTACAAGACCTTTATGAACACAAACCTAATCTCTTTCAAGAATTATTATTATTAGGCATGAGCAGCAAAAGCCTATCGAGCGCTGCAAAGGCCTATTGTATTAGAATGTTTATTCTTCTCCGAAATAAATTGTCTTTTTTGGAGGCGTAAACATATTCAAAACGACGTCACGGCGTAGTCATACGTTTGCCTCCAATTTTCACCTGTATTGCCTGATCTGTACAAAATTCAATATGATTAATCTTAGTCCAGCCTTCAAAAGATATCCGATGAAATAATTGGTGTGCATGGCCTAATTCCTTCACAGTGCCCCCTACAGTATTTAAAAAATTCAGCCCCAAGATATGAAAATTGGTACACATATGTAACTTCTCAGGATCTACAAAAAACTCTCTTGGATCCATGGTCCAAACCCCACAGGGAAATCGGCCATTTTGGATTAAAGCCGCCATTTTTTCTCATTTACACACGTATCTGAGCGAATTCCTCCTAGAGCTTTTGACTTACAGAAAAATGACTCGGTGAGCTCTCAAGGCATTGGGGATCAAAAGTTATTAAAAGCATTTTGCTAAATAAAAGCATGTGGGCGTGGCCAGGCCTCAAAGTCTGACTTCTCGCCATTTAAGACAACACTATAGTACTTCACACACAAGCAGCACCTAAACGTTCTGTGTGTCATCTCAGACCAGCACTGATCACATTTACCTGCTCATTTGCTGACATCAGTTTAGCCCCGTCCACTTAGAACAGGAAGTCACCTGTTTCACTGGTGGATGTCCTTTTACACTCTGACTCTTACAAGTTTCAAGCACAGTGTGATCACACAGAACAAGGCGATGTTGAATCCTACTGTTACTGTGGGCTGGACCATGTGGACGTGGCGGTCTAGCAGTTTTTTACATCTCGCCATTTACATACGTTTCACAAAATTACATATGCATGACCTGATTTACTCCAAACTGAATATGTTTAATTTTTGTCAACCCCAAAACAGCTCTATTGGATTACATTGGAATTTGGATCAACTGTGTCCTCTAGAAAATTTTGAATGGTTTATCTCCCTGATACATCATCGGATCCACACCAAAATTGCATGCATCATCATAGACGAATGCTGAACACGTTGGCACGGTCAATTGATAACATCACTTTAGCTCCGCCCAATGACAATCAAATTACAGGTTTCTTAGCTGATTGACCTTTTTGACAATCCCCAGAAGTTTTGAACTTTGTATAGTAACACAATAATTTTAGGCTGTCAGAAAAGTCGGATTTCAGTCAAATTTTGGCCGAAGGTCATATAAAATCTCCCAGTACCACCTAGTGGCAGAACTGAGCAGCGGGTTTGTCAGTGGCATGAAAGCAGCAATGCGAGACTCCCACGCTCGCGACACAGGCCGAGCGGCGCTAAGCTGCATGGACTCCCCAATGCTGGTTGCAGCTTTATTTCTTTTATTGTTGTCACCAGGTAAATTCATGTATGGACAGCACAGAGAAGAAATGTTTATACTAACAATGTAATTTATTAAAATAGTTCTGGAATTACCCTCTGTCATCATGCATGAAACAATAAAGAACACAAATTTACTGTACACTGCTGTGGCTTAGGTTCTGTGGCTTAGGTTTAAATGAACAATCCTAATTATTTCTTATTT
Organism: Crenichthys baileyi; assembly: GCA_036173005.1. Classification (NCBI taxonomy): domain Eukaryota; kingdom Metazoa; phylum Chordata; class Actinopteri; order Cyprinodontiformes; family Goodeidae; genus Crenichthys; species Crenichthys baileyi. Next base: position 476,673 of record JAHHUM010002936.1, on the reverse strand, counting down.
ACAAGAAACATAGAAACTGCTCTGACCGATTTTTACACTTGATTTAAATATTGATCTCAGTAATCATACTGCACTTAGACCGTCTTCAGAGTTGCAGGCTCAAGCTGTCAAGGTAACAAATAAGCTACAGGGGTTGGACAATGAAACTGAAACATCTGGTTTTAGACCACAATAATTTATTAGTATGGTGTAGGGCCTCCTTTTGCAGCCAATACAGCGTCAATTCGTCTTGGGAATGACATATTCAAGTCCTGCACAGTGGTCAGAGGGATTTTAAGCCATTCTTCTTGCAGGATAGTGGCCAGGTCACTGCGTGATCAGAATCAGAATCAGCTTTATTGCCAAGTTTGTACATACAAACAAGGAATTTGACTCCGGTGCATTACAGAATATACATATTTACAATGTACAATATACATATATATATTATATATATATATATATATACATATATATATATAATATATATATATATATATATATAAAATATACACAAATAAAATAAGATAAGAAGGTGCATTTGCAACATCTGTATGCTGTTGTTTTGTACTCTATTGAATGTTCAACAGAGAAAACAGAGTGGGGGAAAAAAACGTCTCTGTGGCGGCTAGTTTTTGTTGAACAGTGCTCTGTAGCGGCGGCCTGAAGGTAAAACTCTGAACAGCTTGTGTGCAGGGTGTGTGGGGTGTGCAGAGATTTTAGCAGCTCTTTTCCTGACCCTAGACCTGTATAAGTCCTGGATGGAGGGAAGGTCAGCCCTGATGATTCTCTCTGCAGTCCTGATTATTCGTTGCAGTCTGGACCTGTCCTGTGTTGTGAATGAACCAAACCACACTGAGATGGATGAAGACAGGACAGACTGTATGATGGCAGTGTAGAATATGACCAGCAGCTCCTGTGGAAGGTTGTACTTCTTGAGTTGCCTCAGGAAATACAGTCTCTGCTGGCCCTTCTTTCGAACAGTATCTATGTGTGAAGACCATCTCAGGTCCTAAGAGATGGTGTTTCCTAGGAACCTGAAGTGGTCCACAGCCGACACGGTGTTGTTGAGGATGGTGAGGGGGGTGTATGGGGGTGGTGTTTTCCGAAAGTCCACCACCATCTCCACAGTCTTGAGTGGGTTTAGTTCCAGGCAGTTCTGACTACACCAGTGTATCAGGCGATCCACCTCCTGTCTGTATGCAGACTCATCACCGTCCTGGATCAGTCCAATGACATTGGTGTCATCTGTAAACTCAAGGAGTTTCACAGACGAGTCCGCTGAGGTGCAGTTATTTGTGTACAGGGATTTGTGTACTGGTGGAGGAAAATGTTTCCTGACTTGCTCCTCCAAAACACCCCAAAGTGGCTCAATAATATTTAGATCTGGTGACTGTGCAGGCCATGGGAGATGTTCAACTTCACTTTCATGTTCATCAAACCAATCTTCATCAGTCTTGCTTGTGGTATTGGTGCATTGTCATCCTGATACACGGCACCGCCTTCAGGATACAATGTTTGAACCATTGGATGCACATGGTCCTCAAGAATGGTTCGGTAGTCCTTGGCAGTGACGCGCCCATCTAGCACAAGTATTGGGCCAAGGGAATGCCATGAGATGGCAGCCCAAACCATCACTGATCCACCCCCCTGCTTCACTCTGGGCATGCAACAGTCTGGGTGGTACGCTTCTTTGGGGCTTCTCCACACCGTAACTCTCCCGGATGTGGGGAAAACAGTAAAGGTGGACTCATCAGAGAACAATACATGTTTCACATTGTCCACAGCCCCAGATTTGCGCTCCTTGCACCATTGAAACCGACGTTTGGCATTGGCATGAGTGACCAAAGGTTTGGCTATAGCAGCCCGGCCGTGTATATTGACCCTGTGGAGCTCCCGACGCACAGTTCTGGTGGAAACAGGAGAGTTTATGTGCACATTTAATTCTGCCGTGATTTGGGCATCCGTGGTTTTATTCTTTTTTGGATACAATCCAGGTTAGCACCCGAACATCCCTTTCAGACAGCTTCCTCTGGCGTCCACAGTTAATCCTGTTGGATGTGGTTCGTGCTTCTTGGTGGTTGTCATAGTCATTTGTACAGATATCCTTTATAAGTTCTGTAATAAATTCTGTATCACACATGAATATACAAGCTTGGTATGATAACATGCAGGAGGTCGAGAGATATCAACTAGAAATAGTCGGGCTCGCCTCCACGCACAGCGTGGGCTCTGGAACCCATCTCCTCGAGAGGGGCTGGACTCTCTTCTACTCTTGAGTGGCCCACGGGGAGAGGTGGTGGGCTGGGGTGGGTTTGCTTGTTGCCAACCAGCTCAGCCGTCTCGTGTTGGGGTTTACCCCAGTGGATGAGAGGGTCGCATCCCTGCGCCTTCAGGTTGGGGACAGGTCTCTGACTGTTGTTTCGGCCTACGGGCCGAGCGGTAGTGCGGAGTACCCAGCCTTCAACACCCACATGGGAAACAACATTGACACCTCGAGAGGCGTGATCAGGAGGAATGGCCTCCCCAATCTGAATCCGAGTGGTGTTATGTTATTGGACTTCTGTGCTAGTCACGGATTGTCCATAATGAACACCATGTTCAAACATAAGGGTGTCCATCAGTGCACTTGGCACCAGGACACCCTAGGCAGGAGGTCAATGATCGACTTACTTGTCGTATCATCAGACCTTCGGCCGCATGTTTTGGACACTCGGGTGAAGAGAGGGGCTGAGCTGTCCACTGATCACCACCTGGTGGTGAGTTGGATCTGCTGGAAGAGGAGAAAGCTAGACAAACTTTGCAGGCCAAAGTACATAGTGAGGATCTGCTGGGAACGTCTGGCGGAGCCCTTGGCCAGGGATGTATTCAACTCCCACCTCCGGGAGAGCTTTGACCAGATTCCGGGGGATGTTGGAGACATAGAGTCTGAGTGGACCATGTTCTCCGCATCTATTGTCGATGCTGCTGCCCGTAGCCGCGGCCGTAAGGTCTGTGGTGCCTGTCGCGGCGGCAATCCCCGAACCCGGTGGTGGACACCGGCAGTAAAGGACCCTGTTAAGCTGAAGAAGGAGTCCTATCGGCTGTGGTTGGCTTGTGGGACTCCTGAGGCGGCTGACGGGTACCGTAAGGCCAAGCGTGCCGCGGCCTGGGCTGTGGCAGAGGCAAAAACTCGGGGCTGGAAGGAGTTCAGTGAGGCCATGGAGAAGGACTACCGGTTGGCCTCGAAGCGATTCTGGCAAACTGTACGGCGCCTCAGGAGGGGGAAGCAGTGTTTCGCCAACACTGTTTGCAGTGGGGGTGGGAGAATGGGGACATTATCGGGCAGTGGAAGGAGTACTTCCAGTACACTACCCCAGTATAGACTGGGGTGGTGGTCCCCTTTCATAAGAAGGGTGACCGGGGGGTGTGTTTCAACTACAGGGGGATCACATTCCTCAGCCTCCCTGGTAAAGCCTACGCCAGGGTATTGGAGAGGAAAGTCCGACACTGGACCAGCTCTATACCCTATACAGGGTACTCGAGGGTTTGCCCAACCAGTCCACATGTGTTTTGTGGACCTGGAGTAAGCATTCGACTTTGTCCCTCATGATGCCTTGTGGGTGGTGCTCCAGGAGTATGGAGTTGGGGCCCCTTTATTAGGGGCCATCTGGTCTCTGTACAAGCGGAGCAGGAGTTTGGTCCGCATTGTGGGCACTAAGTCGGACCTGTTCCCGGTGCATGTTGGACTCCGGCAGGGCTGCCCTTTGTCACCGGTCCTGTTCATAACTTTTATGGACAGGATTTCTAGACGCAGCCAAGGGCCGGAGGGGGTCTGGTTTGGGGACCAGTGGATTTCATCTCTTCTTTTTGCAGATGGCGTGGTCCTGCTGGCCCCCTCTAGCCAAGACCTACAGCATGCGCTGGGCCGAGTGTGAAGCGGCTGGGATGAAGATCAGCTCCTTCAAGTCAGAGGCCATGGTACTCGACCGTAAAAGGGTGGCTTGTCCTCTTCAGGTTGGAGGGGAGTTCCTGCCTCAAGTGGAGGAGTTCAAGTATCTCGGGGTCTTGTTCATGAGTGAGGAGTGGAGTGGGAGATCGACAGACGGATCGGTGCGGCTGCCGCAGTAATGTGCCGGTCCGTTGTGGTGAAGAGAGAGCTGAGCCGATAAGCGAAGCTCTCGATTTACCGGTCGGTCTACGTTCCTACCCTCACCTATGACCATGAACTTTGGGTCATGACTGAAAGACCGAGATCCCGGATACAAGCGGCTGAAATTAGCTTTCTCTGTAGGGTGGCCGGGCACTCCCTGAGAGATAGGGTGAGGAGCTTGGCCATCCAGGAGGGGCACGGAATACAGCCGTTGCTCCTCCAAATCGAGAGGAGCCACTTTAGGTGGCTCGGGCATCTATAACGGATGCCTCCTGGACGCCTCGGGAGGTGTTCCAGACACGTCCCAGTGGGAGGAGGCCTAGGGGACGGCCCAGGACACGCTGGAGGGACTATGTCTCTTGGCTGGCCAAGGAATGCCTTGGGCTCCACCTGGATGAGCTGGAGGAGGTGTCTAGGGAGAGGGACGTCTGGGTGTCTCTGATGAGTCTGCTGCCCCCGCGACCCGGTCCCAGATAAGCGGAAGACGATGAATGAATAAACATGGTATGATAACAACATAGCATGACCAAGAAATACACTATTTATATGGTTTTACTGTATTTTATTTTACTTTACAACTATCTAATTTAGAAAATGGGCCACTGGTTCTTGAAAACCAACTCTTTAGCTATCCATTTGAACAATACAGCTCTTAGTGAAGGCTGGTGGAATTCCAGTCCCTCTAGTCGCAGAGCAAAGTGTTACAAGAACAAACACTTAGCAAAATGAAGCCTCTCAAATATATTTTTTCTCTTTTGCCTTTCAGGGTAGAGCCGAAAAGAACAACAACTTAGAGATATTTTAATCTGGGGGGAAGGAGAAGGGGTTACGTGATGCAGAGAGAGTAGGACCGCAAGACCTGAGCTCCCGAGCTAGCATTCGTTTTTGGTATATTGGAGGCAGATTGATGCAGATAAGATAACAGGAAGCTAAGAGATATGTCAATACATGAACTCTGGGGAAAGACGCCAGACAGCAAGCGGACTGTACAAGCGAGAAATCGAAGAATTTAGTCGAACCAAGAAGCTAGCAAGCCTGATATTATGGCGGAGAAGGAGGACATAGGTAGCCTGGTTGACAAGATAAGCGAGGGAGTTTTTACCAAGCTTAGCTCCAGCTTGGATATAAAACTCAACAAAGGTAAGTCAGTAAATTCAGTGTGTGAAAACGTGAAGGTGATAGAGTGAATGGTGAAAGACGCGGAAAAAAAACTATCAGACATGGAAGACACAGGTTTCACACGTACCCCAAAGTTAGGGCAGGTCTATGTGTTTTATGTGTTATTATTACTTTTTATTTTTCTACGTGTAAGGTTAGATATTTTTAAAGAAGAGAGGTCACACCCTGCTAATAAAGCTGATTGTAATTCTCGACCTGTTAAAGCAGTCTTAAGTAACGCAAAAATGGGGGCAGAAACAGCTAAAAATCAGATATGAATGATATCAAACTATTTACGTTTAATGTTAATGGGATACATCACCAATAAAATGGAAGAAAATACAAAACTTTCTTATGTAACCGCTTTCTGCGGTTCCTGAGGTTCTTCAGTCTCAGACTAAACTGTTTTCCCCAACCATAAAATATAAAATACTAAACTCCCATTAACAAGATCAAAACGAATTTAATGCTTAAAGGTTGAAAAATAGTATATCACGGTACCGGGACCTTCAATTCCTCCTCTAACAGATGACGAAAGCTGTAGTAACAAGTACAAAGGAAAATCCTAAGTTTTCATATATCTATCTCCACCCGTTAAAAAGAGTGGAGCACAGCTTATCTTGAAATCAGTAAGATTTATGTGTGCCTGAAGTGGCTTTAACTGGTTTGAGCGGGTGTGATAAAACCTAATCTCGTGAGAGTGCAGCAGCATGGATAAACAGGAGCCATTACATATCCTTCTTTCTGTTTTTCTAATAAGGGGACATAAGTAACAAACACGTAAAAAGGAAAAAAAAAAAAAATTGCACTTCATTAGGAAACCCATTTGCTGGATAAGTAGTACTGGAAACTTAGGCATGAATAGGTAAGCCAGGCCTTTTACTTTTTCTTTTCCTCTAATAGCAGGGGGTGGCTATACTGATACATAGAGCAATCCCATTCGTGTCTGATTCATATAAAAATGACTCTGAAGGAAGATCTGTTCTTGTTAGAGGGTCACTTTGGGGTACGTCTATTACATTGATCAATATTGAGGCCCCAAACCCGCCACCACCATCATTCTGGACAAACGTAGCCGCAGAATTGGAGGACTACAAGAGCTCTATAACGGTGTTGTGCAGTGATTTTTAACTGCAGTCTAGATGAAAGTAAAACTAATAGCACAAACAAAATCAAGAATCAGAGCACCCCTAATGAAAATGTTAAGCACTGGCAGATGTGTGGTGAACTCTGAATCCATCAGTTAGGGATTTTATGTTTTACTCTAATCCACAGAATTCGTATTCAAGGATTGACTTTTTCTTTGTATCACCTCAGATTATGGGACAAGTAATTGCATGTTCTACAGGGTCAATCCATATCAGTAACCATGCCCCAGTTTACCTACAGCTGTCAATTGCTGACACTAGAGCTGACAAGCTTAGGTGGCGCTTCCCATCATAGAAGTGTCATTAATCGTTCTGAAGTAGGACACTCTAAAGCAGCACACCAGAGAGACAGGAAAGATTTAAACAAGTTTATTGAAATGAGGTTTTCTGCCGGTGTCAGGACTCCGTAGGCATCTGGCTTCAGGGATCGGATCACTATAAGAGAGAGGACGGTTATTGACAGAAGATGGTTCTGAATGTTTTAGGTTTGAATGCAGGGCTTGTGGATGAATATGTTGATTCTGGAGAGGAGAGAGCAAGCCACGGAGACTGAGGCTGACAGGTGAGCGTGCTGTGCGAGCGGGCTCCTTCAGGTGGTGAGTGGTATTAGAGGGTGGACAGGCATGACAGGTGAAGCAAGGAGCGAGTTTGCAATCTGATCCTGAGAGTCCTGAGCGGTCCTTGGGCTGAGGTAACTTCATTAAATTAGTTACCGCTTGGAAGGAGGCTGGACCACGGCAGGTCTTCCAGGAAGCGGGTTTTGCTGACAGCCAACAGGGAATAGCCAGAACCACAAAGGGTTTATCCAGAGCAGGGTTCCGCTGACAGCAACCTTAAAGTTAGTGATGTATCCAGTGTGCTTCGGAGCGTGTGTCGAGTAATCCAGGCAGACTTTTTGTGAAGCGCGTATCGAGGCTTGTGTCGAAGACGTATGTGGTGACTTTAGAGGCTTCGAATACCATGTGACTGACTCAGGAACTGGTTCGCTGGTTTGCGTGTGATTTGAAGTATAAAGGACAGCACAACGCTGCTGATTCCCAGTCACATTTAGTTGTCTTGAGATCGTATTGCGTGTGCGTTACCTATCTGTTTGAGTGTCTTTTTTGGAATCAGTGAGAAAGATGAGAATTTTGGAACAAATAGAAATATATTTATGACTTATATAAAATTACGGTTGGTGAAATGGCTTACCAGGCTCATTTGCAGTTATTGGTATTCTAGTGGTTAAGAGTTGGTTCTTGCACCTATGTTATCTGGGTTCGATTCCCAGTTAGAGAACGTATTTTTATAAATCTATCTTGGAAAAAAGTTAATCCCAAGGAGGCTTTACCGGGTTAAATGAAGACCGTTATTATAACCAATATGGGTATAAGTAAACAAATTCACATCACATCTGTCTATGATACTTGTTTCCACTTTTCCTTTTGATCCAGCCATTGTATCATAAAGACAGGTTAAGATGAGATTGACACCATATTCAGAATTTATTGGCATCACAAACACCGTTCATTTATTTAATCAATTTAAAGCTTTACACAAGAAATTCATGTCATTATAATCATTCTGCCTATCTTACATTTATTGTCCACTTGATGGCGCAGTAGAGCAAATGAAGCATGCTGATGCCTCGGCTCATGAGTCGAGCAATTGGATGGAAAGCCTCAGTGCTTCAAGAGTCTTCATCTCGCTATCACTACCTTAAAGGAGGGACAGAGCTGAGATTAACGAATGAGAAGAAAGCACAAAGGCAAACACAGAGCAGGGTTTGTTGGTCTGATTACCACTCGGCTGATTGAACAATCCAACGCCTCCTCCAAGGTCTCAGGTGCTTAAGAAGCTCCTCAGTGAATGCTGCTGATGCGGTGCAGCTGTGCGACTGCACCTGTCTGTCGCACCCTGGTGGAAGAATGGAGACACAACACTCACACAGCACCACAAACCTGTACTCCGCTCCGTGGCCTTACAAGATTTCAAGGAGAAAGAGGAGGCAGAAATAAAACAGTTTTTTGCTATAAATGATACTAGTGAGACAAGTCCAGAGTTTCTCTGGGAATCTGCAAAGGCTTATTTATGAGGGTTCACCATTTCCTATATGGCAGAATGTAAGAAAACATTACAGATGAAACTAAATAAACATCATCGGTAGGCTCATACAGGAGGGGGAATGTTAGATGCAACAGCACTAATGTGTAGTGGGAAATCGCCAGGCCCTGACAGATTTCCAGCTGAATGGTTAAAAGCATATAAATATAATCTTACTTTTTATCTAACTAAAACTTTTCACTATGGCTTTAATGTCACACATTGTTTGCCAGAAACAATGTCACTAGCTAACATTAGTCTAATCTTGAAAAAAAAAAACAAAGACCCAGAGGACACGGCATCTTACATATATCACTTTTTAATGTAAATGCAAATATTTTGGTGAGGGTATTGACCCTAAGCCTTCAACCAATAATTGCCTGTCTGGCGAAGCCTGATGAAACAGGATTTATCGAGGGAAGAAACTCTTTTCATAATATCAGAAGACTTATGAACATACAGTTTGCCAGTAATAATGCCATACAGGGAGTAGTGATGTCCCTGGACTCATTAAAATAGTCTTTGATAGAGTTGAATTGCCTATTGATTTTTATGCTATGAACATGGAAAAACATTATAGGTCTTATTATTGGTCACTAAAGCTACTGTAATAATTAACTCCCATTGCTCAGATCCCTTCCTCCTGGAGCGAAGAACCCGACGGGTTCGCACTGTTATTGAGCAGTTCACAAATATCTCACTATGCAGACAATGTACTTTTGTTTTTGGACATGTTTCACGTTTTAAGGTTAATTTCTCAAAGACGGGGGTCATGTGTCTATAAAGGGCTCTGCTTTACCTGGTAACTTCCTCTTCTACTGGCCACCGACAGGAATAACTTGCATTGGAATAATAATCAGCCCATCTCTTAAGAAACTGGTCAAGCTAAACCTGGAACCAAATTATGACAAGAAGTACGTAGTACTGAACCTACTGGTTAAATGGAACAGGATCAAGACCTATTTTGAACTCAAAATCACTTCTCTTTGCTGGCCCCAGTTTGGAATAACCCTGATTTCCCCCATCATATCAGGACCCTGTGTTGAAAGTGATAAGAGTCTAGACCACCTTGCTACCCTCTTTGAAGGAGAAGCAGTGGAATCATTCAAAAACCTGAAGAGTAAATATAGCTTACCAAAATCTCACTTCTATCACTTTTTACAGATAAGGCACTTTATACATAAAAAAGGGCCTCAAAGATGTCCTGTACATATAATTTTACTAACAAATGTGTATGTACTTGTGAGAACCATCCATCCATACATCCATCCATCCATTGTCTTCCACCTATCCGGGGTCGGGTCGCGGGGGCAGCAGCTTAAGCAGAGAGAGCCAGACTTCCCTCTCCCCAGCCACTTGGGCCATCTTGTCCGGGGAAATACCAAGGCATTCCCAGGAGGAAACTCATTTCGGCCGCATGTATCCATGACCTCGTTCTTTCAGTCATGACCCAAAGCTCATGACCATAGATGAGGGTAGGAATGTAGATCGACCGGTAAATCGAGAGCTTCGCTTTTTGACTCAGCTCTCTCTTTACCATGACAGACAGGTACAGCACCCACATCACTGCTGATGCAGCACCAATCCGTCTATCGATCTCCCACTCCATTTTTCCCTCATTCGTGAACAAGACCCCAAGATACTTGAACTCCTCCACTTGAGGCAGGACCTCCCCCCTGACCCGGAGAAGGCACTCTGCCCTTTTTCGGCTCAAGACCATGGCCTCGGACCTGGAGGCACTGATTCTCATCCTATCCGCTTCACACTCGGCTGCAAACTGCTCCAGTGAGAGCTGTAGATCATGAGCTGATGAAGCCAATAGGACCACATCATCCGCTTTTTGCGGATGATGTGGTCCTATTGGCTTCATGATGATGGCTTTCTTGACTGCGCCTAGAAATTCTGTCCATAAAAGCCACACTGCTCTTCCTGAATCTGAGGTTCGACTATCCGACGGACCCTCCTCTCCAGAACCCCGGAATAGACCTTACCAGGGAGGCTTAAGAGTTTGAATCCCCTACTCTCGGTCCCCCTTTTTGAATAGGGGGACCACCACCCCGGTCTGCCAATCCAGTGGAACTGCCCCCGATGTCCATGTGATGCTGCAGAGGCACATTAACCAACACAACCCAACAACATCTAGAGCCTTAAGGTACTCCCGGCGAATCTCATCCACTCCCGGGGCCTTACCGCCGAGGAGCTTTTTAATCACCTCGGTGACCTCAGCACCAGAGATTGGAGAGCCCGCCCCAAGGTCCCCAGGCTCCGCTTCCTCAGTGGAAGACGTGCCGGTGGGATTGAGGAGGTCTTCGAAGTACTCTACCCACCGACCCACAACGTCCTGAGTTGAGGTCAGCAGCACACCCTCCCCACTGTAAACAGTGTTGGTGGTGTACCTCTTCCCCCCCTCGGATGTACGGAAGTCGTTTTCCATGGCCTCTCCAAACTCCTCCCACGCCCGAGTTTTTGCCTCAGCAACCACCCAAGCTGCATGCCGCTTGAACTGCCGGTACCCATCAGCTGCTTCCGGAGTCCCACAGGCCAATACGACCCAGCAGGACTACTTATTCAGCCTCAAAGTACTTCTCAACAGTGGTATCCACCAGCGGGTTCGAGGATTGCTGCTTCGACATGCACCAACAACCTTGCGACCACAGCTCCGGTAAGCCGCCTCGGCAATGGAGGTGCGGAACATGGCCCACTTGGACTCAATGTCCCCCATCTACCCGGGAACGTGTTTGAAGCGCTCCCGGATGTGGGAGTTGAAACTCCGCCCCACAGGAGACCCTGCCAGGCGTTCCCAGCAGACCCTCAAGGTTTGTTTGGGTCTGCCAGATCTGACCGGCACCCTCCCCCACCATCGGAGCCAGCTCACCACCAGGTAGTGGTCAGTGGAAAGCTCCGCTCCCCTCAGTCGAGTGTCTAAGACATGTAGCCGCAGATCCGATGACACGACAACAAAGTCGATCATCGAACTGCGGCCTAGGGTGTCCTGGTGCCAAAAGCGCATATGGACACCCTTATGCTTGAACATGGTGTCAGTTATGGACAATCCATGACGAGCACAGAAGTCCAACAACAAAACACCACTCAGGTTCTAAATGGGAGGGCCATTCCTCCCAACTACACCCCTCCAGGTCTCACTGTCATTGCCAAGGTCTCCGTCTTCGGCCGCCACCCATACCACATTGCACCTGAACCCTTTGGCCCCTCCCACGGATGGTGAGCCCATCGGAAGGGGGACCCACATTTCCTCTTCAGGCTGTGCCCGGCCGGGCTCCATGGGTGGAAGCCCGGCCACCAGGCACTCACCAGCGTGCCCTTCCTCCAGGCCTGGCTCCAGAGTGGGGCCCGGTGACCCACGTCCGGGCGAGGGAACACTGTTTCCATCTATGGTAATTATTATGAGGGGTCTGTGGGCTGCACTTTGTCTGATCCCTCACCTAGAACCTGTTTGCCTTGGGTGACCCAACCAGGGGCATAAAGCCCCTGACAATATAGCTCCAAGGATCATTGGGACACTCAAACCCCTCCACCACAGTAAGGTGGCAGCCCAAGGAGGGACTTGTGAGTACTTATGAGAAGCTCAATAAACATGTCTCAAAAGAAATCTAGATTTTATTTTTTCACTTGACTTTAAGGGCAGGACAATAAAAAACAACATAGAAATATTTTAATCTAGATTTATTTCTCGCTTGTCTTTCAGGGCTTCCGTAAAAGGGCAAAAAGCTGATCTAGCAAAATTATGTATTGAACCAAATCCAATCTTCAACTTATGTTTCTGGCTTGAAATAATGATCGACTCACCTTAAATGGTCAAAAAAATATGTTTTAGGGAGTGCAGGCGTCACTGAAAGTACTTTAGTTACCCTCAGTAATGATGCCAACAATTGCCATCGTAAAACTCTGTTAAACTTGCCCAAAGAAGACCACCAAAAAGAAAAATATATTCTAGCATTTATAAAAAAAGACAGATTCAAGTTTTTTTTGCTTCCCCCAAAATGTTTTCTTATTAATCTATAACATCCCTCAGCTAAGCTTTTTCTCTGTCATTTCTTTTTAGCCTGTTGCACATTGTCTTACTTTTTGCTTACACGACTCTTATGAAATATAGTCTAGTTTTATGTTTGGTAGCATCTTCCCTAATAAAATAAGCCAGAAACAAAATATACAGCAGAAAATGAATCCCCTCCTTTAACTGGTTGAAAGCATTTACTTAAATAACCGTCAGCTGTTGCTATGTTTTTGGTAAACATTCCAATCTGCAAGTAAAATATCTGTGTATAGGATATTTATCAGTACAGTACCTAATCAGTTTGCCCAGATTAAACTGATTTCAAAAATGCCCCAAAGGGAAATGTTGTGTAACTCAAAAGATCTAAGTTTCTTTAAAGAGTCATTGTAGATATTGGTGGCTGAGGGCAGATGGGATCTCCTGTAGCGGTCTGTATTACAGCAGATCTGAATAAGCCTCTGACCAAAGACATTTGGTTTTAGTTTTACGGTTTTGTGAAGAGGATGCTCAGGGTTGTTGATTGTGTTCCTGATTTTATTATGCATTGCTTTTTGCACAATCAGGCTCCAGAGCAGTCCCAAGAACAAAGCCAGCCTTCCTTTTCAGCCTGTTTAGCTTTTTTAAATCACTGAGTTTGATGCTGCTATCCCAACAGATTTTGGCAGAAGAAAATAGTCTTGAAAATGATCTGGAGTATTTTGCTGCTAACACAACAAATATTTATATAACGTAGAAGATGTGTAGACAGTGGAGTAGAGGATGGTAGGACAGGAGGGTGAAGAGGATCACAGAGCTTCTGGGAAACGCCATCCAAACCTGGAACTATGGTCTAACCTCCCACAGAGCTGTCAACATAAAACTATTAAAAATTTAAAATAATAAATAGTTCATACTTCACTAAATTAGGTTTACATAAAAAGGCAATCTTGGGGAAATGTGTATTTTTTTATGTACAAGGAAAATTTAAAGTGCTCTGATCATTAGTACTGCATTAAAACATTTGTCTTACAGAACTGTGGGGAAACAATTTATAATTAATGCCAACAATAACTTAAAATGTTGCAAATTTCCAGCAAAAAATATTCCATTTCATTTTTTGGTTCTTGCAGGTATTTACCACATACCTACTAAATGCTTTATATTCTCTTTCAGCCACCACAAACAGATAATAGGTAGTGGGAAATCCCAGAGTGCCAGGCTGATATCAGACAGGGGTTTGTAGGGAAGTCCAAATCAAACCACTTGGTTAGCTTAGCTTAGCAGCCAGACCAGCCTGTAGGCAGAGCTCCACTGCTCCAAAAACTCTGAATAAACATTTCAATGTAGGCTCTTTCTTGATGAACTGACTGCACAGGTTTGCACAGGTTTGGTTTGAGGTCTACTTTCAAGCTAAAAACATAAAAATAAAAATACTTTTTGTGTTAAATGAATGGTATAGAAATGATTAATTTGTATCCTAACCACCGTTAGTACAGCTGCTGGTGCCATGGCTGCATGCAGATATCCCCACCCCTTTAACAATACTTGGCAAAGCTGAAAAGATCTACTCCAGACCAGAACCAGTTACCCATGAAAGTAAAGCCCCTGGAAAGGGAAATTACCCAGGGACATTTGTCTCGAAACGCACTGTGGGCTTTCAAAAGCCTGGGGCTTTTCACAAGCAATGGAAAAGAGGCTATTAAAGGACCAAAGCGTCCTTGAGCAATACAGACTGCTCTGTATCTTCTTTTAAATATCGTTGTTGTTTTGTCTTCAGTCCAGTCTGTTATATAGGTCAATATCTAGATATTCATACACCACCACCTTCACCTGTTCCCCCATGATGGAAAAAGCTATGATTTCTTGTCAGCTAGTTAAAAATACATTCAAAGAATCCCTTGATTTAATACCAGAAACTATATGAAAACATAGTGACATTAAACAAGGGGTCAAATTGTCACAGGTTAGTCAAGTTCTCTTAGAATTGTTGGTTACGTATTGTAACCCCAGATTCTATGAGTATAGGTGCAGGCATTCAGGACTATTGCTACTGGGTTTATCCCCTCGTGTGCGTGAGCACTGAAAACTTTAATTTACCCCCACACCTGCTGGATTGGCCTCACGCTGGTCTGTATAAATTGTCCTCAGACAGAGTAATCAGCTCCCAAATATTGTTTTTTCTTCAATTCAGTTTTATTTATATAGCGTCAATTCACAATGCATGTCTCAAGGCACTTTACAAAATCAATTCAATAGAATCATACAGATTTCAAGATAGGTACATACTTTCCAAATAATCCTAACTATCAAACAGTGCAGTCAAATTCAGTTTATTATTTAAACTGATTAAAAAGTATTTCAATCTAGGGAAACCCAGCAGATTGCATCCAGTCAGTGACTTGCAGCATTCACTTCTCCTAGATGATCATGTAGCAACAGTGGGCAGTCGCTTGCATTAACTTTGCAGCAATCCCTCATATTGAGCATCCATGAAGCGACAGTGGAGAGGAACACTCCCTTAACAGGAAGCAACTTCCAGCAGAACCAGGCTCAGTGTGAGCGGCCATCTGCCACGACCCACTGGGGTTTGAGAGAACAGAGCAGAGACACAAAAAGAACACAGGAGCACTTATCCAAGAGTACTTTCTTTGTGAAAGAAAAGTAAAACATAGTAAGGAGTAGCTCCTTTAGTGGCATCATCTAAAAGAGAAAGACAGCTAAGCAGATGAACTCTGAGACAGTTTTTAAGTCTGTAGTATGAAAGAGAGCAAATACAGTCACAGTAGAAGCTCAGCCAGCTGCCACGACCCACTGGGGTTTGAGAGAACAGAGCAGAGACACAAAAAGAACACAGGAGCACTTATCCAAGAGTACTTTCTTTGTGAAAGAAAAGTAAAACATAGGAAGGAGTTGCTCCTTTAGTGGCATCATCTAGAAGAGAAAGACAGCTAAGCAGATGAACTCTGAGTCAGTTTTTAAGTCTGTAGTATGAAAGAGAGCAAATACAGTCACAGTTGAAGCTCAGCCAGCTGCCACAACCCACTGGGGTTTGAGAGAACAGAGCAGAGACACAAAAAGAACACAGGAGCACTTATCCAAGAGTACTTTCTTTGTGAAAGAAAAGTAAAACATAGGAAGGAGTAGCTCCTTTAGTGGCATAATCTAGAAGAGAAAGACAGCTAAGCAGATGAACTCTGAGACAGTTTTTAAGTCTGTAGTATGAAAGAGAGCAAATACAGTCACAGTAGAAGCTCAGCCAGTAGCTATGTCTAGAAGAGACAGGATTAAACACTAAAAGACAGGTCCTAGTGTATCATCTTTAGAAGGAGAGCATTAAGTTACTGGCAGCAGCAGGACTGTCGATGGCCCCCTCCAGGAAGGTCTCAGGGCTAAACACAGAGCCAGGCCAGATGTAGTTTCTAGAAAGAGAAAAAAAACAGAGGCCATAAAGTTAAAATATTAAATAACAGCAAATAACACAGAACTGCTTTTAAAAGATTTTTATATGGTGATCAATGTGTGCCATATTTACCAGGCTTTGTTTTTGAAAAATGTGTAAATGAATATCTTTCAGGAAGTATCATTGTAAATCTTTGAAGACACTAATTTAACATTGAAGTTCAAATATGTTTCCTCTGGTTAGAATGGGAAAACAGAGTCATGCTTTTATATAAACATGAATGCCTCAATACTTAGTACTCTGGCAAACTGAAGTATTCTCCCAGTTAAAGTCAGGATACAGTAAACTATGCCTACCAACAGCACTATCCACTACTAAATCCACGATGCGCCAAACTTCTTTAGCAACAACATGACAGAAGTGAGTTGTTTCTATCATCTCCTTTTTAAAACCTGGCAGCCATAATTAGGCACAACACCTACTTCCTAGAGGCTTGATCTCAGCCAGTATGCAAGAAGCTGAGGTACCACCCCCCAGGTACGTGCACAGATAGACACTAGGTGGTGCTAGGGCACCTGCACTTTTTTCCTCTGGACAAAAAAGTGTTCTCCTGGAGTCTTTTTTTTTTCTGTTTGTTACATATTTAGGCACAACACCTACTTCCTAGAGGCTTGACCTCAGCCAGTATGCAAGAAGCTGAGGTACCACCCCCCAGGTACGTGCACAGATAGAAACTAGGTGGTGCTAGGGCACCTGCCCTTTTTTCCTCTGGACAAAAAAGGGTTCTCCTGGAGTCTCTTTTTTTCTTTTTGTTACAGTGTGTGGCCCAAGATAACATTTCTGAATATAAAGGCCTACCAGTGCCCCAGGTTTTTGCAATTTTCCACACTCACACACACGCACACACACACATGACATGCCCCGGCCCGTGTGTCTCTAGATGGGGACGGGCTGCACTCCACACAGAGCGGACACGCATTGGTGCAGCTTACCTCTTCTCTCCTCTTTTCTGCCAACAGATAGAGCCTTGCCCTGCCAACAGGCTGGTTAACCATCCAGGTAACAAATAAAACAAGTGTATTTGCTTCCTCAACCTCAACTGAAGAATTTAAAACTTTACTTGCCTCAATTTTATCTAAACAGAGCAGGCCAATCAATGGCATACCTTTACCCACTATGTCTTCTACGGCCGTCACCAGGAGTCAGGAGAATGTTTACAATTTAGCTTTTGGATTCAGTTACAATAAATAAATAAATTCAAATAGAGCTCATGGATGTAGTTATTACATTTGCTATAATGGTCCTGAAGACTTCTATTTGACTCATGTTTGTTATTGCAAATAAAGTAGACAAGTTGAAATATTTAATTTAAATACAAGGACAAATGAGCTGGGTAACATTACAATTCATACACTACTGAAGATTTCTTTATTAAAGTTCAGTAAATATGGGGCATGTAGGCTAAGTTGTATTACCAATTTCTGTGTGTGTAAAATTATGATGTAATCAGAGTATTTTAATATGTAAATAGCAGACATCTTGTTATCAGTTCTCAGGATTTGTAGATAATCTTATTAATCCTAATTCTCTAAGAATAATTTCTGTCATATATCACACTGGCTACATTCAGAAATATAGATGATTCTTCTTGTGACCATATTCTCTGCTGTTGGTTTATAACTCTTTCTGGGTATAGTTGATTTACGCCATAGAATAGTCTCTGGTTACTCAGATTTCTGAAGATATCTAATTTAGATTAACCTACATGAGAAATTTGGCAGGGTAACCCTGCTTTGCTACAACGTAAGGTTATGTGGTGCAGAAGATATTTTGTGATAAAAGTACAGAAAGATATAGTCAACACAATTTTGTAAAAAGAAAAAAACATTAAGGGTATTATAAGTTTTAAATTTAATCAATCTAAGTTCAGGTTAAAGTAAGTCAGTAATCCAACTTTTATTCAATATATAACAAATATATGATACATTTGTTGTTTTATTAGTCTTAAGACTTTTGTAAAATGCACTTAAAATGCATCTTTGTTTTGAGTAAAAATTTTTTTCCCCAGTGGTAATTTCCCTAGATCCCACAGGAAAATTTGTTTAGTGGGTGCTAACTTATACATAAAGGTGTCCTTCTTTGTCATCAGCAGATATTGGGAGGGCAGCACCGCAGAGCTAAACACCAATAATGAACACACAATATGAACATCAACGCTCATATTGTATTCTCTATTGTACTCTCTTCTTTCTATTATTTTTGCAGCATTAATGGCACACTAAATTATAAGTATAGCTTCTTTTTGGCCCAGTAAATATTTTATCAAGCCATTTATTTATATCTGTATAATTAATCTGGGTAATTAGAGACACAGGGTACCAATCTGGTAATGCAGACCCCCCCCAAGTCTAATCCAGACCCCAGTAAACAGTGAACCTGGCAAGTTCACCTAGCCCGCAGCCTGCCTGCACCTAATTTTGACTTTCTTCTTATGCTCATAGTTTTGAATCCATTCTTCAGCATGAAATCCATTTCGTGCATCTGTAAGCTTGAAGATTCCGGCTGTATGGCTGTATGATAGAAGTTTCTGTCCTCATACACTCAACTGTTTAGGGTCCGTGAATGATGGTGCCAATAGCGTGTAATTAATTCACTGTTCATTGTACGAAGAATATCTCTCCTTTTTCTCTGTCTTTCCGCCCTCTTGCCTGCTTAAAATACTCTTAAGCTCAGTTGTACAACAAAAATCCTCCTCACTACTCTTAGCGTGTTTTTACTTTAGGCACTTTCTTAAGGCCTAAGGTGCTACATGAATAACCAAGAAGAGTACAGGGAGCTTGTTGGACCGCTTTGTGGCATTGTGTGGAAACTGAACTCATCTCATCTCATCTTGAACATGAATAAAACCAAGTAGATGATTGTAGATTTTGAAAGAGAAACAGGAATAGGTCAATATTTTCATCATAGGAGAAGAAGGGGAGGTGGTGGAGGAGTATAAATATATCTGTGTTCACCTGGACAGCAGACTGTAGTGGAGATGCAACTATGAAGCCGTCTACAAGAAGGGGCAGAGCAGACTGTACTTCTGGGGTACTCCTCTGTAACCTCTGGAGATCATAATGTTTTTCATTTTATGAAGAATCCTTTGCACAATGTAGAAACCTGAGCATTATCTTCATGAGACAGTTGTACAACAACAGTGTCTTCAGTCAGAGGCTTCTTCCGATCTGCTGTAAGACAGACCGCTACAGGAGGTTGAGGAGTTCCATCATCTGGGGGTGAGCTGGAAGTAGAGCCACTGCCTCTCTGTATTGAAAGGAGTCATTAGAAGTGGTTCAGGCATCTGATTAGGATGCCTCCTGGGCGCCTCTCTTTGGAGGTTTTCCAGGCACGTCCCACTAGGATAAGACCCTGTGGAAGGCCCACAACTTGTTGGAGGGACTATCTATCCTGTCAGAGTTGGAGGATAAAGGGATGCCTGGGTTTCCTGTTTGGACCTGTTACCCCTGCGACTTATCTCAGATAAGCGCGGATGGATGGATGGACTTGATTTGATAGACACACCATTGAGGTAGCTAAAGATTATGATGAAGGCCATCCAACCTCAAAAACTTGCAATCAAAGATCAGTCAGTCAGTCAGTCATTTTCTACCGCTTATTCCATAGTGGGTCGCGGGGGAGCTGCCTATCTCCAGCAGTCTATAGGCGAGAGGCGGGGTACACCCTGGACAGGTCGTCACACACTCATTCATACACCTAAGGGCAATTTAGAGTGACCAAAAAAATTGTGACGATTCAGTTTTAACTGCATTTCTGAATTGTAGAATTTGCTTTTATTATAACATCAATTGACATCTATAAAGCCTGGACTATCTAACTTCATAACACACCTGTAGACTTGTGGAGATATGTCATTGAAACATCTAATATCTCTGCACTGGTATTGGAATTGATACAGAGAATAAATGCATACCAGGTGGTCCAGCTGGATAGAATGGATTCCCTGACTCTGTGCCTTCCTTCTCTCCTTCATCAGTTTCCTCTCTAGGTGTTGTCTTCTTTCTCTCTCTCTGACTCTGAACCCTTCCCTCATCTTCACTAATTTCTTCACCTGTTGCGCTTTCAGTGGCCTCCTTCACCTGTGACTCTCCTGTTCTCTCTATCATTCTTCCTTCCTAAAATCTCACAGTCTCTTCTTCCTTCTCATCCCTCACTTTTTTTGCCAAAGACAACTTGAAATGGTTCCACTTTTAAATTTGTTTTTCATTGTGATCTGCAATGTGCAAGCATCAGGATTTGTAAAAAAAAAAACAGCCCATTTATTACCTCAATAAGTCTGTAACAATATGAAACCACAGATGATCACATTGTGACATTTTATTTGTGTAATTAACTCAAGATGATATAAATTTTTATTACACTGTTGTTATATAGCCTCCTTAATTATTCAAAAAATAAGGTAATTTTTGCAACTCATTTGAAAAATATAGAAAAACATTTTTAAAGATATCTAAATTTAAAGATATCTCATTAAAAAAATAAAAAATCTTCACTGAGAGCAAAGTGTACCGGAGTTTGTCTGTACAAAGATGGCAATAAATCTGATTCTGATTCTGAAAGTTTTAAGGTTGTCAGACAAAACAATTGCATGACAAATATGCTTACTGTGTTGTGACTATGGATATGAATATATGATTTAATATTCATATGAATACTTTAATATTTTATTAAAAAATAACTGGGTCTGTTAAGGCTTGTCCTGTGAATACTAGTCCAATAAGGCGGTGGTATTAGGACAAACGGGATGTCCCAAGCTCTGGTATTATTGAACAGCAAAACTCCACACAGAATGGATTAACACAATTTTTTAAAATACAAGAATTTATTAACAAAAATAAGTCCACCCAAAGTCAAACATATTTCCATCAACAAACTCTTTACTATGCTGAAACAATCCAACTAAACTACCAAGCAATATGATAGAATAAGGAAGACTAATGGGCTATGTACAATATAAACAAGTGAATCAAAGATGGTTGAAAACCATGACCAAACGAGTAATATGACATTACCATGCAATGTTATTTATGTTTGAGAACCAAGGATTATCTTGAGGAGTTTGGAAATGAAGTTAGGTTAGTCTTGGAACTAACTGAGGTCATAATTGGTACCTCCAATCACACTGCAACATCAGACAAAATATTATTTTAATAAAATAATATTCTAAACAATGATCTGTATGACTAACTGTCAATGATTAGAGTTACCTGGCTTTGTCTAGTAAAATAATATTGGAGGAAATATTATTAATGAAATGTTAAAATAATATTTAAGGAAATATTACTTTGAATGAGGACCAACAACCAATCTGGGTAAATGATCTTCAGCTGACTCATAAAGTGGGCGAGCACATGTTCTTAGCCATTAGCGGTTGGAGCTAACAAAAGAAGCTTATAGCTTGTTACCAGAATCAAACACATACCTTTAAAATACCACTAATAAAAGGATTAAAATGCATAACCGTGTAAGGCGCGTTATGGCCGATCTGTGTTTAAAATCACCCTTTAAATAAAGCTTGTCTTAACTTTAAAAAAACACAAACACAGAACACATAAACTGAGCACATGCGCTGACAGCCAATCTGCTAGCACTAAGATAGCTGAGTTCTCAACGCAACAAAACCAAACGTTTTTCATTCTAAACTACTTCTCTGCCCAAAACATTACCTCTGACGTGAACCGTGCTGAGAAAAAGATGTCCAGGGCGATGAAGTTGAGGAAAACATCCACAGTGAACAAAGGGTTAACTTGCAGCTAACCTCCGTAGCTATAGGAAAAGAGGGGTGGGGGGTTGTCTCGTTCTGCTGGGCCTGCCGAACTGCACGTTACTTCCGCGGTCCTGTTGTCTTTCCTTCAGGCCGGGAAAATCACTCCACTCTGTGTAGTAGAGACAGGGTGTCTGCTGGGAACTCTCTGGAACACAGTTGCTTCTGTAGGCCTCAAAAAGAAAAGTCAAGCCACGTTTGTACCTTAATTACCCCCGTTTGTGAATGAATACTGGATGCACAAACAGCAATTTATTCCTACTTAACTTTGTGCATACAATCGTGTGATAGTATGACAAGAGATATTCAAGTCAATTCAATTCAATTCAGTTTATTTATATAGCGCCAATTCACAACACATGTTTTCTCAAGGCACTTCACAAAAGTTAGGTACATACATTCCAGTTAATCCTAACCACTGAACAGTGCAGTCAGATTCAGTTATTTATTCAATTGGATAAAAAGTTTTTCTATGTAACGAAACCCAGCAGATTGCATCCAGTCAGTGACTTGCAGCATTCACTCCTCCTGGATAAGCATGTAGCAACAGTGGACAGTCACTGGCGTTGACTTTGCAGCGATGCCTCATACTGAGCATGCATGTAGCGACAGTGGAGAGGAAAAACTCCCTTTTAACAGGAAGAAACCTTCAGCAGAACCAGGCTCAGTGTGAGCGGCCATCTGCCACGACCGACTGGGGGGTGAGAGAGCAGAGCAGAGACAAACAAAGAATACAGAAGCACTGATCCAGGAGTACTTTCTATGTGAAGGAAAAGTAAATGTTAATGGATGTAGTTCCTTTGGTCATTTCATCTAGAAGGAAAGAACAGATAAACTTTGAGCCAGTTTTCAAGGACAGAGTCTGAAAGAGAATTAGTTATAGTAACCCAAACCACCGAGTGCCAGAGCCCGGCCACCCCAGAACGGGCCACGTGTAGGGGCACTAAGTAAAATAATAAACTGATAAAGTTTGTCCATCTAGAGCCCACTGATGACCATTGTTATACTAAAAACCACAACGATTCGGATACCTCTCTCTGTCAGACTGATTATAACCATTGGAAAAGAGAGGGGGTCATACAGGTAGCAGAAATGGAGGGTGTGTTTGCACCTCAACCATAACAGCCGGTTTAGGCTAAACCTGACTCCCCCTTACTCCATCCAACAGGGAGGGAGCAAGGCGGAGGTAAAAAATAAGGAAGACAGCCTAAGCCACTCTAACTATAAGCTTTATCAAAAAGGAAAGTTTTAACCCTAGCCTTAAAAGTAGACAGGGTGTCTGCCTCACGGACCAAAACCGGGAGCTGGTTCCAGATATTAGCGCGCCGTCTCCCTTCTCGCCCTTCTGTCACGGGACCTCTGCTGCTCCTGTTCCTGGGCTGAGTTTAGGTGTACGTTATTGTGATTTTTTTTTTTTATTCCAGAAAAGGTCAAATTGGTCTTTAAATCTTGTAATCCGTGGCTGGAACCAACAACTGCGAAAACAAAATGCTGAGAAGGCCTGGAGCATAACATACTAAAATGCAGTAAAAGCAACATGGAATCATGTCAGTTCTATCAGTTTTACCCAACAGTTTTTTTATAAAGGTGCATGGAGATATTACATAGAGATAGGCCTAAACCTTATGATCAAATATTTCTATATTCGTCCAATGTTCCATCCTTCCCACCATAGTAGTTTTTTCACTCATTTGTTTTTTATTGGCAAAGAAACTCAAATAGATGCTGTTGTAAACATGTTTTATGTTCTACTTGGTGATTTAGGTTTTAGCTGCATTAATTTTCTTAATGTACTTTTCTCACAGACTCCTGGCAGAGTTTGAGCAGGACAAAAAGGGTTTAGGCTAGCTGTGCCATGAAGACTCAGAAGTGCAGAGGTGTTACACCACCATCGCCTCCCTGCAGACGGAAGCCACGTTTCTGTCTGCGAGGCAGAGTGAAGAAGAATAGGATGATTCAAGGCAAACTTCGCATCCGTTCCATGCCTGGAGCATTTCTGGTACTGGGAGTAATTGTGGTAGCTGTTGGTACTGCTCTGGCTGTAGCTGGCTACTGGTCCTACCAGTTTTCAAGATCACCCATTCTAGAAGATACAGAACAGGAAAGCATTTCTGATCATCAGCCTTCCGGCTGGAGTCTGAGTACCAAGGGGCTCTTTTCTACAGCTAGTCTCCTTCATGGTGACCGCATGAAACTACTGGGCCCAATCATCATGGGAGTCGGACTCTTCATCTTGATATGTGCAAACACTGTCCTGTATGAAAACAGGGACAGAGAGACTCAGCGGCTGCTAGCTCAAATGCACAATGTTATCTGCTCTGTGTCAGCAGCTGTGCCTTCTGCAGGTCTCAGAGACTTAGCAGCAAACAACTCTATGACCAAGCACTATCAGTGGGTGAGCAGTCTACCTGCTGCTCATCTTAATATTTTGTGTCTGCAACAGGTGGCATGCTCTGAGGCCCTACTCCAGACTAGATACACCAGGGACCAGGAGGGCAGTGTAGAGGGCATCTATCAACAGGCACTGATGACAGATGGCCTTCATCATGATGAGTCAGAGCCTCTACCCTTACTCCCCTCATCCTGCTTTAACTCATGCAAACACTATCAGATAGACAATAATTCACAGATAGGGTCAGAACTAAGGAGCAAAGACGGTTTCAGTCTACAGACTGCCCCACTCCTCAAACTCAATTTCTGCCTAGTGTCTGCCTGCTCAATGTCCAACCTCAAGTTGGAAGAAGTGGATATCCCAGCTGCCCAACACAGACGCTGTCACAGTATGAGCTACAGGACTAAGCCTTACACAGCCCAAACTGGGCTGCACTTCGACAAAGAACTGCACCCATTGGAAAAGGAAAATCAGACAAATCAGCACCAAATCAATAAAAAAGAAATAAGTTCCCAGGTTTGTGTAAGGATCCCTGTGGAGACGGCAGATGCTGAAGAGGACCGAACTCATGGAAGCTGGCCTCGACTAGAACTGGGAAGTGGGAGACGATATCTGAAACTGGACAACAAAGAGGACTCTGTGGACAAACTGCTGGACAAGTTGGAGCAGCAGTGTTCCTACTGGGATAACAGTTTTGGCTCTGGGCCATTTCCGTGACAATTGTAGCATGTCAAACATTGGAAACCAAGAAAGAAATTTTTTTTCTAATTTTAGTTTTCAATTATTTGGGATCAGAAAACAAAGGAAGTTATACAATCTTTTGGACAAAATATTTAACAGTAAAATTTTCCAAAGTTTCCCAGTTGTCAGTGGAATATTGATGAAAAGGGACTATGGCCTTTTAACTTGGAATCTATCCAAGTTAATATTAAGCTTTGTAATTGTTTAAGAAGAAGAGCTACATACATCCTCAACACTACCACAGTATTGCAGATTTTAAATATTGTTTGCCTTCTTAGTTTCTTTTTCCAGCAAAATAAGAAATTCCCATGTCTGGCCAAATGAATGTGCTTGAATCCACTACAAAAAGAAGCATATGGATTGGTGCAGGAGTAAGGTGTTATTTCTCTGTAAACATTTCTGAACCAAATTACCAGGGCTCCTAAGGCCATAAAGTGGTGGCAGCTCTCAAAAAATGTAACCATTATAATAAATGGGACATCTTTAATTACTGTATGTCCCTTAAGAATAATGCAATGCATGACAGTATGTTACATTGAATTGCATATGCAAAAGAAATGTTAGTGTTCATCTTGTATTTGTAGAGAATAATGGTGGAATTTGTTATAACTTGAAACTCATTTTCTTATGTTTGCCAACCATTTTTATCAGTCATGATAACATAATTTTCTCTCTCTGTCTGTCTGCATCCACAGTACACATAGCATGCTGGACTCTATCGTTTTTCTTCCACATTTTCTGGTCTATAAACTAAGTGCGTTTAGTTTAATTGGTTTAAACTGCTATTTTACATCATTCACACTTTAGTTTGCTTCACGGATAAAACCAGATATATAAAAAAAGATGCATGAACAACTGATGAAGTAATCCAGGTAAAATATTTTCTCAGTCTTTTGGGAATTGTTATTGCTTTTCCCCTCAGAGCTTTACTCATTCGCTGCTTATTAAGTATAATGATGTTTCTACAAAAATAAATTATGACTTTGTCACTGCCTGACATTAAAATACACAGGACTTTCCTGTTCTAGGTCAATTAGGATTAATAAATTAGTTTCTATTATGTAAATAAAATATTTAAAAAAGAAAGTATACCTAAAATGGCGCATTAAAAATGGCTTTGAATCAGATTGGCCCGTGTTTGCAGTCCTGCTACATTAATCTTACACAGACATCTTTTTTCCCCCCCACATTCCATTCAAATTCAGATTCAAAAATACTTTTTTAATCTCAAAGGGAAAATAAATTCATGGCATTGTAGTTGTCTGCTGGATGTTCCACAACATTATAAACTGCGGCACCCTTTCTGCGGTGTGTAGAAGTGCTCCTCCAGTGCGATCCAGACAAAAGTGTTGTGCCACAAAGTGATGGGGCACTAGAATTATCCAGACACAAGAACATTCAGCGTTAACAGGAGTATTTCCATTGGAGATATGGTATTGCTTCAATATGTGACTTGCTCCAAAACAGTCCTAAAAATGGCATTAATGGATACATGATATGCCTCTAATATTTTTATTTCTGACCGTCCAAATATGTTTACATGCACCCAGAAAGTTCTCTCTCTCTGTCATCTGTCACCAATGCCTCCATCTTGCCACAATGACTGCAGACCTGTGTTCGTAACGCCAGTTTACACCTGCCTTTTAAATGTGCTGAAAATAGATGCCAAAGCAATGGCCGCAATATGTTTGCCTTAAAAAAAACCAAAATCTACTCAGCCACTGGGGCTATATCCAGAATTCAGGGCTCATCTCTCATTGATAAGGGATAAGGATTACCACAATAAAGGTATTAAAATCACCCAGCTGAATGCTGGTGGCGATTGTGGACTGTCCACATTAGCACCCGCAGTTGCCGATGGCTGAGTTGTTGGAGGGTAAAGGGCGGCAGGAGGAGGAGAGACCTGCGCCGCCCTCCGGTGTGAGTCTGGGGAAATCTGAACTTCAGGTAAGAAGTGATGAACTGCAGTGAGTCTGCTTGATCAGATATAAATAAAGTTTTGGTGTAGTTTATTATCGTTGTGCTTGCTAATTCTTAACACAGTCAGTAGGTACATGTAGGCTGTTTGACAATTTAGTTTCTATGCTATCTTCAGTAACTTTATTTTATTCATGTAGTTAGTTAAATATAGTCTTTATTACTTAGGTAAATATTTCTGTGTTTCTTAAATGATATAAGTGCACTATGAGGAAACAGCTAAAGCTCAACAGAGCAAAAATAATTACGTAAAACCAAATTAGGCTTCAATTCAATTCAGTTTATTTATATAGCGCCAATTCACAACACATGTTGTCTCAAGGCACTTCACAAAAGTCAGGTACATACATTCCAATTAATCCTAACCATTGAACAGTGCAGTTAGATTCAGTTATTTGTTCAAATTGGATAAAAAATTTTTCTATCTAAGGAAACCCAACAGATTGCATCCAGTCAGACACTTGTAGCATTCACTCCTCCTGGATGACCATGTAGCGACAGTGGACAGTCACTGGCGTTGACTTGCAGCAATCCCTCATACTGAGCATGCATGAAGCGACAATGAAGAGGAAAAACTCCCTTTTAACAGGAAGAAACCTCCAGCAGAACCAGGCTCAGTGTGAGCGGCCATCTGCCATGACCGACTGGGGGTTTGAGAGAACAGAGCAGAGACACAAAAAGAACACAGAAGCACTGATCCAGGAGTACTTTCTATGGGAACGAAAAGTAAATGTTAGTGGATGTAGCTCCTTTAGTCGTTTCATCTAGAAAGAAAGAACAGATAAACTTTGAGCCAGTTTTCAAGGATAGAGTCTGAAAGAGAGCACATATAATTAGTTACAGTACAAGCTCAGTCAATTGCAATATCTAGGAGAGAGAAAGGGTTAAACACTGAAAGACAGGGCCAAGTGGATCATCTGTAGAAGGTGAGCATTAAGTTGTTGCCAGCAGAAGCTTGGACAATGCCCCTCTCCAGAAGGTGTCACAGGTGGACACAGAGTCAGGCCAGATGTAGCTTCTAGGAAGAGAAAAGAGAGAGAACAAGAAGTTAAAAACTAAAATAACAGCAAATAATTCCAAATTGGACAGTAGTGTGAGAATGTAGCGAAGAGGGTGAAAGTGGTCATTATGTCCTCCAGCAGCCTAAGCCTATAGCAGCATAACTACACGGATAGTTTCAGTTCAGTAATTTAGTTAAACGGCGCTTATTTACAACAATGTCATCTCAAGGCACCTCACAAAGGGTCCAGAATGGCACGGGGCCGCCGGGGAGCCCAGACCAAACCACCGAGTGCCAGAGCCACCCCAGAACGGGCCACGTGTAGGGGAACTAAGTAAAATAATAAACTGATAAAGTTTATCCATCTAGAGCTCGCTGATGGTCATTGTTATACTAAAAACCACAAGGATTTGGATACCTCTCTCTGTCAGACTGATTATAACCATTGGAAAAGAGAGGGGGTCATACGGGTAGCAGAAATTGAGGGTGTGTTTGCACCTCAACCATAACTGAGCCGGTTTAGGCTAAAGCTGACTCCCCCTTACTCCATCCAACAGGGAGGGAGGAAGGCTCCCTCCCTGATAAACTAAGCCACTCTAACTATAAGCTTTATCAAAAAGGAAAGTTTTAATCCTAGCCTTAAAAGTAGACAGGGTGTCCGACCTCAACGACCAAAACTGGGAGCTGGTTCCACAGGAGAGGAACCTGATAACTAAAGGATCTGCCTCCCATTCTACTTCTAGAGACTCTAGGAACCACCAGTAAACCTGCAGTCTGAGAACGAAGTTCCCTGTAAGGAACATATGGAACAATCAGATCTGTGATGTATGATGGAGCTATATCATTAAGGGCTTTTTATGTGAGGAGGAGAATTTTAAATTATATTCTGGATTTAACAGGGAGCCAATGAAGGGAAGCTAAAATAGGAGAAATATGATCTCTCTTTTTAATTATCATCAGAACTCTTGCTGCAGCATTTTGAATCAGCTGAAGGCTCTTAACTGCATTTTGTGGACATCCTGATAGTAAAGAATTACAATAGTCCAGCCTTGAAGTAACAAATGCATGGACTAGTTTTTCAGCGTCACTTCTGTATAGGATATTTCTAATTTTGGCAATGTTCCGGAGGTGAAAGAAGGAAATCCTAGAAACCTGTTTAATATGGGATTTAAATGACATGTCCTGGTCAAAAGTAACACCAAGGTTTTTTACTTTATTACCGGAGGTCAATTAATGCCATCCTGGTTAAGTGATTGACTAAGCAGTTTCTTTTTTAAAGACTCCGGTCCAAAGACGACAACTCCTGTCTTGTCTGAATTTAGAAGCAAAACATTTAAAGTCATCCAAGTTTTAATGTCTTCAAGACATGCTTGTAGTCTGTCTAACTGGTTGGGTTCATCAGGATTTATGGATAAGTAAAGCTGAGTATCATCAGCGTAACAGTGAAAATTTATCCTATGCTGCCTGATAATTTGACCTATTGGAGGCATATATATATAGTAGAGAGAACTGGCCCAAGTACTGAACCCTGTGGTACTCCCTGGAGTTTAAAGATGATTTATCATTTACATGAACAAACTGGAATCTGTCAGACAAATAAGATTTAAACCAGCCTAGCGCTGTTCCCCTGATCCCTACAGCATATTCCAGCCTTTTTAAGAGAATATTATGGTCGACTGTATCAAATGCAGCACTGAGATCTAAGAGGACAAGTACAGACACAAGTACATTATCTGAGGCCATAAGAATATCATTAGTGACTTTCAGCAGAGCTGTTTCAGTGCTATGATGAGCTCTGAAGCCTGACTGAAACTCTTCAAACAGGCCATTTCTGTGTAAATGCTCACACATTTGATTAGCAACATTTTTCTCAAGAAGTTTAGATAAGAATGGAAGATTGGATATAGGTCTGTATTTTTTCAAGTCATCTCAATCAAGCGAAGGTTTCTAAATTAAAGGTTTAATTACAGCTACCTTAAAAGCCTTTGGTACATATCCATTTACGAAGGATAGGTTAATCATACCTAAATGGGGCTGGTAATCAGAGGGAACACTTCCTTAAATAATTTGGTTGGGATTGGGTCTAACATACAAGTTGAAGGTTTAGATGAAGCTAATATTTCTGATAACTCTGGAAGCTCCACAGGATCAAAATAGTCCAAACACAGATCAGGTTCTGCAGTTATTTCCAATGTTGTCTCACTTGCTGAGGATGAAGTAGTCATCTTTGGGAGTATGTCAAAGATTTTATTTTTAATTGAATCAATTTTTTTAAGAAGAATCCCATAAAGTCATGACTGCAGAGAGCTAAGGGAATGGATGGCTCAACAGAGCTATGACTCTGTGTAAGTTTAGCAACTCTACTAAAGAGAAACCTAGGAATATTCTTGTTCTCTTCTATTAATCATGAGAAATAAGCTGTTCTGGCTTGGCGAAGTGTCTTTCTATACAATAGTAGGCTATTTTACCAGATTAAGTAGGAATCCTCTAGGTGTGTAGATTGCCATTTTCTCTCCAATTTTTAACATTGTGCTTTAAAGTACGCAGATCTAAATTAAACCAAGGAGCCTGCCTCCTGTGAATAATTACCGTCGTTTTCAAGGGGGCTGCATTTTTCTAATGCATCACGCAATGATGAAGAAACACTATGAACAAAATAATCAATTTGTGAAGCCTCAGGCCTTTGTGAAACAGAATTATTGCCCTCTACTGTGCTTTTCAGTGATAATGAGGTAATTAAGAGTGGAACAGATTCTTTAAAGGTTGTTAAAGTATCGTCTGATAATGATCTACTATAATGAAATTTTCTTTCAGGTGTGGAGTACTCGGTTAAATTAAACTCAAAGGTTATTCAGAAATGGTCAGAAAGGACAGGGTTATGAGAAACTATTATGTCTTTACACTCAATGCCATATGTCAGCACAAGGTCCAGAGAATGAAGAAAAAGGTGGGTAGGTTTGTTAATGTTTTACCGAAGCCAATTGAGTATTTCAAGGAATGTGAAAATTTAAATAACTAGTAGGAGTTGACTCATTTATTGTAACATAATCCTCTTGCTGCAGCCAGGTTTCTATGAGGCAAAATAAATCAATCTGATTGTCACAAATCAGGTCACTAACTAGCAATGTCTTTGAAGAGAGATATCTTATGTTCAGTAGGCCACATTTGATTGTTTTATTTTTCTTTTTAGTCTGAGTTGTTTTTATATTTATGAGATTTTCCTGATTTCCTCCTTTTAGATTATTTTTTAATCTATTCAATTTTGGCCGTGGGTGAGACACTGTTTTAATAGGGTAATGGGTGGGTAGCAGTACAGAAGCTGCAGAGAGGAGTGTTAAACTACGACCCTGCTTCCTGGTCTGAACCCTGGGTTGTCAGAGTTTTGGAGAACTAATAAATTCGGACAGATTCCTAGAAAGAAGAGCTGCTCCATCCAAAGTGGGATGGATGCCGTCTCTCCGGATCAGACCAGGTTTTCCCCAAAATGTTCGCCAGTTATCAATGTAGCCCACATCGTTTTTTGGACACCACCTCGACAGCCAGCGGTTGAATGACAGCATGCGGCTAAACATGTCGTCACTGGTTAAAACAAGGAGGGGACCAGAGAAAATTACAGAGTCCGACATTGTTTTGGCAAACTTACACAACGAAGTAACACTAACTTTGGTGACCTCCGATTGACGTAACCGGGTGTCATTACCGCCAGCGTGAATATCAATCTTACTGTATTTACGCTTATCCTTAGCCAGCAGTTTCAGGTAGGATTTGATGTCGCCCGTTCTGGCCCCTGGCAGACATTTCACTATGGTCGCTAGTGTCACGTTTCTGACTATGGAGCTGCCAATTACCAGAGTTGGCTTCTCAGCGGGTGTGTTGCTGAGCGGGGAAAATCTGTTAAAAATGCAGACGGGTTGGTGGTTACCTGTGGGCTGGGATCTAGGACTATGCTTTCCACGTACCGTCACCCAGCCGGCCTGAGATCCCGGCTGCGCGGGCTTTGCTGGAGGACTGCTACGGGGAGCTACCCTCGGTGGCTCCGCGCTGGCTAAGGGGCCTCGGCTATCTGCTGGTTTTTACGCTCCGGGCCTCTAAATCCGACACCCTCGCCTCCAAAGCTACAAAAATGCTACATTTATTACACGTACCATTATCACTAAAGGAGGCAGAGGAGTAACTGAACATCTGACACAGAAAGCAAGAGAAACGAGGAGACTCAGAGAGAGAAACAGCAGAACAGGTGGCCATGGTGAAGCTAAAGCTAACGCTAAGCTAGCGACCCCTTACCACTGCTAGAAAAACCGTGTAAGACACGAAGAGTCCCCAAACATGCAGCAACAAGAAGTATGTGTTTTAACGTGCTTATGTATTAGAACAAGTAAGAGATATCACAGTAGAGAGAAATCAGATCAAAGGAGAGAGCCTTCACACGCCAAACACTTCACCAAGTGCAACAACGAAAACAGGAAGTGACGTTACCCAGAGCTCCAGCCCAAAAACTTCTATTCATCATTAACCTTCTACACTTGCAGATATAATTTAGACTGAATCAAATTAGGATTTGCCAGGAGATGTGATACTGCTTATTAACATGAAGGTTGCATGAAGTTTAAAGAATCTAATTTAGTGTATTTGTCTTTTATACATAAATATCCTCTTCATTACCTTTATTTTCTTTAATGTGGGCATGTTACCAGTCAATTTAAAATACTTTTTGGTAAAATTTTCCCAAGGCCCTACGCTAATTTCTCAACCTTGTGGTTGTAACTATGGTATGGCATGAGTATGGTATGGGGCCACCCGACTTGTACTTGAAAACAGTAAAGATAAATAGATTGCACTTGTTACATTATTTTTCACCTGGTTTATGTTTGTTTTAAATGAACAGTAATTTGGCCGTTATATTACTGAGTACTGTAACACAGCTTTTTGTCACCTTTTTATCTGGGAACATCTCAAAACCTCAACAAATTGTTAATCCTTATATGTTACACCAGGTTGATCCACTATTCCCAGTGGAGCAGTGCGTGAGAGAGGAGACAAAAGAGCAGGTGAGAGAGATATAAGATCAGGAGAAAGAGACAGAAGAGCAGGAGAGAGAGAGACAGGGCATAGACTACTTTGCTCGGCCTGAGCCCGCCATATTACAGGCTTTCTTAGATCACAGCAGAGCACCAGCAGTGCAATAAGGGTGTTTACCTGTAAAGATGGTACTGGCAGGAAGTGGCTCTCCTATTGCAAAGAACACCATTTATTTTTCTGCTTTGTATGTCTGGCATTTGGATGGATGACTGATAACAGTGCATTTATTACAGACATGAGTGATTGGCGACATGTACATCTGCACACAGAGAAGCATGAAAAGAGCACTGCACACCGGACCTTGCCGAAGCTTTTTTCTTAAGATGCTCAAAAAGCAACATCAGCAGCTTGTTTGCTGGCAGTCGGATGTCAGCTCATAGGGAACAAGTGAAAAAGAGACGGCAAGTTTTGAAGCGAGTAGTGGATAAGGTCAAAGTACTTGGGAAGAGGAAGCTGAGCTATAGGCAGGTGCAGAATGAGGCCGCATACAGTTTGGATGATAACACAATCGATCATGGTAACTTTTTGGAACTGATTGTGTTATTAGGAAAATATGATATGTGCATTAAAGAACATTTGAATGACTGTGTTGAGAAAAGCAGGAAGTTGCATCAGTCCAGTGGATAAAGAGGTAGAGGGTCTCTCATCACCCTACTCTCCAAGACAACCGTTAACTCAGTGATTGACGCACTTGGGCACCTCATTCAAGAGACCATCGCCAGTGATGTCCAGAAAGCTGGAATGTTTTCTGTTCAGCGAGACACAACTCAGGACATAACAGATTATGATCAGTGTTCACTAATCCTTAGGTATGTCACTGAGACTGTGCAGGAGAAGTTTTTTTGCCATAGTGAAATGTGAAGCCTCCACAGGGCAGTACTTTGTGGACTTAATGTTGTGCTTGCTAACACAACACAAACTGTTGTGGATCACTTTTCAATCTGCTTAATGACATAGCTGTGTTCGTCAAGGAGTCCTATCAGAGGGTTAATCTGTGGGAGAAACAAACCCACGAAGAGACAAGACACAGACGCCTCAGTCCAATTGGTTAGACACGGTGGTGGGCCAAGCACAATGCTCTCCATAAAATCTTTGGACATTTTGGAAAACCAGAGAATGGCCTCTTCATTGATGCAGTGCTCACACTGGAGGCAATCGAAAAGCGGGAAAAAGAAAAGCCAGCTGTTTGTGCCAAAGCCTGAGGCTTTAAAGATTGTCTCTTGAAATACGAAACTGTGTTAACAGCACAGATTTTCCTTCCAAACAACTCCCCTGTCCAAGCACCTCTAATCAAAGGGGATGGACATCCTCTCTGCCCATCGTATGGTGACTGCCACACAAGAGGGCATCAAAAGCATCGCCAGGGACTTCACAGCTGTGAAGGCAGTTGCAGACACATTTGTGAAATGGACAAATGAGAAACTGGAGGAGATGGAGGACAACACTGACATGGAAGTGAAGGCTGCACTACCTGAAAAAAGAGCCAAAAAGAGAAAATGTGGGGCTGGAGAGATGGCCGAAGATGAGATACATATCAATGCTGAGAAAGTATATGAAGTGAAAGTGCACAACACCATCCTGGACACAGCTATTGAGGCAATCCACTGACAATTTTTGTCACACATAGCCCTCTCCTTGCTGATTCGGCATGGCTGGACCCCAGGAAGTTTGAACAGGTCAGAACTGTTTCTCTTCCTAATAATGCACTTCAAAACCTTAGCACAAGTCTCCTCAAATCTGACAGCAGGGCTACAATAAATAACCTTCAATCAGAATTGAAAAGTTTTGCTAGACAGTGGGATAGGCTTATGACATCACATGTGGATGAATACAAGACCAGAACAGCAGAGGATGGATCTGCAGAAGGAGAAGAAAGTGAAATTGTGACCAAAAACTGTGATTCTTGCAAAAACTGCCCACTGTGCTATCAAATTCTCTATCAGATGCCTATCGTTCCCTTGGGCTTGCATACAAGTACCTGCTGATTCTCTCCCTAGCTGAGGTGGCATGTGAAAGAACATTCTCAACACACAGTTCATTAAAAGCAGACTCCGAAGCAGCTTGTCCGCTAACAGGCTGGAGATGTTTATGCTGATGGCCACTAAAAAAGGACATTCTCATGTCATTTGACGCCGACATGGTAATTGACCGGGTAGCTGAGAAAAGTGAGCTATTAAGAAAGCTGCTTTTGTAGCCTGATGAGGAAAAATAAAATTATCAAAACACTAATCATAATGCATCAGATAAGATTAAAAAA
The DNA here is from genome assembly GCA_036173005.1 of Crenichthys baileyi. NCBI lineage: Eukaryota > Metazoa > Chordata > Actinopteri > Cyprinodontiformes > Goodeidae > Crenichthys > Crenichthys baileyi. The sequence continues at coordinate 441,510 of JAHHUM010002936.1, read as the reverse complement.
TTAGAATGAGTGTATGTTAATAGATCTTAAAGCATAAGACACTAGGAGAAATAAATATGAGAATGAGGTATTGTGTATATATAAACTGAGCTATATAAGCTGTTTTCTTCCAGCTGTAACCTCTCACTGTTATAGGAGGCCGTCACTCATTTTTGGAAGCCTCCCGTGTGTTCCTCTAATTAAGTACTATATAGAATACATGATTCAACAATTTTTCTAGAGTAAAGATGCCAGTACTGTGATCATCTGAGCAAGTCTGTCAAGTCTGTCATTCTTTCTTACTTTTCTGTCACCTTTCACTTCTTAAAGGTTACCATGTTTGACAAAATATTCTGAGTTGCTGCTATGGAGGTCTAAGGTGACTTTTTATTGATGTAATGAGTACATAGTCTGTGAAAATATCACTCAATCACAATTTGCCATTTATACATTTTAATATTCATCAATGATCATGTCTCACCTCTATTCCTCTCTGTCCAAATTTCAGGATCCTATTATACGTTGTATGTACATTGTTCAGAAGGTTAACTAGACCAAGCAGCATTTTGGTTTCCGTCCTTTACAGAAAAACAGGGCTGGGAGGATGGTGTAGGTTTAAGTTTGTTAGACAGGTCATATACACCAACAAGACACTGTCCAAGCACTGTCACAAGATTTTTTTTCCCAACCATAGGCTTCATCGTCTTTCCATCAATACCTGGTGGGCGAGTCTCTGCTCTAAATGCCCGGGCCAATTTTTTGTCTCAGTCCAGCCCTGGCAGGGAACACACAAATGTAGTGTCTCAAATCAAGTAAACTTTTTTATCCCCAAGGGAAACTTGTAGTGCAGACAGCAGTGAAAACTTAAAAAACAGCCACACACACAAAAACAACTGTCCTTAAAATGTTGATCTGGAATTGTCCAGGCTAATAACAGTGGGGATAAAGGATTTTTATAGTTTGTTCGTCTTACAATATGTCATTTTGTATCTCTGTCCTGATGGTCAAAGGGAGAATTCTGCCCACAGAGGATGGCTATGATCAGCCAAAATGATCCTAGCTTTCTTTAAGGACATGGAATAATGAAGGTCACTCAGTTCATTAAGAAATATGCCAGCAATTTTAACGCAAACCTTGACAATATTTTGCAGGCGATTCTTATGTGTGAAAAAAGTGATTCGTACTAACAAATAAAAGCAAAGGTAAAAACATATTCAATAAAACAGGAATAAAAAATCTTCATAAAAAGTACAAAGCTTATGATTAAAGTGCATACACTGGTGTGCTTTCTTTACCACACAATCTAGCTGAGACTCCAAACTTTTCATTAATGAGTACTCCCAGGTATTTACAGTATACTGTGACACCAGCTCCACTGTTTGGTCATTGATCATCACTGGAGAGATCAGTGTAGGAATTTTCCCAAAAGCTTTGACCATTCTTTTGTTTTGTCCATTGTGCATCCTTTACACCTCTGTTTGGCCTAAAAGCAAACTAGAGGGTGTCCATTTTGTCCTGCACCAACATTTCCTTTAACAATTTCTCAAATACCTTCATAACAAGTGATGTCAAAGCTATTGGTTGGAAATCGTTAAGTGACTTTGAAACTTTCGATATTGGGACCAGGAGGGCAGGATGTGCTGGAGACAAAACTTGACTTGAGAGACATGAAATACAGGGTGGATGCCTAGTCTGGAAGGCAGGCGTAGACGAAGAGCCGATGGACCGATGACTGAGTCAATGGTGTAGGGGCCAATGAAACGAGGAGACAGTTTTTTAGACATAGCCTTCAAGGGTATGTCTCGAGAGGACAACCAAACCTTTTGGCCAGGCTGGTACGTAGGAGCTGGCCACCATTTGCGGTCAGCGTACTTCTTGTTCTGGTCAGCTTTTCGAAGGAGAGCTCTGGTAGCATTTGCCCAGATCCGTTTACAACGGCGTATGTGGTGCCGCACAGATGCTACGCCTATGTCCTTCTCATCAGCTGAAAACAAAGGAGGTTGAAAACCGAGGGAAATTTCAAATGGTGAGAGGCCAGTAGCAGATGAGGTTTGTGAATTGATAGCATACTCAACCCAGGGGAGATAAACACCAGTTGAGAGGTTCGGTTGTGGTCATGCATCTGAGGATGGACTCCATCTGTTGGTTCATACGTTCAGTTTGTCCATTAGATTGGGGATGGTGGCCAGAAGTCAAGGAGACTTTGGCTCCAAGAGCCAAACAAAACTGTTTCCAAACACGAGAGATAAATTGGGGACCACGATCTGACAAGATGTCCTGGGGAATGCCATGAAGGCGAAACGTGTTGAACCAACAGCTGGGCAGTCTGAAAAGCAGAAGGGAGTTTTTTTAGTGGCACAAGATGAGAGGACTTAGAAAAACGGTCTACTATGTTGAGGATGACTGTATTCCCTTTGGATATAGGTAAACCTGTTACAAAGTCCAGAGCGATATGAGACCAAGGGCGTTTAGGCGCACTGAGCGGCCGGAGTAACCCATAGGGAGGCTGATTGCTCGACTTTTGTCTGGCACAAACCGAACAAGCCTGAACATACTCAGTGACGTCCTTGTGGAGGGACGGCCACCAAAATCTTCTCGAGATGAGTGAGATGGTTCTGCTGACCCCTCGGTGACCTGAGAATTTAGCTGTGTCAAACCAGCGGATGAGCCTGAACCTCACGGAAATGGGAACATACTTCTTGTTGGTGGGACCCGTACCTGGGTCCGGTTTGTTTTGTAGGGCATTATTTACAAGGTTCTCCACCTCCCAAACCAGGGCCCGAAAAGTCCAATGGGACGGCACAATGGGTTCTGCCTCCTTCTCAGTGGAGTCCGACGCGTAAAGATTGGGAAAGAGCGTCCGGCTTGCCGTTCTTGGAGCCAGGCATGTAAGAAATAGAAAGGTCAAAACGAGAGAAAAACAGTGACCAGCGTGATTGGCGTGGGTTCCGTCTCTTGGCTGATCATAAGTAGGCCAGATTCCTATGATCGGTCCATACTAAAAAAGGCACATGGGTGGAGTTTTCCATCGGTGGTAGACTGCTGAGAAAGCACCGCACTAACTCCTGTATCCGAGGCGTCGACCTCCAAAATGAACTGTCTGGAGGAATCAGGATGAACCAATATGGGTCTGAGAAAACTTCTCTTTTTTGTCTGGAAGGCTTTGTTGGCTTCAGTTGTCCAGGAAAACACAATGTTTGTGGAGGTCAGGGCTGTGAGTGGTGCGGCTATTAGGCTAAAGTTTTTGATGAATCGACAATAGAAGTTTGCAAATCCAAGAAACCATTGTAGCTGCTTGCGGGAGTCTGGGACAGGCCACTCCAGAACCGCCTTGATCTTCTCCGAGTCCGAGTGAACATGTCCACCCTCCAGGATGTAGCCTAAGAATGTGACAGATTTCTTGTGAAATTCACATTTTTCAGCTTTAACAGTCTGTTCTCCAAAAGTCTTTGTAGCACCAGGCGGACGTGACGGATATGTTCTTCAATGTCCTTTGAATAAATCAAGATGTCATCAAGGTAAACAAAACATTCAAAAAGTCCCTTAGTACGTCATTGATGAGTGACTGGAATACTGCTGGTGCAATATTTAGTCCAAAAGACATGACTAGGTACTCAAAGTTACCTAACGGGGTCTTGAAGGCGGTCTTCCACTCGTCTCCCTGGCAGATCCTAACTAAATGATATGCATTACGGAGATCTAGCTTGGAGAATATAGTGGAACCGTGGACTGGTTCAAAGGCTGAGGAAAGGAGTGGAAGAGGGTACTTGTTTACAGTAATTTGGTTTAATCCCCTATAATCGATACAAGGGAGGAGTGAACCATCCTTCTTACCCACAAAGAAAAACCCTGCTCCGAGTGGAGATGAAGAGGGACGAATTAGCCTGGCTACTAATGACTTATTTATTTAATCTTCCATAACTTTTCTTTCAGGTCCAGAAATGTTGTAGAGTCTACTGGTTGGCAGAGGGGCACCAGGAAGCAAATCTATGGCACAATCAAGGGGCCTATGTGGGGGCAATGATAGGGCTTTTGATTTACTGAAAACCAAACTGAGATCATGGTATTCTGGAGGAACGTTAGTGAGGTCAGAAATCTCATCTCCAGTAGAAGCTAACTCGGAAGGTTGTGAAGCAATGGCTGACTGCAAACAGGAAGAAAGACAGTTGGTGGACCAAGATTCAACTCGGCTTTCAGTCCAGTTCACGTGGGGGTTGTGCTTCTTGAGCCAGGGAAAAATTAAAACGATTGAGTTCAAAGCGATAGGAAACAAAAAATGAGATCTCCTCCCTATGATTACCTGACAGGATTAAAGTCAAAGGTTTGGTTTTATGAGTGATTCGAGGTAATTTTTTGCCATCTAATGAAGAAAAAGCTTGAGGCGTGGGAAGTGGCTCAGTCTCAAGCTGAGCTTCTTTAACTAACCTCGGATCAATGAGGTTCTGGTCGCTACCCGAGTCAATAACAGCAGAGAGGTTTTGAAAAGGACGGTATGAAGTTAATGTGGCAGGTAAACTAAGTCTGGGGGTAAGGAAACGGTCCGTCAGTCTCCCCTCACTTACTGGCGGACCTGCCCTTTTGGCCCGAAGGACGAATAGGGCGGTTAGCAAGATGGTGCTAACACGGATTAGCTTGGTGGCGTCTTAGTCTTTCCTCAGGGGAAAGCTGGGTACGCCCAATCTGCATGGGTTCAGTACCTCAATTGTGTGAAGCAGGCGTGGGGCGACCAGTTTCGGGAGTAGGGCTAGAGAGATGGGACCTAACTGCACTCTGTTCTAATCTGGATTTTTTTCTCTCCCTCATTCGGTTATCTAGTCTAACGGCTAACTTGATTAACCCATTCAAAGTCTTAGGCTCGTCGACTAAAGCTAATTCATCCTTTAACGGATCATTTAATGACTGGAAGAAATCAGCTCTAAGAGCGCAGTCATTCCATCCAGAAGCAGCAGCGAGGGTGAGAAAATCTATGGAAAATTCAGCAACTGACTGATTTCTCTGTTTAATAGACCATAAGCTACGAGCACTGGCGGTTAAATCTTTCTCACAGGAGAAAACCTGACGAAACTCCTCCTCAAACTCAGTAAATGTGCAGCCAAACTCTAAACAGTTCGAAAAACGGGCCTCTGCCCACCTCAGGGCTTTTCCTGTTAGCAGCCCAAGTACAAAAGAAATCTTTACTGCATCATGAGGAAAAGATTGTGGGGAGCGATTAAATACTAAAGTGCATTGCAGAAGGAAACCCTTACAATCTCCCTTCTCACCGGAGAATTTTTCTGGATTCGGGGAAGTGACCTCATGTGAGTGCGGAAGTTGCTGAGAAACTGGAGAAGCAGCAGCGCCCTCTATTGCCAGGGCGGTGAAATTGCTCAAGGTGTGCTGAAACAAGGAAGCGAGTTGTTCGATCTGCTGATTGGTCTGTTTCTGTTGTTCAAAAAGAGAACGGAGAGAAGAATCATGAGTAGCGATCTGGTGGTGTTGTTCAGATAAAGTTCTCCTGAATGCTTCTGCTGGGTCAGGTTGGCCAGAGTGTTCTGTCATGTTGAGTTTAACGGATTTGACCCACATGCAGAAAGCAATTCAGGAGACAGTATTGATCGGTAAAGTGTTTATATACAACTGTGTGAATAATGCAGGGAACTGGAACCAGGATGCAAACTGCTGAAATAAACAAGAAGGTAAGCAGGGATAACTTGGGGGCTGAACTCATGAAAATAATAAATCTGTCTTACAAAGAACTCCTGGGAGGAGTTCGGTGAGGCCATGGAGAAGGACTACCGGTTGGCCTCGAAGCGATTCTGGCAAACTGTCCGGCGCCTCAGGAGGGAGAAGCAGTGCTTCACCAGCACTGTTTATAGTGGGGATGGGAGGCTGCTGACCTCGACTGGGGACATTATCGGGCGGTGGAAGGAGTACTTCGAGGATCTCCTCAATCCTGCCACTACGCATTCCCTGATGGAAACAGATGCTGGGGACTCGGGGTTGGACTCTTTCATCACCCAGGCTGAAGTCACCGAGGTGGTTAAAAAGCTCCGCGGTGGCAAGGCTTCGGGGGTGGATGAGATCCGCCCTGAGTACCTCAAATCTCTGGATGTTGTGGGGCTGTCATTGTTGACACGGCTCTTCAACATTGTGTGGCGGTCGGGGACAGTGCCTCTCGACTGGCAGACTGGGGTGGTGGGAGGGTGTGTTCCAACTACAGGGGAATCACACTCCTCAGCCTCCCTGGTAAGGCCTATGCCAGGGTATTGGAGAGGAGAGTCCGGCCGATAGTCGAACCTCGGCTTCAAGAGGAGCAGTGTGGTTTTCGTCCCGGCCGTTGAACACTGGACCAGCTCTATACCCTCTACAGGGTACTCGAGGGTTCATGGGAGTTTGCCCATCCGGTTCACATGTGTTTTGTGGACCTAGAGAAAGCATTCGACTGTGTCCCTCGTGATGCCTTGTGGGGGGTGCTCCAGGAGTATGGAATCAGGGGCCCTTTATGAGGGGCCATCCGGTCCCTGTACGAGCGGAGCAGGAGTTTGGTCCGCATTGCCGGCACTAAGTCGGACCTGTTCCCGGTGTATGTTGGACTCCGGCAGGGCTGCCTTTTATCACCGGTCCTGTTCATAACTTTTATGGACAGGATTTCTAGACGCAGCCAAGGGCCGGAGGGGGTCTGGTTTGGGGACCAGTGGATTTCGTCTCTTCTTTTTGCAGATGACGTGGTCCTGCTGGCCCCCTCTAGCCAAGACCTACAGCATACGCTGGGGCGGTTCGCAGCCGAGTGTGAAGCGGCTGGGATGAAGATCAGCTCCTCCAAGTCAGACTCGACCAGAAAAGGGTGGCTTGTCCTCTTCAGGTTGGAGGGGAGTTCCTGCCTCAAGTGGAGGAGTTCAAGTATCTCGGGGTCTTGTTCATGAGTGAGGGAAGAATGGAGCGGGAGATCGACAGACGGATCGGTGCGGCTGCCGCAGTAATGAGGGCACTATGCCAGTCGGTTGTGGTGAAGAGAGAGCTGAGCCGAAAAGCGAAGCTCTCGATTTACCGGTCGGTCTACGTTCCTACCCTCACCTATGGCCATGAACTTTGGGTCATGACCGAAAGAACGAGATCCCGGATACAAGCGGCTGAAATGAGCTTCCTCCGTAGGGTGGCCGGGCACTCCCTTAGAGATAGGGTGAGGAGCTCGGCCATCTGGGAGGGGCTCGGAGTAGAGCCGCTGCTCCTCAACAATGCGAGGAGCCAGTTGGAGGTGTTCCAGGCACGTCCCACCGGGAGGAGGCCCAGAGGACGGCCCAGGACACGCTGGAGGGACTATGTCTCTCGGCTGGCCTGGGAACGCCTTGGGCTCCCCCCGGAGGAGCTGGAGGAGGTGTCTGGGGAGAGGGACCTCTGGATGTCTCTGCTGAGTCTGCTGCCCCCGCGACCCGGTCCCGGATAAAGCGGAAGACGACGAGTACGAGTACGAGTACGAGTACGAGTCTTACAAAGAGTGGTGGAGGGATCCGCCAGAGGGGGAGTGGAGAAACCAAGTGGTTGTTTGCCGGTGAGACTGAAGTTGGTGGATATGGTAAGCCAGGAGAGTTTGTAATCCAAGAGGTGCGATGGAAGGAGGAGGGTGGACAAGGTTCGCAGATGGAGGTCCGAGGTACGCAGGAATCAGGAGGCTGCCAGCCGGCGTGATCCAACGAAGTCATGAGAGACTTGAGTCTTTGTTCATGGAACTGGATAGCTTCCTTCCAGAAGACGGTTTATCCAGGCAGGATTCAATGAAAGGCAAAATCAGGTTCAGGAAACCTGCAGGATACAAATACAAAGTTACTTGGTGTACAAGTCAAGGCAAGGTCAAAGGTAAAGGTAACGTGGCTGAGTAGTACCACTAAGGGCAACACTCTGGCAGTGAGTTGCTGGCAGCCTCCTCCTTAAATAGTCCTCTGCAGATAATCAGGGGAATAGCGAACACCTGTCACCTCTCCTCCAGATTCCACGCCATCTAGGGGCTGAGCACAGTAAAAGCACCAACAGACACACAAAGCACAGATCCTGACACCAGTCCAGTTATCGAGTCTTTCCACAGACTAGGGGCCTTCTGAAGTTTTAAGGACATCTGGAAAACAAAGCAGAAAATATCTGCAAGTTAAAAAGCACAGTTTTTAAGAACACATCCTCCAGTAGCATCACTCTCTGTCAATGTTTAAATAGTTTTGTGCGAAACTAAGAGCACAATCTCTAAAACCAGACACCTCCTCACTAGAATCATGAATATCAAAATTATTCTAAAACACATTTACTTCACCAGAGAGCTCAAGGACAGTTCTGCCATTTAAGGAGATTGCACATTTTTTGTTCTGCATCCCCATCATGTTTTTAACTCCCTTCCATCCAGGGCTTGAGCTACCAGTTCCCAGTTCCCAGTTCAATTCAATTCAATTCTATCCAGTTTTATTTATATAGCGCCAATCAACAACACGTTCTCTCAATGCACTTTACAAAGTCAATTCAACCGAGTCATACAGATTTCAAGTCAGGTACATTCCAATTAACCCAACCTATCCAGCAGTGCAGTCAGATTCAGTTTATTATTTAAACTGATTAAAAAGTATTTCAATCTAGGGAAACCCAGCAGATTGCATCCAGTCAGTGACTGGCAGCATTCACCCCTCCTGGATGAGCATGTAGAGACAGTGGACAGTCGCCTGCACTGACTTTGTAGAAGTCCCTCATATTGAGCATGCATGTAGCGACAGTGGAGAGGAAAATTCCCTTTTAAAAGGAAGAAACCTCCAGCAGCACCAGGCACAGCGTGAGCTCCATCTGGCACAACTGGCTGGGGGTTTGAGAGAACAGAGCAGAGACAAAAACAGAAAGCAGAAGCACTAATCCAACAGTACTTTCTATGTGAAAGAAAAGTGAAACATTAAAGGTAATATCCCCTTTAGTGGCTTCATCTAGGAGGGAAAGACAGCTAAGCAAATGAACTCCGAACCAGTTTTCAAGTCTAGAGTATGAAAGAGAGTACATACAGTTAGTCATAGTAAAACCTCAGCCAGTAGCTATGTCTGGGAGAGACAGGGTTAAACACTGAAAGGCAGGGCAAAGTGTATCATCTGTATAAGGTAAGCATTAAATTGTTGACAGCAGAAGCTTGGACGATGCCCCCCTCCAGGAAGGTGTCACAGATAAATGCAAAGTCAGGCCAGGTGTAGCTCCTAGGAAGAGAAAAGAGAGAGAACATAAAGTTAAAAGCAAAAATAACAGTAGAATAAAGTAAATAAAGCAGACAGGGTGTCTGCCACATGGACTAAAACTGGGAGCTGGTTCCACAGGAAAGGAGCCTGATAACTAAAAGATATGCCTCACATTCTACATCTAGAGATTCTAGGAACAACCAGCAAGACCTCTACTTTTTCTTTATATGTCTGATTGGCAAATTTAATTTCCTTCTTCACCTGTCTTTTTAGTTCACTATATTTATCCATATTTGCATGATAATAATTGTTCTGTGGAATGACCTCTCTGGCTGATTTAGTCATCCACGGCTTAGTATTTGAATAAATAATAATGTATTTTTGTAGAAATAATCATTTCCTCACAAAAGAAGACATAAGCAGACACTGTTTCCGTCAGTTCATTCAAATACATGCAGGAGTTCCTATATACATTCCAATCCATGAAGAAAAGCAATGTTGAAGTTTTCTATTAGACTCTTCTGACCAGATACGAACCAATCGTTGTTCCGATTTTCATCTCTTCAGGAACGATTGGTAAGCAGGAGGAAGTAAACCAGTGGTGAAGTATCTGAAGTATCCAGTGGTGACGGGATAGCATTCACAGTACTACTTGACCAAAACAGTTACAGATATCATTACCCCAAGAGACTTGTTCATCATGCTTCAAACTGCAAGAATCAGACCATCACCTTGCCATATGAAGGTGCTCAAGCATGATGCCTTCCTAAAAATGAATAGATCTTACTTCCATCAGACCAGGCAAAAAACCTTGTGATCCAACTATGCATGACTTGTGGGCCCTTCAATTTAGCAGTGAAGGCAAGGTCCATTTCAAGCTGTCCTTCTCACAAAAACTCTGTGTAGGAAGAACACACATGAGAGGGGCTGTTGTTGTACCTCTTGAAAGTGTTATGGAAATTCTTCTATTTAGTGCTACAAAGTATTCAAAAGTGCTGTGAACTTTCATTAACCTCTCTTCTCTGACCTCAGTGTTTTTACTAGTGTTCTGGTATTTAGAGTAGATGGCCTCTGTAGCCATTTGCTGAAGAATTATGGTTAACACTTCCTAAGGGGGGGCAGATGGGGTCTTCATTAATGATTGTCTTACCTCTGTCCTGGAAAGGTTTAGGGGCCATAAAGTTAAACTCTTTTAAGTTGAGACAACACCCTCATTCTGTTATAAATACTGTCTGTAAACTGTGCTCTGGGCCTCTGTTTCACTGACTCATCAGTGACAGGGTCTTCAAACGCAGAAATGCCTTTTTAAAAAAACTTATAAAAACAAAGTCCGATTTTCTCTTTGTGAGTTAATTTCTCTCCCACTTTGATAAGAAAAAAATTTTTTATAATTTGGCGTCACGAACAGGATCCGACATGCCAGAGAAACGCAGGAGGGGGCAAGGACGTCTGGCCAGCCTGGAGACGTTTTTTTCAGTCCCTCCATTTCACGGGGGGGGTCCTAGTGCCTGCCTGCGGCTTCTGGGTGATCGGATTCAAACTATTTGTCTTTAATGTATCGGGGGAGAAGTTCTCTGTATGATATAAATGTATATAATTTTTTTTGCACATTAACCATCATCTCCTAATTAATTGATTAGGTTCCGGAGTGGGAGAAGGACATCGGCTGAGTGCCAGGTTACCCTGTAAAAGGTATACAGGGGGGTTTTATTGGTAACAATAAGACAAGCAAAACAAAAGGGTTTTTTTAGGGGGGTTTTTGCAATTTTCTACACCTTATAAAGGAGAAAAGCTAAGGGGGGGAGACGTGCCACTGAAAAAAAAAGGCTATAGCTAAATGGTTCCGGGAAACCAAAAGGCATAAAGGGGGTCCTTCTCCAAACTCTGGGGGTTTTAAATAATGAAAGGAAAAGGGGGGATGATTGTTTAAATTGAGGGACATTAGAGATGGGAAAAGAAATTTGTTTTAGAAAGGAGTATAGTGCATGTTCTGGAAGGAAGTGACAGGACAACTGACTGACTGACTGATAATATTTCTGTGTGCAAAATCTGAACCTATACTAAACTTTTTCTTCTGTCTCTCACACACACACACACACACACATATATGGGATTTGAGTGCAACATCTGCGTTTTTGAGTCTGGACTTTAGAAACCTGCCCTTCCCATGGCTACTCCACCAGAGACGCTTCTTCAGCATGGCCTGAAAGAGAGAGGGTCTGCTGCCTGCTGCCTGCCTGCTGCTGCAAATGACAGTGTGAGTTTCCACCAGAACGAAACTCAGAAGAAGTCTGGCCCCAAACCCACTGAGATGGACAACGATCCATGCTGTTTGCCAGAGCCAGAAGAGCGATACACTGGATTTATATTGAAAGCACATCTTATGCGGGCAGAAGAAGAGAAACAGGCCGGAGCAAAGTTCTTTCTCTGGAGAAGTTAAAGTGGACAAGGAAGGAGTGAATGTCCCACCAACACACCTGGAAAGGGCTTGGGTTTTTTTTTTTGGACTGATAGAGGACTGTGTGCCATGACAGTCGAGCGATCGACAGAGCGATTAAGAAACTGATGGGGGTAACGTACAAACACACACACACATTTGCATAAATCTTTTTCCTATTTTCTGCAACGAAGAACGCTTATTAACCGCTGCTCATGTGACGCTTGCTTGACGTTGACAGATATAGCGGGTTAAAATATTATTTTAGGGTTAGAAAAGTATCTTCAAAAGGGTGATAACTTAGCTCATTTGATATTTTCCAGTTAATTTTTTTTTTAGAGAAGCAAGTTATTTTTCATCGTGGAATATTCAGGGTGAATTATTCTAGTTATTAAAAGTTATTTAAAAAGCAGAGAAAGAGTTACATTTCAAAACTCAGCAGTAATCATGTGTGTGTTTCTATGTTATTTTCAGGACAGATCTCATGAAGGAGCATTTTTAAAACTCATCATGCGTAACACCTGATGGGCTCTCTTTTCATATTGTTTTCTGTTGTCAGAGTTTGTATCCCATAAATCTAATGGGTAGAGACCTCATTAAAACAGGCTTAGTTCTACTGCAGATGGTCCTTATACAGTCTCTGACACAGTACTTACAGTGGGGTGCAGTTTTTGTCCGCAAGTGCTAACTTACGCTTATGGAAGGTACAAATTCATTGTTTTTTTTTACAGCCGCTGCTGGGAAGAGGTTATATTAGTTTTTTTTTTCCCTCTTCTGATTCATGCAGCGTGTTGATTTAAACTGTACCTTATATCAGGTCCTGACAAAAACTATGAAAGGCTTGGTTCTGCAGTTTATTTTTTTTCCTCTGGGGAAGGAAAGGAAATCTAATCAGTTCTGTGTTGCATAGAAATATTCAAACACTTGTTTTCTAAGATATCACCAGCTAAAACTTTTAAAACTTTTAAGAGTAATTGGTTTAGTTAAACACATTTTCCTTGGCAAAACAAACCTTTAAAATGAGAATGGAAAGAATTGGGTTATTTTTGAAGGTAAGAAAGAATCTGATTGGACAGTGGTACCACACAAAAATTAAACTAATCTGATGTTCCCTAAAAGACTCTGCATAGAAAAGGCCTTCAGGACTGTGGAATTATTTCCCACCACAGTACCAAATTTTTAAGCATGCTTTTTTCCTTATTTTTAAAAACAGATCTGTGTTTTTTTTTTTTTTAGGCTTGGGGTTTTTTTTTTTTTTTTAGCATAATGTTTGTCTGAAGCTTCTTATGAACTGGGTTAGGAGCAAATATGATCTGAGGTAAAATTAGGAGCTGTGAACTAGTAATTTTTTTTTGATTATTGTCCAAGTAGAAATAATACACTAACAGGTCTGGGGATATTAAGCCAATCCTTCAATCTCTGCAGAAAGCTAGCATCATTGTTTAATGCAGCAGTACTCAACCTGTGGTTCCTGGACTCTTGAAGCCCGTGAGCCATAGATTTTGGGTCCATAAAATTATAATACTTAATTAAAGGTAGACCGATTCCTATTAAAACAGATCTAAGCCAATGATGAGTTCCAGTCATTTTGGTTTTTGAAATGCAATAATACTCAAAATTTCTACTCTGGGGAACACAGATTGGGGCTGAAGAGTTTTGTTTTGGAGCCAAGGCTAGGATTCTTTATAATGGAATAAAGAGAAGTAAAATCCTTTATTTTAGGAAAAGAAAAGAAATAAAGGCTCTCACAACACTTAAGAGGATGGTCGGCTCAAACTACAGTCTCCTTGTTTGATTTCTTAGGGGTTTTAAAGATTAAAAGAATACTTAGGAGTACAAAGGTACACAAGGTAATTTCAGATTACTAAGGAATAAAATATTGACACATTTATCAGCATTTAGATAAATTAAAGAGGGGTTCTAGTAATAATTTTCTCCCCAACTCTCAAAATTTAAATAGCCCAAATTAAAGAAAATGATGTTGGTTCTCCTTTTGAAACGTTATGTGGGAACAAAGTCCAGTTTGGAGTCAAGCTTCTTATCTTAATTTCTGGTTAAGTTTAACACTGCAGTTTTGTTTTGTTTGGGTATGCCATAAAGATGTCAATGCCGACTTAAAATACTTCTTTGCATTTAACCTGAGCAGAGAAATTCTTGAATACAGCTGGGATCAAATTGAGCAAAACAAAAAGAGAATTATAACAATAACTCTCAGGATTGTAGTTATTATTATTACAGAGTTACAGTATAAAGAATTGGCAAAGGGTTTCAGCATCAGTAAATTTGGATTCATGTTAGAGAAAACTGTTGCTGTGCTTCTAAATAGTTTGAGATCTCTTTGGACTATGTGCACTCATTTTAAAAAGGATCCTGAAGATTGTCATAATAAAATTGATCAATTACAGCATTAAGAGATATGGCTGAGAAAACATATTTTGAAAAGAGATTGTTAAAAATTTCTTTGAATTCTTGAAGCTTCAAATTTGGCCATTTGTCTGTCTTTGATGTTTTGTCTTTGTTTTGTTGGGACTGAATGTTTGTTTATGTGTTGCATGACATAATAATGCATGTTTAGAATAATGTTTCTAAATCCCAGATTGATTAAAACCTTGAGTTTTCAGGAGAATTAAAGCAGCTTGTTTTTTTTGAGGTAGGTGTGTTAAACAGTTTTGCAGTTTAAGGTACACTAAGATGGGTTGGAATGAAGAGGGGGCCGCCTATAGGGGTTCCACAAAGAGGCTAGTTCTGCCTGACTCTGCCCACCTACCAGGTTTGTTCTTGCCTTTTGCTTTCATGGTAATGGTCAGCATCTCCTTTCCTGAGTTTTAACACTGTTTAAGAGACAATAGAATCAAAATGCTTGTAGTGATTGTTGCCTTAACATGTTTTTGTATAATAATTAAGGATGTAGCATGACATTTAGATTTATGTGTTTTACTATTAAAAGGTTAATGAAATAGTTTAAACTAGTTTGACGAATTAGTTTTGCGTGCAGGTGGCTGCACGGTGGCGCAGTTCGGAGCACTGTTGCCTTGCAGCAAAAAGGGCCTGGGTTCGATTCCCTGCCGGGGGTCTTTCTGCATGGAGTTTGCATGTTCTCCCCGTGCATGCGTGGGTTCTCACCGGGTACTCCGGCTTCCTCCCACAGTCCAAAAACATGCCTGTTAGGTTAATTGGTCTCTCTAAATTGCCCTTAGGTGTATGAATGAGTGTGTGCATGGTTGTTTGTGTGTTGCCCTGCGATGGACTGGCGACCTGTCCAGGGTGGACCCTGCCTCTCGCCCATAGACTGCTGGAGATAGGCACCAGCTCCCCTGCGACCCACTATGGAAGAAGCGGTAGAAAATGACTGACTGACTGAGTTTTGCAAGCAGGATCATTGGTGATTTATTAGGTTAAAAGTTTTCCCTGGTGCCATTAAGCTAGCTGACAGTTTACGATATGCTAAAAGTAAGGAATATTTTTGATAAAGAATCTGTGTCATGACTTCATATTTGGTGAGAATTATTTATCAGATTAACTTTGTAGAGTTTATGCATTGAAATTACATTGGATGTCCATTAATCTAATACTCATCTTCTCACAAGACAAATCAGGATGATATGTGACTTAATTCTAAGTGAGACATTGATTAAATGCACAACAACTGAAGTTTGCGTTTTGTTGTTAATGGAGCTGAATTATGGTTAGAAACATCTGGATTTTATTTCTTTATGTTGCGTTTGGTAATTTCATAGTGTCACCTTTTGTCAGAATTCATTTCTGTGGTTTTATGTAATGTGATCCTGGTGACTAGAAGTTTTTTATACTTTTTGCTGGATTGTCGCATGGGTTGGACCCTGCGCCAGAAGAGGGGAATGTCAGAATGAATTACAAAAGTTTTAGCACTCATGGGAAAAAGGGTAGCTCATACCTCTAGTGAAGACTTAGTGACAATGCGAAAGAGACGTTGTACTTTGTTTATATAAATGGTGCATAGTTCCTTATGATCACATTCTGAAAACCTGTCTGAAAGTATGGTGTTGATTCTTTTGTGAAATTTTACATCTCCACAGATTAGACCATTTTTGAAATTTTCTTTGGGTATTCTGAAACTATGGAAAAAATGACTTGTAATCAGGCCTTCCTCAAACATCATATGTTACATTTTTTAATATTCAGAATATTTAGTTGATGGTCACTGCTAGTATACTAGGTGGAGTGAGAAGATTAATTCTTTTTGATTTTGCTAGATGTTTTGATGAATTTCATGTAATTAAGCACTTAGGCTTGAGAATAAGACTTTGAAATTAAAAATTAGCCAAGGGTTGTGAAGGTTCTGCTTATTGTTTTCATTTACGATCGAAACTTTTGAAGTGCTGTTTGACAGCTCTCCTAATTTGGGCATGGGGATATTGCTAAGATTTCTACCTTCCACATCTTAGGATGAAGAGGATGTTGTTTTCCTGTCAAAACCTGTCCACTGTGCTTTTTCAAGTTTCACAGATTGCGAAAGCTGCATTGCTGAAAAAAGCCACTTCCAAATTCCACTCCTTGATTCCAGGAGAACACAGTTGAAGTCCAGATGCTGGGATGGCCCATATCAGATCCTACACCGTTGTCAAGGTAGCAGAATGTGACACCTGGGTCTATGCTACACTGGTAGGTGTTCATGGGAACACCACCTGAGCAGCATCCTGGTTCTGAACCTCCTTCCTAGAGGGGCTTCCAACGACCGCCCACCTGTACTATTTTGGTAACAGGGCAGCTTGAAGCGCAGAAGCTACTCTGGGAGAGGCAGCAGGATTTTCAAGTTTTGTTTATGATTTGTTTTCTTTGAAAAAACTGTTTGTTTTCAGTACCAGAAGAAAGGACATTCCACTTCAAGGTCACGATGCAGCTATATGGAAGATGATCTGTTCTGATGCTGATGATTGGTATTGCAAGTTTTTATTACTCCTGTGTTTATTTGGGAAAAGGTACAGCTAAGACAGTGTGTGACTAATCTGAGTAATTACGTCAATAATACTCATTAGCTGATTCGAAGAGGGATTCATCACTTGATGCATCCAACTGTGAGGAAGATAAGGAATGACAGTTGTTATGTTTGTTGTTTGATTCCACGTGCTATTAATGATCAACCATTTTGGTTCCTGTTCCTATTGAAACTGCTTCTATTCTAACTACTTTTTTTTCCAGATTGGCAACATAACCAGCTGGTGGAGGTTATTTTTCCTTGGGTGAGGAATTACATTGTAAGGCAAAGCAGAAATGTTAGTAGATTTTCGAGTGAGACTAATTTAATATGTGCTGCTACAGGAATTCTTCATAGATTTTGGGGTAATAGGAATGAATAAGATCTAGATATTTGTATTGAGGAGGAAAACACACCTTATTTCCTTGGAAAGACAGAGGGTTGTAAAACTATTATACCAGTCTCATGTGCTTTAACCCAGGTTGCCCTATTTAACATGCTCATAGACATATGAGAAAAATAGGCAAACATTTGCTATAGGGATTTTCTGTCTGTTTTAGGGCTGCATGGTGGTGCAGTTGGTAGCACTGTTGCCTTGCAGCAAGAAGGTCCTGGGTTCGATTCCCAGCCGTGGGTCTTTCTGCATGGAGTTTGCATGTTTGCATGTGTGGGTTCTCACCAGGTACCCTGGCTTCCTCCCACAGTCCAAAGACATGCCTGTTAGGTTAATTGGTCACTCTAAAATTGTATGAATGAGTGTGTACATGGTTGTTGTGTTGCCCTGGGATGGACTGGCGACCTGTCCAGGGTGTACCCCGCCTCTTGCCCATAGACAGCTGGAGGTAGGCACCAGCTTCCCTGTGACCCACTATGGAATAAGCGGTAGAAAATGACTGACTGTTTCTTGTTTTAGCATGTGGAATTTAATACTTTCAGAATATTAGGTACAAACGTCATGATCTTTAGGAGTTTCTGGTTGCAAAAAGTACCTTCTGTCCTTTCTTAAATCCCTTTTTTAAAGAGACCACATTCTTTGTTCCACAACCGCCTCTGATTTCAGTTTTGGTATGACTTTGCCCTCTTGTCTATGGAGAAAGAAGCCTTCCTTTCTCCCTGGGAACCTTTCCAAACTCTGACTCCAACTTAAAGACAAAAAAACATCCTGCAAAATAAGTAAATAAACTTAGGGACACAACAAACCTACCAAACTTGACCAAACTCCAAAATCCATGGTTATGCACTTAACATTTCTGCAATAATGTTGAATTTTTACATAATCATTTCCATTTAAAAAGTTATTACAAGGACCTATGCAGACATGTGGAAGTTGAAAAGAATACACTAAAACTTGACTAAAACTGGAAATATTTATGCATGCAGTGCACGAATGTTATTGCTAGAATATTTTCCTCATCAATATGTAACAATAAATGCTGCCTCCAAATGGCTGACAGTTGTTACAGTAAGGTAAGGTAAGAAAAGGTAAGTTTATTTATATAGTGCTTTTAAGTAACGAGACACTCAAAGCGCTGTACATACAATTACAATACAATCACAAAGAAAATAAACACAGATACAGACAATGATACAGAAAATCAAACAACGGGTAATTAAAAAAAATAAAAATAAAAATAAAATAAAGAGAATAGAATGATGGATAAGAAAATGAAAGGAAAATTGGACTGAAAACGTAACTAATAATGTTTAGATGACACATTCAAAGGCCACTCTAAACAAATAAGTTTTTAATCTTGATTTAAAGCAACTTAGGGTTTCGGCGCTTTTACAGTTTTCTGGGAGTTTATTCCAGATTAGTAGAGCATCAGAACTAAAAGCTGCTTCTCCATGTTTGGTTCTGGTTCTGGGTATGCAGAGTAGATTTGAGCCAGAAGACCTGAGAGGTCTGGGTGGTTGATACACTGACAACAAGTCTGTAATGTATTTTGGTGCTAAGCCATTCAGTGATGTATAGACTAACAGAAGTATTTTAAAGTCTATTCTCTGAGCTACATGGAGCCAGTGTAGGGACTTTAGAACCAGGGTGATGTGCTCCACTTTCTTAGTTCTAGTGAGGACGCGGGCAGCAGCGTTCTGGATCAACTGAAGCTGTCTGATCAATTTTTTCGGTAGACCTGTGAAGACACCGTTGCAGTAATCAATTCTACTAAAGATGAACGCATGAATTAGTTTTTCAAGGTCCTGCTGAGACATAAGTCCTTTAATCCTGGAGATGTTCTTTAGGTGATAGAAGGCTGACCTTTTTACTGTCTGTATGTGCCTCTGAAGGTTCAGGTCTGAGTCCATCACTACACCCAGGTTTCGAGCCTGATTGGTGGTTTCTAGCTGTATTAACTGAAGCTGTGTGCTAATTTTTAAACATTCTTCCTTTGGTCCAAAGATTATTACTTCAGTTTTGTTTTGATTCAGCTGAAGAAAATTTTGGCCCATCCATGCAGTGATCTCTTCTGAGCATTTACCCAGCGCTTGAATGGGTTCATAGTCACCTGGTGACATCGTAACGTATAGCTGTGTGTCGTCTGCATAGTTATGATAACTTACGTTGTTGTTTATTAAAATCTCAGTTAGGGGAAGCATGTAGTTATTGAATAGAAGGGCCCCTAAGATGGACCCTTGGGGAACACCACATGTGATTTTTGTGGTCTCTGATGTAAGGTTACCTATTGACACAAAAAAGTCCCAGTCCTTAAAGTAGGATTTAAACCAATTGAGTGCGGTACCAGTGGTGAAATTTGGGACAATGCCCCATTCAGCATTTTAATAAAAAGAATGTTAACAGTCTAGAAAAGCACAGCATATTTGGATTACTGAACTTTCCAGTCTTCAACTTAATTGTCTTTTTAATTATTTTGTTGGATTTTTGACAAGACATAAATATCTTGATATGAGTGGGAAATTTAAACAATATACAAATAGGAGGGTGTGGCATACATAAAAATCTGTGAAGCAAAACAATATTAAACACTCCCGCCGTCCTGGCTATGCGCTAGTGCAGAGCGAGGCAGATACCACGCGGGGTTGCTCTGATCCCCGCAGGACCAAAAATCTGGGGCAGTAGTTGGAAATGTGATGTGGAGGGCTCCCTGCAGCCCGGCGTGTGGGAAAACCACGAATGAGACAGGGGAGACCCCGAGCAGCACACACGGGCTCTAGGACTGCAGGAGGGTTAAAATTGTGCGTAATAGAGCTTTGGAACGTGACGTCACAGTTGTAGACTTAGACAGCGGCGTAGTGGCTGATGGGATATGAGCGCCATCTTGAAGGCCCATAAACAGAAGCACCAAAGTATAAACTTTCGCATTGATTAAACCTTAGTAGGTTCATAAAACCTAACAGTGGTACGAACCTGTTGTGTTATTGGATTTTATGTCCGGTCACATGACCGGAATGGTAACAAGATTGAAAAACGGACTTTCATTTCATTGTTTTCCCACCTGGAAACAATGCCAGGGAACTCATGTATCTGACCTAACAAAAAGGAGACAAATGGCTTGTATACACAGGAGAAATTTTAGCAATATTATTACCAGTACAGTGGGTGGAAAACATAAAACCCTAGAAAAATCTAATTTGTTCAGATTCAAGCTCTGTATTATTAAGTTTAAAACATAGCCATACAGACAGCAGGCCAGACATTTTACTAGAAATACAGCACACATTATTCAGATTACAAATGATGGGTCTATCAATAGTATTAGTTAAACGAAATGAGATGGCAGATAGGATGGCTAAGAAGGCAACTTCTTAGCCATCCTATCCTATTAATATGATTAGGACATACAGGACATAATTATACTCTTTTTTTAAATACATACGCTGTACGGTTGCGCAGTTGGTAGCACTGTTGCCTTCCAGCAAGAAGGTCCTGGGTTCAATTCCCGGCCAGGGGTCTTTCTGCATGAAGTTTGCATGTTCTCCCCGTGCATGCATGGGTACTCTGCCTTCCTCCCACAGCCCAAAGACATGCCTGCTAGGTTAATTGGTCACTCTAAATTGCCCTTAGGTGTGTGCATGGCTGTTTGTGTGTTGCCCTGCGATGGACTGGCGACCTGTCCAGCGTGTACCCCGCCTCTTGCCCATAGACTGCTGGAGATAGCCACCAGCTTCCCCGTGACCCACTATGGAATAAGCGGTAGAAAATGACTGACTAAATTATTTAATGGAATTGGATTATGATATATACGTTAATCCATGATGAACCACACTCCATACCAGTTGGTGGCACAGCTTCAGTTTTCTTTGCCAACCGCCAAACAAGAAGAAGAAGAGGAAGACGAAGAAGAAGTAGACTCAACTACGGAAGAAAAAGCAAAGCCGACCTAGAAGCAGACGACGGGAAGATGCAGACGTGGGCTGCGACGTTTCTTCGTCAGAAAAGAAAGGATTAGCAGGAGAGATTATTTACTTTTGGAAGTGGCGGGAAAAGGCATAAACAGGTATGTGAATGGTTCAGAATGGATACACAGGAGGACAATATGGACTTTGATGATTGGACGCCAGTAAGTAGAGGGAGAGGACGGGGAAGAGGTAAAGCAGAAGATGGAAAGATGTTAGACAGCCAAAGGAGTAAAAGAGAGCTGGAAGAAAACAGTTCTGAAGAAGAGAGAGTAGTTAGGAGGAAAATTGGAAGGGAAGAATGTAAAATAATATTAAAGATAAAAAATGAAGAAGAAAATTGAACCTGAGTCCTATTTCACTATCCAGAGAAATAAAAAAAAAAAAGATAGGAGATGTTGAAATGGTGAAAGTATTGAGAGATGGAAATATACTGGTGTTGTGTAAAACCGAAGAACAAAGAAGAAAGGCTTTACAAGTTGAAAACATTTGCAAGAAAACGGTGATAAAGAGGAAGATTATAGGAGAAGATAAAATCATTCGGGGGTAATTTATGGCATTCCTCTGGAGGAAGATATAAAAAAACTAAAAAAAGTATTGTTGGTGCAAAGGTAAAAAATCTCAAAAGATTGACAAAAAATGTAAACGGAGAAAGAGTAGGAAGCCTGTCAATTTTAATTGACTTTGAAGAAACAGTGTTGCCACAAAATGTCAAAATAGGATATCTGAGTTTTCCTGTGAGGGCCTTTATAACCCCCCAATCAAGATGTTATAAATGTCAGAGATATGGACACATAGCAAGCTGTCTGCAAAGGGAAAAAAGATGTCCAAAGTGTGGAGAAGACCATCGAATTGGAAGATTGTGGGGAAAGAGTGCAGGAAAAATGTTGCCAAATTTGGAGGGGAACATAGAGTTACATTTGGAAGCAAAAGAACAAATTCAACAAAATTAAAATGACTAAAAACATAAGCTATGCTGAAGCAGTAACTTTACAGAATGAAAGAACGAGGATGACGGTCAAATTAGGATTCCAGCTTATCAACAGAGCAAAAGTAGAATCAGAGGGATAATGTCACGATGTCTGTGGAAAAACTGATATTATTGTAGCATATGTATTAACTGCACTGAACAAGCTAAACACTAAAAACAAAAAGATTAAAATAATAGTCAGAGGAGCAGAAAAGGTTCTTAAGGTTTAAAGAAGGGTCTTGGACAAACATTAATAAAAAAGTTGGAAACAGATGGGAGGCAAGGAGGAACCCCAGCTGATAGAAACGCATGATAATATTACAGATGGAATGAAAGAAGCCTTTTAATCGCTAATGGACCGGAATTCTAAAGGGCTATATAGATGAAATAGATGAAAAACCAGAAATTATATGTGTAACAGGAGGGGAATGGTTAAAGCCAAAACATAGATGTTTGTATTTAAAGGGTACAATAGTATCAGAAGGGGATAGACGAGGAGGGAAGTGGAATATTTATAAAAGAAGGGAATACAATATCACAGATATTAGGAAAAGGTAAAGAGTTAGAATACATAGTGTTGAAATTTACACTAAAAAAGAAAACTGTAAGAGATAAATGATTTTATAATCCATGTAAAATATTATCACATTCGAGTTGATGGATGAATTAATGGAGTATTTAGAAGGAAAGTAATCTGGTGTGGAGATTTTAATGCTAACAGCACATTATGGGAAAATGTAATGATTAAAAAGGGCCAAGTTATTGAAGAAATAATGGAAATGAAAAATTTGGGTATGTTATAAATGATGGAAACTAAGGTAACAAGAATGAAATGTCAAAAAACGGGTACAGAGCTGTAGGATGTTGATGGATTTAACAATAGTATCAAATTGTTGTAAGTGCATATGCTATAGTAATCTGTGAGTGGGACATTGGAGCTAAACACAAGATATGAGAAACACAACAGTAGGCAGTGAATCATTACCCCATTAAAATAATTACCAGGAATATTAAGAAATAACAGGAATACAGGATTATATACAACAGATGGAATTTTAATAAGGGCCGATTGGAAAGAAATTTAAATATTTACAAGTCAAAAGCAAATTGGATAGAAATAGATATGTCGATTGATATAAATAGCTTAAATATAAATATCTGTATAACAAAAAATTAAAGGCTGCAGAAGAAGCAATTAAAAAAGGAGGACGTCAGAACGATAAAAAATTGTGCCATGGTGGACAAAAAGAATGTAGTGAAGTAATAAAACGAGAAATAAAGCCTTTAAAGCATTAACAAATAACCAATTTACCAGAATTTTCTAATTGAGTACAAAAGAAAGCAAGCAAAAGGTAAGAAAAGATCATTAAGAATACCAAAAGAGAAATTGAGGAGAATACTTTGCAATACTGTAGGGAGAGAAACAAAATTCGACCAAATTTGGAAACAATTAAAGGAATGGATGGTATTAGAAAAGAATATGGATAGTCCTATATTAAAAATAGATAATACAATTATAACAGAGATAAAGAGAAAGCTGAAATATTAGCTAAAACATTTATAAAATTCATAGTCAAGTCAATATTAGTGAAGAGGGAAAAGAAAGGAAGGAAAATCAACAAAGATGAAAATAAAGACTTAATGCCAAAAAACAGTTAAATACAAAATAAATTAATAATGAGCCATTTACAAAGGAGAGTTGAACTTGTTAACCAGGAAAACAAAAACTATACATCACCTGGAAAAAGATCAAATTTAACTATACATGATAGGACATCTAAAATGACAAGCAAAGTCAAAATATTAGAATTATACCAATAAAAGTCTGGGAAGAGGGAGAGCTGCCAGCAGAGCTGAAGGAAGCAATAATTATTCCAATGCTAAACCAGGAAAAGATAACACAAACAGAAGAATTATAGACCGATTGCCATTAACATCAAGTATATGGTAAGGATAATGGACAAAATGATTAATAATAGATTAACATATTATTAAATATTAACGGGTATATAACTAGATTCAAAATTGTGTTTCGAAAAGGAGCCCCCAGCCACCAACCAATCCCCGCACCCCATCAGCATTATGTTTCGGAATATGGAAATTAGACGAGCTCAAATACACAAAGAAAATGTAGAGCTGTATTTTTTAGATATAGAAAAAGCTTATGGACATGATTGTGGGTGAAGATTAGTAATTAAATTAAACTAAAATGGGTATTACTGGAAAAATGTATAACTGGATCAAGATTTTTTTATCAAATAAACAATTACAAGTAAGAATTGGTTCAAGAATTGTCCAGGTAACATTATAGTAAAGAAAATGGTACTCCTCAAGGAAGTATTATTAGTCCATTATTGTTTTTATAATGATAAATGAGTGATCTTAAAAAAAATTGTAAAGAAGTTGGTGCTCACTATTTGCAGATGATGGAAGCTATATGAAAAGGGGTCGTGAATATCAAATTATTGAAAAGGGAAAATACAGGAGAGATTATTAGAATAGAACAATGGGCAAATCAATGGGGATTTAAATTCTCAGTAGTATAAACAGAACACCGGGAAAAACAAGTAACACTTGTACTATAACCTATTTAACTATACCTCTATCCTGATATATCACATTGCTCAAGTTTTATGTATGTCTAACGGCACAAGTATAACATGTGTATGAATAACACCAAGTTTTATATTATGTATGCATGCCCATGTTTTTTGAGCAAAAAAAATATGAACACTTGTTAACGGCGTATGTAGTATGAGTGCTTGGTCCCGCCCCCTTTTTTTGTGTGTATTTGTATAATGCAGACGCACGTCGGGGAGCAGATCGAAAACATCATAAAAGAATTTATACAGGGATTAATTAGATGCAAATATGCTATGGAAGTATTAATTATGGATCAGCAACAAAACACAACGCATCTATAAAATTGACAATATACAAACATAGCTTTACGAATTATTTGTACAGGAGCAATCAGAACCACTCCCAAAGCGACTCCAGGTACGCAGCTAGGAGAGATGCCACTAGATAGTATCGAAGGGAAACAGTCTAGAACAATTAAATTATGGTGTAAACTTACAATAGCAGACTCTAACACCGAGATGTCAGGAATCATCCAACACACAGTGATAGTTTAGAAAACCAGTTGCTCGGCCGGAGCGCTCAACAGAAAAAACCAACGTAAGAGAGTCTTTGGTTGCGCTTATCCCATCGATACTATTTAGCAGAAGAATTTCAAATTATATGATGGAAATAGAAATTAGTTCATATGTGCCTTTTCCAGTGGTACCACCTTGGCTTTTACCCAGAAGCATTGGGTGGATTTATGCATAATCGGAGAAGAAAAAGGATCCAAAATGTAGTTATTATATCAAGTATAATACACAAGAATATACAAACCCTTCGTCTCATTCTTTCAGATTACACCGATCACTCAACCCCAAAACCATATGATACATCCTCGGTATAGGAGCCCTTATAATCCCCGCACTTTAAAATAACCTATTAGATGTGACTAAGTACAACTCTCAAAGTTCTCAAGTATTATCTGTCTAGAGCTCATGTACACACACACACACACAAAGCGTAGTGTCCTATGCGCTGATCATTATACCTTACGCGACATTGGACATTCGAGTATGCTTCGAGTGTTTTTTTCTGATCCACGACCCACGGACACTCTCTCCTTGAATAGATAGGTCACACACCGTTGTGTTGATGCATTCCTGCAGAGATCAGCAGTCTAGGGTATAAAACCTACGGGCATTGATACTGCGGATACGACAATCCCGATTAATTTGTTCACAGCGTGATGCCCTTATGTCAGCCGTTGGTAGTAATATGTGTGTTAGACAGACCTATACATAGTCATTCAGTCTTTATGCCATGTGACCTACTTGTACACTTTGTGTGACACACTAAGTAAACAAGCCTCATACGCGACGTATTGATACTCTGTCACAAAGACTACAGCTCTGCATGTTATCCTGCGATTGCACGCAGATGATTGTAAGTATTATATTATTATATGCTCTGTATAGTGGACCTCTGTTCTTCGTAGTCGTGCGCTGATATTTTCACACCCAGCTACTGTATAGACTGGTTATTGTGCGTTGTGAGCGTTTTGCTCGGCCATGTGTATATAGGGTATTGCATATCTTTTTTCACCCATTACCGATTAGTGACACCACCCCCTAATCAACCACAACATAAAACTAGCTTCTCACACCCCACCCCCCTAATATTTATTCATTTCCGAGTATTTAGAGATCTATAATCATTTGTACCTACCCTCCAACAACACTGATTTAATACTGGGTACACCAATGACACAATCCTCACAATATGTACAGTCTCAGTTCACTTTTCTTTCTCCTTCAATTTCCCCACCTTTTTTTCTTTTTTTTTTTAATGTTAGTGTAGTGTTCTCTACGCAAGTCAAACACTCATATCTGTAGTGTTCGAGCAGCATCACAACAAGAGAATTGTGTATGTGTATATATAGATACGAGTTTTACACATTGAGGGTGATACATTCATTAAACCAAGATTGGATGTGGACACTACTTATCATGATTCCGTCACACCTTGTAAATAGGTGTGAGAGTTGCAGAAATATGAGCCGGAGTATATGGAGTGTAAATAACTCTCGAATTAATGTCATCAAGTAGAGGTCTGTTGTGGTTGGACTAATGTACAGGTATCCTTTTCGAACCACACCACAACGTGCACGCATATTGGGTATAGAATTTATACGAGTGGGGATCCTAAATAACTGCGCGATTGACAAAGCGAATTGTGTTACATCCGCAGACGTGAAGTGTACACGATGTTAGCTCATCTGGGTTGAGAGAGAGGAGGAACAAATGAAACATGTAATATTGAAGTGTTAGAAATATGAACAAGAAAGAACAATTTTGAGGAGAGAATTTGTAGGCATTAAAGAAAATTTTATTTTGATAGATACTTTGCAAAGAAGTTTAGGTAGCAAACATATTCAAATTATAGTTAATTTTTCAAAAAAACTAAATTAATAAATAGAATTTGATTGTTGTAATAGTTAATAAGATTTAAAACCATGAAGAACCACACTCCATACCAGTCGGTGGCGGTAATGCACACCATAAAGTTATTTGCCAACCGCCAATAAACACTAGAAGAAGAAGACGAAGCAGACGACGGAGAACAGAGGACTAACATGGACCCGAACACGACCATTCTGCGAGTGAAAAGAAAAAGGGGGACAGACCCCGCAGATGCTTTGTTGCTGGCGTGTAAGCGTATCCGGCCCGAGTCGACCCAGAGCTCTGGGGAAACGGCGCCAGAACCCAGCGAAGCCGAGGTGGAGAACTCTGTGTTCAAACTCGTGGCGACCGTAGCGACACAGGTCAGAGGCCCGCCGCGGTGAACAAACAGTTAGCCCCGGCTAAACACGCAGCTGGTGGTGGAGATGGCATGGGCCGCTCGGTGAATATGGAGTCGCCATTTGGGCGCAGTACAAAACTAGGGTTATTGTGTAGTTGAGTGGCTGATAGCAGGCGTAACATTATAACGTGCAGTAGCGGTGGGTGTTTGGAAACAAAGCCCGCTCTGTTGTTAGCTTAGCCTGGCCGTTAGCCTGTGTGCTATGCTAGCCGAGGGAGTTGTTAGCTCGTTTTGTTGAACATGGATGCTGCGGCAAGCTATCCTGTATTTACTATTATCCAAATACAATATTTTTCCTACTTTGATAAGAAATATCTCGGATGTAACAGATGTTTAATTACACTCACTGTGGCCACAAATGTTACATTATGTTTGGCTTTTAATTATTTATTTTAACCATTTGTTCAGGGTGGATGGATATTACAACAAACAACTTTGCTAATTTAAAAAGGAAGTTATACACATAATATCCTTTGTTTATACTGAAACAAGAAATTTAACGGGTTTTAATTTGAAAGGGCTGTAGTCTGTTAACTTATTTCTGAAAATGATTGATGCAGCAACACTTTCATTGCCAGCGTTAATTGCAGGTCTCCAGAACAACAGAGAATATTGTGATATTATTTCTAAATATTGATAACTGTAGTAACAGTTAAAAACACACGTCGTCCTGCCCATTTTTCTTCCTGTTCCCTCATCATGTTATTGGCATGCAGAATATGTATGCATGTCGCTACCAAACATGACATTCAACCTGCAAGTCTTTTGTGATTTAAAAATTGCACACAGTGGTATTGTGATAACTGTATTTTGATATACAAGTACAGTTAAAAAAAATTAGAATATTGTGAAGGTTTTTGCACTTACAGTGAAATATTTTAAGCATTTATTTCTTGTGATTTTGATGATAATAACTGACCGATGAGAATATTGGAAACTCATGGTGTCACTTTAAAATGTCCCACTTTAATCAGCTCATTAACTCAAAACTCCTGCAAAGATTTCCTGAGTCACTAAATGGTCTCTTAGTCTTTTTTGGCTTGCGTTATTAAATAAAGATTATTTTGAAAAGATAACTGTTGCTGTGAAGGGGAATGTGTAATCTAAATAAATACAAATCAACATAAATAATTAAACCTGTCTTAGTTATAACAAAAACTGGAGCTCTTTTGAATAAGTCCTCAATAAACAAGCATCTAAACTTGAAAAATCAGAAATGGAACACTTGACAAAAATAATATTCAGTCTCACTATATCAGTTTGACTTTCTTTTCATCATTATAAAAAATAAATAAAAAAAACCAGAGATGAAAGTGTACCAGGGTCAAATTCCTTGTTTGTTTGTACGAGCTTTGCAATAAAGCTGATTCTGATTTAACTGAGCTTTAATGGGACACCTGAGATCGCTTGTCTTCAATAAGCTTTGATAGATCAGGAGGCAGAGTGGAAACAGCTGTTACTTTTCTCTCTCTCCAGGTAGCGTAGCGTCATCCAGGTGAACAGCAATGACACCCCTGCTCTAGTCTTTCCCACCTGTAGCTGTTTTATTGTGCCTTTTGTGCTCTTTTTGTTGATTAAAGCTTGATATGTTTTGCACTTGGGTCCTAATAAAGCATCACACATCCAATAATTATTTCTACTAACTGATGATATTTACCCATCATCTTGGGAATAAAATATTGAATGTTTCACGTCCCCCCTTCAGTGTGCTAACGTACCACTAGGGGTACAAGTATCCCTGGTTGGGAATCACTGGGCTACACGGTTATGAGGAAGACTGCTGACTGGACAGATGTCCAGAAGAGTCATTGACAACCTCCAAAAGGAGGGTAAGCCACAAAGGGTCCTTGCTATAGAAGCTTATTGTTGTATCCAATTCATAGAAAGTTAAGTGGAAGGAAAATGAATTCATCTAGTTCTATGACCATTCCACTTTGGAACAAGAATAGTTCAGATCAGTCTTTTAAAAGCCCAAAATCTATGATGTTTATGCTCATGAGAACTGAATGTCAGTCTCTGATTGCAGTCGTTTATATGCCCATATGTTTTCCCCTCAGAAAGACTAAAAGCACCATATTTTTTTTTTGTTTTACTTGGCTTCTGCATTGAACTGTAAGCTTAAGTAGTACGAACAATATAAATGACCATGTCGCACATGTCTGAGCCTCTTTTGACCCGTCTGTCTCCTCCCCATCAGGATGCTCCGGTCCAGACACAGGTCCGGCAGGCTCTTGCTCGGCCCCGCACCGCCCACGCTCTACGCCCTTCTGCTGCTAGCTCACAGCGGATAACCGGGGACTTGCGGAGCACCAAGTGGAGCACGCGGAGGGAGGAACGCTACAGAATACTGTCGAGTCACCGTACGGGGCTGTCGAGGCCGACTGAGCGGGAGACCCCCCCAACAGATTCTTCAGAGGCTGTAGATGATAGCAGGACGGCTAAATGTTGGGGTCTTAGTGAAATCCAGGTGGTAGATCTTGTCCATGAGGACGTGGAGGTCCCAGAGAAGCCACTAAGGAAGGTGGGATCGGAATCTGCATTGTTAAATGTTCCAGCTGGTTTTAGTGGCAGCATAATTGAATGAAAACACTTCAGATAAGCAGTTTCTGCTGTGTTGTGAAGCCGTCTGTTTTTGTCACATCTTTGTTGTGTTTCTGACCAGTCAGCTAAAAGCAGATGATGTGTGGTACTGATGAGTGAATACAGTGATAAATAAAATGCCTCTTTTATATAATCCAGATACTGCATTTAATCCTTTATGTGAGCAGAACTGAAAGAGAGGAGCTAAGGGGTGTTTGCAAGTGGAACCTAATAATGTGGCTCACCATACTTAAGATGAATGAGCATAACTGCTTCCCCACAGCATGATGCTGCCACCGGGGGGTGTGGAGTGTAAATTACCCTGAGCTGGACTCCCCATTTACACACGAGTTCTGAAGGCAAATGGCTGCATTAGATCTTATTTGGAACTATGAGATTACTGTAAAGGGGTGAATGCAAATGAATTTCACACTATTTAGAGTTTCATTGATCTTGAATACTATGTGTCTTTTCCCTGTCATTTTATAAGTGCCCTGCTTTGTTTGTTTCTAAAGACGGTACCTTCAGACCCTGAAGTGATTCTGTGTAACAACACCAAGATGCTGCGTGAGCGGCTGGACATATCTGGAGGGAAGCTGGGCACGGCGCACCGGGAGCAGGACGACGACTACGTCTACGACCTTTACTACCAGGAAACGGTCACACCAGGCTGGATCCAGGACATCCTGTCTGTCAGGGCCTATGCTGATGAGGCAGAACTGGTGTGTGTGGATAGATGGATGGACGGACAGATGAATGAGTGCTGAAATCGGAGTGAGTGAATGAAGAAATGGGGTGAATTACTACAGAGTAGCATTAAGAAGCTCGGGTTTACGCAGCTGCTGGCTTTGGTTGTACCAGACTACAAATCAGAGTAGAGTC
The DNA here is from genome assembly GCA_036173005.1 of Crenichthys baileyi. Taxonomy (NCBI): domain Eukaryota; kingdom Metazoa; phylum Chordata; class Actinopteri; order Cyprinodontiformes; family Goodeidae; genus Crenichthys; species Crenichthys baileyi. Next base: position 410,761 of record JAHHUM010002936.1, on the reverse strand, counting down.
TGATGTAAGAAGTATTACTACTAAGTACTTTTCTAATTCTGTAGGGAAACGTGATATTTATTTTTGCTCAAATACAGTTTGATGATAGTACTCCATAAAACATCTGTTAAAACTTTATTTATTCTCTAAAGTTTTGTCTAGAGGTTCACATTTTGGTTTAGAGCTTCAAGCCCTTTTCTATTTTTATATCCAGTTTTTCTTTTTTACTCTAAAATTAAACACAACGATGAACATAAATATTCTGGTCATTTCCCTCAGGTTCCAGATCTGGTGGTTCATGAAGAGGAAGTCTATGATGACGAAGATGATGAAAATGAAGAAGGCAACTGGAGGAACGACTACCCTGATGAGGACAGTGATTCAGACGGTGACAAAGAGGAGCGATACGGAGGTAGGCCTCTCTCTGCTTCACGGTGTCGGCTACGCAAACCTGGGAGCCTCCAGGAACATGGCTGGGACCCTGACAGACATTTTTAGTTTTAGTGCAGCGATGTTACTGCTGATAGTGGGACAACATGGTGTAACACCATGTTTTATGCTGCGTTGCACGAATGTTTCTTCATTTACTCGCTGCTGGTTGAATAAAACCTCCCCGTTTTAAAAGCTTCGGTGTTTCTTTCAGGATAAAAATGCTAATTGTGTCATTAAAGCTCAGAGATGAGAGGCATCAGCTGATGGAAGTCCAGAAGAGCCTTTTTTCACCATTACTGTCGGAGGTGTAACTCCTGAAAGCTGCAGGATGTTAGGAAATCATTCAAAGCTGATCTTCCTGGTAAATATTGCAATCAGGGTTCATACAGGTGCTTGAAATCCTTGAAAATTGAATTTTAACAAGGTGTTTTCAAGGTCTGGAAAGTGCTTGATTTCTGTATGAAGTCCTTGAAAGTGCTTGGTATTCTAGCTGCGCAGTTTTGTAATAAAGAGCCGTCTTGATTTAAAAACATCAGTTTGATATTTTTATGTAAAAAATAGAGAGAGAGACCAATAAGTTTTTAATGAAGTCTCAGAAAGCCTCGCTGCCACTCAGAGTTGGTTTACTTTTCATAATATTGACATGTGAGCTGTAGACATCACCTGATGAAGCAGACCTACTTTGAGCAGCTAACTGTGTCTCGCTAGTCGAACACGTCTCCGGTGACCGAGAGAAAACAGCATGCTAGGCAGTTGCCATTTTTAATGAGGCTAAATACCAAACGTGGTTGAAATGAGGACTAGATCCTCGGGTAGCTTCCTGCAACATCTGCAAGAAGGACCTGCAGCTTCTCACGATGGAAGAGTCGGCGCTGTCGAGCGGTAAGCCATAGTAGTGGGAGGGAATCTTAAATTTAGGCCGGCTTAGAACTTCTAGATAAATAGCAAATTGATTGTTTGAAGGATGGATAAAGCTAGAGTTTTATGTAGTTTACTGTACTTTAAAATGTGCAACAACAAAACCTTTTATGGAAACGCTAGTAAAGGTGGGTAGCTAAGCTAATGAATTAATAAATATCTGTGGCTTCACTCATGCGTGCCATGCCTCCTTCTGTCGCTATTTCCATTTCATGTTAATACTATAACTTGCTGAATTTGAGTCGGTTGCACAGTATTTTAGATTGTTGATAGTCTCCCTCCATACAGGGAACGTTAAAGACTGCTCCAAAGTTTGATGCTGGAAAAGTTTGAAAATTTACCTTAAAAATGCTTGAAAAGTGCTTGAACTTTATTGTGAGTAAAGTGTATGAACCCTGTGCTATGGTGATGCGTGTTAAAATAAATCCCCACTAATTACAGGAGCACCGTCATCATTGGGGGGTCCACACTGACCTTGCAGTGTGGACCTAGTTGTTCTACCAGCATTGCTTGCAATGTTCGCGCACTAATACATTGATCTAATCAAATCAAACTTGGCTTTAGCTGCCTTGCTAAAGGGCTAAATGTAGCAATAGGATGCTGGAATCAAACCCAGCCGCCCCAGAATTAGACACACTTAAATGTTTCAGATAATTAAAGAAGTTTTACTGTCAGATAAACTTTCTAAATAGAAAAATCCATTTTCAAAACATGATTTCATTTATTAATAGAAAACATCAGTCCGAACCAACTTGGATCTTAGTGTAAAAGTAACTACATCTGTTGAGATATGAACAATTTCACATCTTTGGACACATGCAGGGATGATTACTGCCAGAAGCAGGGCCATTAGGACACGTTTTTAGGATCCTCATGACTTATTCAGTGAGCTGAATGGACAAAAGTCTAAAACTCTTGTCTTCTAGTTCTGCTTGTGGTCACGCATCTCATGTTTTTCCCTTTGTCCAGATTACTGGGAGGAGGAACACTCCTACTGTAGGAGGAGCTGGCAACAATACCAGAAGGATGCGTTGCATGAGCTGGGCTGCAGCGGTGAAGACGATGACGCAGACAAATGTGATTCTGACTGATCCACGAAACTCTTCAATCCCCTTTCCACAAGGACACCTCACTCCACGAGCTTCTGTGTAGCCGAGACCAGAGAAGAAAAACATAATCCTAACAGGACGGCTGCCTGTTCAGCACTCCTCTGATTTTGGACTCATGTGGCGTGCCAAAGTATTGCGATGTTAGTCATGAAGCTTCCAGAGTTCAGCCTGTCGCTACACAGAGGCTCAAGGAGAGTAGGTGTTCTCTCCAGAAGGAACGAGAGCGCCTGTCTTTATTTTGAAGCTGTTAAGAGTGAACTTGTATGTGGGTGTTTGTTCCAAGTGGATGTAGAATCGTTGCACATTAGTGTGGTATGCCTCGTACGCTTCGTGCTGTTCAATGCTTCTGTTGGTGAGTCGTTGTGTGTGTGTGTGTGTGTGTGTGTGTGGTTGCAGTTTAGGGTGTTTGCATTTCGTGCATGGTAGTGCGTACGTTAACCTAGCTGTTTTTCGTTCTGCATAACGTGAAAGGCTGAGATATTTGCTGTTGCGGATGTGCGAGTTGGGTTCAGAAAAATCCAGTTCGGGGTTCGGATCGTTTCTTGAATGCTCGTTGAATTAAAGTTTCTGTAAATATGTAGATGTGTAAACAAAGAAAGCTTTCAAAATAAACACCAGAGTCTGTTTTGTGTTTCCCTGCATGAAGAACAAACTGCTTTCATCCAAGAGTTTTACAGTTTATTTTACAATAAAGTGCAAATAAGAGTAATAACAGCAAAACCAGTCATTCAATACAAATGACCTATTAATGTAAAGCAGCAACACCCAAAACAATATAAAGTACCTGTATGATGAGTCATGCAGACGAAGTACAATTATCCCTAATGTTATAAACATCCAGCGCCTTGTCAAAGTAGTCCTAGCCTTTAAATGTTTTACAAATCACTAACTTGACTTCCTGAGTCTTCCTCCTCTTGCCCGGCCGGTCAGTTTAGGTCAACAGCTATGCTATGTAGCTTCCACTGGAATACTTTTACAAGGCACCGAGAACCTGGCTGATGGATTTCAGCATGTCTTTGGACTCAATACAACACTGTCATACACAACATGGCTGTTCAGAAGGTAGCATACTGATCAGGCTGTGATCACCAGTAAAACCTCATAGCCACACTGTTTAACATGCATCATGTATGTTCAGCTACTAGGTCATTATAACATGTTTTTATCTGGCAGCAACATGGGGAACAGTACAATTAACAGCTGTAGGCTTCTTTCCCAGCAGATTCCCCCTGTGGTGAATATCTGGCACTGATGGGTAACGTCTTTTGATGTAGTTGAAGCTACTGGCTTTTGTCCACCTCTGTCAGTACGCAGAAGCAGGTGTACTGGGTGAAGAATGTGAGAGAACCTGCAGTAAAACATCATGTTAGGAAGACCTTTTAAAAAGGTTCTAATCACCTCAGTGGGGAGAAAAGGTATTTGATACACTGTCAGTTTTGCAGGTTTTCCCACTTGAAAAGCAGGTAGACGTCTATCATTTCTATTATAGGTTCTCTTCAACTGTAGAAAAACGTAATATTTGGTACAAAAAACAGCGGTTTCCTGTAGTTCTGGACGAGGTTTACACACACTGCAGTAGGTATTTTGGACCACTCCTCCATACAGATCTTGCGTGCGCTGCAGAATTTAATCCATGGTGGCGTAATGTGTTACTGGTCTTCTTTGAGACTGTGGTCCCAGCTCTCCTCAGGTCATTGACTAGGTCCTGCTGTGTAGTTCTGGGCTGATCCCTCACCTTCCTCATGATCACTGATGCCCCACGAGGTGAGATCATGCATGGAGCCCCAGACTGAGGGAGATTGACCGTCATCTTGAACTTCTTCCATTATCTTATAATTGCACCAACAGTTGTTGTCTTCTCACCAAGCTGCTTGGCTATTTTCCTGCAGCCCATCCCAGCCTTGTGCAGGTCTATTTTATCCCTGATGTCCTTACAGAGCTCTCTGGTCTTGGCCATTGTGGAGAGGTTGGAGTTTGTTTCATTGAGTGTGTGGACAGGTGTCTTTTATACAGATAACGAGTTCAAACAGGTGCAGTTAATACAGGTAATGAGTGGAGAACAGGAGGGCTTCTTAAAGAAGAACTAACAGGCCTGTAAGAGCTGGGATTCTTACTGGTTGTTAATTAATTACTTAAAAATCACACAATGTGATTTTCTGGATTTTTGTTTTAGATTCTGTCACTCACAGTTGAAGAGAACCTATGATAAAAATGTAAAAATTCCACATGCTTTGGAAGTGGGGAAACCTGCAGAATCAGCACTGTATCAAATACTTGTTGTTCTCACTGTATGTTAATGTGTTGTTGCCTCATGGGGCTGGGTACTCACGCAGCAACTTGATGATAATTGGTGGTCTTTTGGACTCTGGCAGATAGACGCCCAGGAAGTAGACAGGAACACCTGACAGGGCGATTGCAATCCCGATCAGGGAGTTCACTGTGTCGCTGTAGAGGGGAACCGCCACAAGGAAGACGGCACACAGGCAGAACACCACGGGGTAGAACAGTGAGAGCTGCAGAGGATCACATCAGGAGGGAGAAGATGAAACACTCAGGGCCACAGTTAAACACATCGGACCTTCTGCTCTGCATTTATTTTAACGATACTGAAAAATCCTTCCTCTAATCATCTGGGAAAAAACAAAACAATATTTGCTGAAAGTAAAACTGAACTGGCGTCGCATGTGCTGGTTCTGTACTGAGGATTTATTTTATGTTGGTTTTCTATTGATTAGTTCAACCAGGTTGTGCTTTAATCAAATTTAGCCTTCTTCTAATCAACCCAATTCAGATAAATGACAATAAGACACTACCTTGAGAGGTCGGGGTCTGTCGGGGTGCTTCCAGCGAAGGTAGATCTGACCGGCGACAGACAGACCCATGAAGAACCAGTAACTGAAGCTGTAGTAGTTGATAAGTTGGAAGACATCTTCCACTGTGAGGTAGATCAGTGACATGATGCACTAGGCAGTGGATAGGGCAACAGATACAGAATTCAGTAACAGTATTCACCAGAATCTAATCATTAAATGAGTCAGTGTGAGACATTTAATCACAATTTACTCTCTGAAATAATCCTTAATATTCTCAACTATTTTTTTAACAGCATAAAACTATACGTTACTTTTCCACTCCATGCCCTCACCACAGTTCTCACACTGTGATACCAATAACTCAGTAAATACCAAGGTTCCCATGTACCACCATACCAGCAGACATTTGAAAACTATAATAACGTAAAATAATAGAAAACAGACTTTTTGAGTTTATTTCGTTTTTTCATAGCGACAAAGAACAGGTTTCATCCATTAGCGCAGTAGGTTTGGTATATTTAGTTTTATAACATGCCATGAGATGGACCATTACTAAATAATTACATGGAATTCAAGTAAATTGTAGTTAAAATGTTACTCTGATTTTACAGCTTGAAACATGGAGACACCCTAAAGTCCAAAAGAGGTAAACACCAACTTCAAAGTTTAACATGGCTGCCATGCGTTTAAACCGTAATGATAGCTGCTGAAATTGATTATTTATTTGCACTTCTGTAGGTTGGTTAGTCTTTAAATGGAATCTAAATTTTCACACATGCATAGTAATGTACAGTCTGTTACTGAACATATCCTTAGTGTTAAATTGTTGTGTTTCAATACAAGACATGCAATGAAATGCACTCTTATTAGCATGCACTGCTAGTACTAGTTAGCTTGTGTTCACTGAACACATCGATTAGCATACGTTGGGTTTGATGTCAGGAACCCAGAACAAGTTTGGGTTGTTCTGGGTTCCTGACATCAAACCCAACGTATGCTAATCGATGTGTTCAGTGAACACAAGCTAACTAGTACTAGCAATGCATGTTCAGTTTCTCTGTTCCAGTTTATAGTGGAAGTTCAGCAGTTTCTGTTTGAAACAGAAATCTCTGTGCTTGAACAACTCACCTTTTTGGCAGTTTGCGCTCATTAGCATTATTTGTCTTTCTATTCATCTTGTAAATAATTGTTAGCTGAATTTCTTCTAAGTATCACTTAAGGCAACAGTTTCAGCAACATGATTAAAACTGGTATAATGTTACATTTGTGCCACTAGATTGTCACAAAACCCCATAAAGTGGAACTTCTTTTTCATGTGCTTCTAGCATTAAAATCTGTTTGGGGCAGTTTTTTTTTTCTCTTACATTGAAGATCAGCGCAGGGATTGGAGTGAATCTTTGTATATGGATCATAGAAAGAGCATCTGGAAGGTGACCCTCCCGGGACCCTACAAAGAACAACCTGGACATCACAAATATGAACAGTTTTAATGTTAAAATGTCTACAAGACTGCATATTTTCACTTGATGTTTACAAATGGTTCAACTCATCTGGAGGTTTCTACCTGGATGCAGCTATAACGGAAGCATTTAGGCCTCCATAACAGGACAGAGCTACAGCAATGGGGATGATCCAGTTCATGACACCCAGCGTGTGATCTGCAAAAGTCTAAGGAGAACACAGAAGGGTAGCAGCTGCATCCACACATGCATCTTGTTCTAATTCCCACCTTATTCAGAAGCAGACTGTTTACTCACCACTGCCACGGCATCGCTGGCCAGCACAGCACTAACATCCAGAACAGCATAGTAGGCCACATTGGTGAGAATGTAGATGATGGTGACAATTGGCATGGAGATGCCAATGGCTAGAGGTAGGTTCCTGTATCAGCAGCACATCTGATCATTAGAAGCATTCAGACTTACTGCTGCTTTCTGCACAAGACGTACGGAGCAAATAAAAATCACCTTTCTGGGTTTTTGATCTCTTCCGTTACAAAGTTAAGGGTGTCCCAGCCGGAATATGAGAAGAGTGCAGAGTACAGTGCCAGAGCGATATCACCAGGATCTGTAGACGAGCCCTCGAAGGATGACTTAAAGTTGTCTGTGTAGCCTGAAAATTTAAAAGAAACGTTTATGTTATGGACATAAGGCAGGTCACTACTCCTGTTGTTAGGCTGTTGATCCGCTATCAATAGCTGATTATGGTTTGCACTAGAAGTGAATTTAATGCATAACACGAGCAATACGAATAGTTCAAGTAGATAAAAGAGGCTGGAATTAAGCAGTAGTGGAAAACTTCCTGTATCTAGCTCTGATAAAACAGTGTGGGCTTTACATATCAAGACATAAAAGATCGTCTCGTATCCACTTTGTCATAGAATGATCTTAAAATAAACCATCCGGTATATTTGTTTTATTATTGATCATTCCAGATTAATTCAAAGGAGAAGTATAAGAAAGATGTACATGATTAGGAGGTCACTGATATTCCCACAAAAAGTCTATCTATTGTCCTACAGTGAGAGGGATTTTTCACAAGAAGAAAGCCGAGTCATTGTCTTCACAACGTTGGTTGTCTCAGCTAGCCGAGTCCCTGGTCTCACAGCAAAACTGGATCCCAGCTTATAGAGACTTGTCCTAAATGTTAATGATGAGGAGCATGTGCCTACAGGAGAACAAGAAAACAAACTGCTTGGCTTTTTAAGAAGGATTGCCATGGTAAAACCCCTTTCATTAACTGCTCTGACACCGAACAATACAACTTTAAACTGTGCAGATCTATGCTGAAAGCTGCCTAATTTCATTAATTTGCATAAAAAAATACCACCATTTATAGCTATTGTAGCCATGTTGCTATTGTCAGCTGGACAATATCTATTTAATTTAGAAACAGTTTGACATTAAACACACTGGTACCATTTGTTATATAAGGGTAAATAAATGATTAATATAAATAAATAAAAAGGCAGAAATCAATGCATTTGAACAGTGGTCCCAACATCTTATTGCTATTTCTTTCCTGATTTCTATGGCAGTAGTAGGGAAAACCTCTGCTTACTTTTTTTACCCTGCCTCAATAAAAACTAAATAACAGTGTAATATGTCAAACATTGTGTTTATGATCTTCTAAGACATTGGGATACTAATATTTGAAACCAGAACACTAAGAAGGGGAAGTTTTTTCCACATAGGTCTGATTTCTGGTATTGCAGTACTGGATGCCATGTGTGCGTTTCCTTCTCTTCTTTTCACTGCTGCGGGGACTCCACTCACCCTGACACAGCTTGACAACACCAGTAACTATGATGACGATGAGCGCCGCCACCTTCGCATAGGTAAAAACATCCTGCACACGGGTGCCCCACTTTACATAAGCCGAGTTTATGAATGTCAGTAGACCTGTGGAGAGAGAAAACCGTCACACATGGAGCAACAGGGACATGAGCAAACAGCAGTGGGTCTTGCATGATTGAAAGGTACTCACATATGCATGCAGCAGCGATGAGGCGCGCTGCTGCGTATGGTGGTTCACAGGTTGCAAACAGCGGCTGTACCAGGTAGTTTGCAAACGTAATGGCTATGACTGCCTGGCTGGTGGGTTCAATGATCAACAGGGATGTCCACAGGCGAATGAATGCAATGAAGCCACCAAATGACTCCAGGATGTATGCATATGAAGCCCCTGATTTAGTGATTGTGGTGCCCAGCTCAGCATAGCAGAGGGCCCCAACAACTGAAAAGAGGCCCCCAATGGCCCAGATGACTAGCGACAGGCCGTAGGAGGCGCTGTAGATGAGCACTCCCTTGGGAGAGACAAAGATGCCAGAGCCAATCATGTTTCCCACGATCAAACTGACCCCGTTGAGCAGCGTAATCTCCTTCTTAAGCTTCATGCTTTCTTTGGAATAGTCCTGATGAGTGGAAGACTGACCGGCGCTGCCGTTTGCTCTGTGGGATCCTTCACCACTGGCCATGACGTTGGTCTCAGGGCTGAACCAGCGGGACCTAGCCAACAGCTGGCGACAACCTGTCCAACAGATTCCAAATACAGTCTTTGTTATTAGAACTGAGCTCCAATGTTCAGTAGCAGCTCAGGAAGCAACAGAAGGCCTGCTGCATCATCATCATCATCATCAGCCAGACAAGACATTGTTTGTGCCTGATAGTCTTCAGTAAGTTTAGAATTTGGATCACGTTACTGTAGACATGACCCCTCAGAAAGGCACACGGAACCAAAAATAACTCCTGAATACAAACAGGAAGCGGATAACATTGTTTATCGTTCGTTCCTGTGAAGAAAGTCAACTCTAGGGAGACGGCTCTGCTGACCCAGTGTTTGTGCAAAGTTGCCTCCTCTACAGATAATCATAGGGAGACTCGTTTTATTTTCAAATCAGCTCATTCAGCTTTTACAATATGTTTAAATGTTTCTTTGGGTTTGTGGGGAGCAGGCCCATATACCTCTGAAGGATGGTCCAGCTCTTTACTATAGCTAAGAAACGTCTGGATATTGTTCATGTGATCACGGGATTTAACATGACATTGGAACACAACTGGTGCACAATTACAAATGAAAATGATGCGTGGTTTTCTACATATTTGACAAACAAAACCTGAAAAGTATGACTGGCCAATAATTTGAAGAACCACTCTTAGCTACAAATATGGCTGCAAGGTCTGGGTGATGGTCTCTGCTAGTTTCTTCTTTGCAGCTGAGTTCAAGCTCAGTCAGACCTGTTGGAGAGCATCTGTGAGCATCAGTTTTCCAAGTCTGGCCACAGATTCTCAATTGGATTTGGGCTTGGACTTTGACTAGGCCTTTTAACACATAAATATTCTTTGGTCTTAATGTCCTTTATGCCTCAACACTTGGAGAAAAACTGTTTGCTGAAGTGGAAACCTTATCAGCATCGGACACGCTGTTATATGAGCTGGCCCCCAACCGTCCATGCCACATGTATGACTGTGAGATAAACAGACTACTGATGGCTAACTGTTACAACTGAACATCTCCATCTCAGCATAAAATAGCAAATCATTTTTACAGTTAGACTTTTATCCTTAAAACAAAAATATAGTCCTGAAATCCAACATTTTCCACCTTTTATTTTTTTCATACTTATTCAGGTTTGGAAGAATACTAGAGTCACATTTTATTTAATCTTCCATATTTATTTTTTTTTCATCCATGCTTTGCACCATGTGTTTTTCAACCCAGTGCGAATCAACAACAGAGGAGCTGAACCAGGAGGAGCCAAACAAGACAAAACCTGGGATGAGGACAACTTCTTCAACGTATTCCTGCACATCTCGGAGCTACTTGCAAAACAATAGCAGCGCTGATGAATAAACAGCGGGCTTGAAAACCTGCTTAGGTTCCACCGACACTCAGTCCAACATGAGGAACCCTTTTAGAAACGGACATCTGACTGTAGATAAATCATCGCTGTAACTAAACGGCAGAGCGAAAGTTATTTGCAACTACAACTTTTTTTCCATACTTCACATTTAGTTTCCGCTCAAGAATATCAAAATAAAACCAAATAGCGCGTAAATTTTGAGCATCTTTAACCCTCGACCTTCCGTTTATTGAATATAATATATATAATAAGTTATCCAGCTTTATTTAAGTTACCACCATTCACTGTTAAAAACGGGAGGAGCTCCCTTAACAGCAGCCTGAAATATGAACGTGAACTCTCTATTGAAGACGGTGACTAACTACAGTTATTCACTGAACATTTAGCTGGACGCAGCTACTTCCTGTCTCGGCTCTGTTTCGCTAACTTGCCACAGACATGTCTCTTTTGTCCTGTTTCCCCAGCTAACAAAATAAAAACATTCCCTAGAACATCAAGTAGAGACGTTATGTTCTCGGCGGCAGGAGTCGGGCTGTAACTGTCCGGTCTTACCTCTGCTGTCTCTTTAAATTCCTCCCTTGATGTTTATGACCTGCAGCACTGCGCCACAGACCCATCTGCAGCCCCGAAAACAACACGCTGCTGCTGCTGGAGGAGGCATCATGTGACGGGACATAGGCTGGCTGGAAGCATCCTATCCTCTAACACAACCTGTACATGACCTCTGACACTGACACAGCCTGTACCATTCCTTCTGGACATATCAGGACACATAGAAACAGTCAGGAAAATAATGCATTTAACAATAACACAACTGAAAAATGCCACGAAGCACTTAGATTTCGACACATTTATTCACAAGAAGAGAACCTTTTATGTGGTGAAAAACACAAATAATAACAGAGACGAAAAAAAAGCAGCACCTTCCCACCCAAATAAGATGCATTCCTGTGCAGGGATTTACACCGTTTGTTTCTGAGGTTATATGTAAGAGGACAGCTCTACGTTTGTGAAATTAGACAGTAAAAGAATAAACGATGTAAAAACTATGCAGTGAGTACAAAAACAAAAGCAATGCAATAACTTAAAAACCTTGAATCTTCTTGCGTTTTGTCACCAACCACAAACTTCAATATATTTTATCTGAATATCATGTGATAGATAACAGAAAGAAGAGCATTTGTGAAGTAGGAGGAAATTATACAGACGTTTCAAATTATTATTTTTTTTACTGATACAAATCTGAAAATTAATGTTGCCTATTGGCCAGCTCATTTTACTAATAAAATCCAATGAGACATCAGAAGTCACATAATTAGTAAATAGAGTCTCGGTATGAATAAAGCTGTACCTTGATGGGTTCAGACCTTTATTAGTGAACAAACGTGACCAACATGAAGATTAAACAACACAGACAGGATAGGGATAACGGTGCGGAGAATAAAGAAGGGTTCAGTTATTAAACAATATCCTAATGTTTGAACATCTCACAGAGGGACACAGAAAGTGTGTGACACAACTGCAAACCTACCAAGGCATGGTTATCCACCTAAACTGTCAGGTCTGGCAAGGGTATCATTAAACAGAGAAGCAGCCAAGATGTCCATGGTTGCTCTGGAGGAGCTACATAGATCCACAGCTCAGATGAGAGAGCTACTAGTCCTGGACACCTCTTCCGGTATAATGGCAAAAAAGCCAATCCTAAAAGAAAGCCATGTGGGAGACACAGCAAATGTGAAACAAGGTGCTCTGTTCAGATGAGGCATGCATATAAGGTTTGGCACAGCAAATCACACTGAGCACAACAACCTTCATGTGAAATATTGTGGGGGCAGTGTCATGCTGTGGGATGGTAACTTTAGTGGGAATAGGGAAGCTAGACAGAGTTGGAGTTAAACACCTGCAAAAAACAAGGCTGCAAAATCCTTGAACGTGGCGCAGATGCTCACCTTCCAGCAGAACAACAACCATAAACATACAGCCAGAGTTGCGAAGGAGTGATTTAGATCTATGGTTCTCAAACTGTGGCACTAGTACCACTACCTTACAGCACAGGCTGCCTTTAGTGATCTTCTGAAGGAATGTTGTCATCAGTTATTTCCAAATTAACTGTGATGTAGTGGATTATAGTGATCCAGAAACAAGCTGCTACCTATGTTGGGTTTCAGTCATCTCTAAAGTCAGAACTTTAACACGGAAATGACTTTGAACCCAGCTTAACCAGGCTTCATTTGAACTAAGTAGGACCAAATTAATTTGAGTCTGTCTGTATGTTTGGGTTGAATAGACCATGCATTTATGCACATAAATTGGATTTTTTTCTGTTGTGAGGTGGTATGTAGGTGAGGTGAAATTAACTGAAAAAACTGTGGAATTTGTTAATTAAGGTGCTTAATAACCAGGATAACTGCCATTATTTGATTGCACATTTTTTCACAACTATCTGCACCCTCTCCATTGTGAGATCAATAAAATCTATCTTATCTTATTATAAACACTAACCAATGACAGTGCAGTACTCTGCATCTTGTACTTTCAAACACTGTAGCAACATGTTCACCAAAACATGCTGTGTGCTACTTTGTCTTTGGCTGATGTGAAGATACAAACTGGCAGAAAAGTAAATATAGTGTTTTTACCGAAGCTGTTGCCAGGTTTTATTTGCTAGGCAGCCATAGTGGATTTTGTGATCAAGTCTGGTGGAAACCTCTAATTTTTCCACGAAGAACTGTAACTCCTCTAAATCAATTGTTTTCATCTATACTTTATATTTAAGCATAAGGTAACTACATCTATCAACCATTTGTGCGTTAGCAACAGATACGTTTTTTTTTTGTTTTCATTTTTTAAATAATACAAGAAATTGAAAAAGTCTAATTCCTTCTGTACTACTGTTTTGAAACGTCTGATTTGGGTACTTGGGGAAAAAATGTGTTTACTGATGTAGTACTTGGTTTAAAAACCTTCAGAGCCACTAGATCAAACCGTATTCATGTGTCAGAATGGTCTAGTCAAACTCCAGGTGAGAATCTGTCACTAATATAAACAAGGTTTCAGCAACAGATGCTGGTCAAACATTCTGTGCATAATTACCCACCTGGCTCGGTAGTAGCAGAATCTGGATGGTACACCACCATCCCCACAGTTTGGACCGGCCCACTGTTCAAAACATCTGAGACATTATAAGGAAAACATAAATACTGGACAAAGAAAGAGACTGACTGACTGCAAGAATGAGAAAACGTTTCTATTTTAGTCCTCTCCTCTTTCACAGTTTTATCACCATGCTGAAGCTAGTCTGCCACAATGTTTCTGTCCTTCTCAACCTGACCCAGAGAGAGTCTGAAGAGAAGAAATGTAATTAGAAGGACTATGCTAACAGCATTTGGCAGAGGAGGGGACCCTGACCGGTATGTGTCATCACTGTGTGAGTATAACAGTGAAACACACAAATCTACAGCACAGAACTGAATTCATAAGGTGTTACACAGGTAGGAAATATAATATAGTTTTCATTGGATTGCACAAATAAAGAGTAAATTATAATAATAAAGGCAAATATGAAGAAATAGAATACAAATGGCCCTGCGATCGACTGGCGACCTGTCCAGGGTGTACCTCTCCCTCGTTAGACTGCTGGAGATAGGCACAGCTCCCCTGCGACCCACTATGGAAGAAGCGTATAGAAAATGGATGGATAGAATAAAAGTGGCATAAAACTCAAAACTTAAACGATTATAGCGTTTTAAAAACTGAACAGATAAATGTTTAAATGAAAGTCAGTCAGTCATTTTCTACTGCTTATTCCATAGAGGGTCGCAGGGGAGCTGGTGCCTATCTCCAGCAGTCGATGGGCGAGTAGCAGGGTACACCCTGGACAGGTTGCCAGTCCATCACAGGGCAACACACAAACAACCATGCACACACTCATTCATACACCTAAGGGCAATTTAGAGTGACCAGTTAACCTAACAGGCATTTCTTTGGACTGTGGGAGGAAGCCGGAGTACCCGGTAAGAACCCATGCATGCACGGGGAGAACATGCAAACTCCATGCAGAAAGACCCCTGGCTGGGAATTGAACCCAGGACCTTCTTGCTGCAAGGCAACAGTGCTACCAACTGCGCCACCGTGCAGCCACTTTAAATAAGAGTTTTTTGAAATTTTATTTTCTGTTTTACCATTTGTCTTCATGTTTTCATGCATCCATTCTTTCACATCAGTTTTAGATTTTGTTCTTTTTGATTTCTTTACATTTATTAAATATTCAAATTTTTTTTTCCATCAATTATACTATATATAACGAGGAACTATTCTAGATTCATTCAGTCTTTCCAGATTCATATTATTCACCATTACTCAGAATTGTGTTTAATGAAACTTTAACGCATGATTTCAAAACAGCAGCAGGGCTTTTGTGTGAGTTTGTATTGCTGTTAGTTGTAGTATACAGTTGCTCCCAAGATGCCACTAAATGCCACAGATGGAACTTTTAGTCCTGAAAAGGTATCCCCACCTCTTCACTTTATCACATTTTGACATGTTTACAACCACAAACATTGGGATTTTATGTGATAGACCAACAGAATGTGTTGCATAACTGTGAAATAAAAGGAAAACGATTCACAATTGTCTGTTGTTCTTACCAACTGAGTATAAATCTGTGTGGTGTGCATTTGTATTCATGCCCCGAGTCAAAACTTTGTAGCACCACCTTCAGCTGCATTGACAGCTGCAAGTCTTCTGGACTATGTCTCTACCAGCTTTGTACATCTACACGCTGAATTTTGTCCATTCTTCGTTGCAAAATAGCTCAATCTGAGTCAGATTGGATTTTGAACATCTGTGAACTGAAATTTCAAGTCTTACCACAGATTCTGAATTGTATTTGGGTCTGGACTTGTAACTATGTTAACACAACAATCAAACAATGAAGATTCTTCTTCAATTCCTTTAAACAATTTAAAATCGTATTTTATCTGTGCTAAAACTGTCAAATCAAATTTAATAGTATTTTCATTCTCAGTAAATCCATATAACAATTTTAGCTCTATGGCCTGTGTTATTTAGGGGGGCTCCTGATATTTTGGGGGCCGTAAGCAGCACCTTGGTTTGCTTATGACTGGGGCTAGCTCAGTAGACTACATCTAAAGCTGGATTTAATTTAAACCCAGCTTTAGATGTAGCTCTTTACAGCAGAGTAAAGCTCAAAGAAACCTGAAAAAACCCTCAAAACAGAAATCAAAGTGTCAAAAAAGGAGCCAGTAATAAGAAGCTCCACTACTCTTGTTCACTTCAGTCTTTTAAGCATGTTTGATGCAAGTGTTTTCAGGAGGCTAGTGGAAACGTTGCTCCAAGTGTTGAAGATAGCTTTACAAAGGTCATGCACTAATGTCCATTTTTGTAAATTTCCATTGCCATCCAATCCCAAATGTTCTCAGTCGGATTTAGATCAGGAGAACTCGCAAGATGGCCCAAAAGAGTGATGTTATTCTCCTGGAGGTAGGACACACAGACGAGTGCCCTGAAACATGAGGGATGCCAACTGCAACATCTCCACATGGGGTGCTTTTTCAAAACATCTCAGCTGGGATCTCCTTGTCATGCTGGTAATGCTGAAAGCCATCAGGACCGTCAAGGTTACACTTTTCTCATCAGAGAATACAATTTTCTTTCACATTCATGTTTGGTGCACCCCTGCAAAGTCCAAACGGGCAGTATTGTGGCATTAAAGGACATGTGGCCTTTGAAGATGTTTTCTGTTTTGAAGCCCTCCCCTTTTAGATTCTGTCTGATGGGTTTTGGGCTACAGTCAGACAAGGCCTTAATTTGGGCCGGGGATCACCCTGTTTCTTAACAGTCAGCCAATGGGATCCCGGCTCAGCGCCAATTCATTTTTTTTAGGGTCTAGCGCTAGACTTTTTGTTCCATAACCCTCAGGAAATTTAAAATCACTGTCTTACTGCAATGACACATTGTGAGAGGCCTTGCTTATGCAGCTCAACAATCCTACTACGTGTAGACAGTGAGCTTTTTTGGCTTTACCATCAGGAGCTCTGAACTTTGTAAATACCTGACAGAAAATGATGGCAAACCATAAATAACAATAATAATAATAATAAACTTAATACAATCAAAAGAGAAACTTCTAACAAATTAAAGAAAGGTCATTTTTTTTTTAGAATGAAATAACATTTATTTTTATTGTTTAGCAGAATTTACCTTTTTGCTTTTTGCCTTTGAAACAGCTGATAAAAAACATTTAATACGAAATTTAACCAGTCAGCTTCTTCTGTATCTGAAGTGATGCCTATTTATAAAAAAGCACAAAGAAATGAAAAAAGAGGAGGGTGTGATCCACACAAAAACAACAAGTTTCTCTTTCACCAAAACATATTTTATTAAGAGTCCATACAGACATGCAAAAGCTCAGATATACACAAGGATTTTACTGAATATTTTTCAAAATAAAAAAAGTGCAAACATCACAGCATCTAGAACTTGTGTGTTCTTCTGGGAAGGAAATAATAAATTCATCAAAATGATAAAAAAAAAAAAAATTGATGAATAAAGTATTTTTGTATTTGAATTGAATAAACGTGGAGATTTAGCAGTCAAATGCTTTATTCTAAAACATTTTGGGTTTATTTCAAGAGTTATTATTTTTCCAGAATTCACTAAAAACATCAAAAAAAATTTTCTTCAGCAAAAAATTTCTTTTTTAAGTACTACCACCAAGTGTACATGACAGGTATTCTAGGTAGAGAAAACAGCAGCTAAGTGAGGCTAAACAACACAACAGCAGTCTAAAGTGCTATTTCAAATGGCTTCTCAACTAAATATTAAAAAGCACAGGTCAAAACCAACAAACACTTAAAATATAAAAGCTTATCTAAAGGAACTCTTCAGTAATCACATTGTTCCTGATATTCAATAAAATCACAGCACAATAGGATACAAATATTAAGTTTTACGTTTCTCTGTCTGGTAATAAAGCTTAACGTCATTCCCAAAGAATTCTGAATCTCAACTAATAAGCTGTTTGTTCTTTAACTAGAACCAGTTTAGAGATTCTGCAGACGCAGGCTCCCGGCCTGAGATTGAACTTCCTGAGTAACTGGGAGGTGGGAGCGGGGCTCTTTCAGACAAGTCCAGGACACAAGCATTAGTTTATCAAGTAAATGCCTTTATATTCTTTTGTCTTTTGTCATTCGATGTGAAATAACTTTCACACTTATATCCTCTGAAGAGATCGGATACTGAGGTGCGATAATACTCAATCTGAAACTGACACTAATGAAGCCGAAAATAAAAGAGCATCTGCTAATATTGTAGTCTCAGTTCTTAAAACCCAAGCAGAACCAATACTACTAAAGGGAACAGAGAGGCCCAAGCTTGGAGGTTTACAGCAAATGGTAGATGCAGTGATATAGGGTCAAGCATTATGAGGTCTACAGGAGATCCAGTTCCCTATTCCAGCTCAAAAAGAGCAAGTCCGAAAAAGAATCTGTTAACGATTGTTTTCTCTTCTTAAAAATACCACTAACGTGACTTTCCAACAGTGCCAAAGTATTTAACATTTAAGATTCATATATATAGTAACTTACTAAACTTGTCATGTTGCAATGCTTTGGTATGGAAACCTGCATCATATCTATTACCTAGATATTACTTTAACACATCTTATTAAAGATGATCGGATCCCAATTTTGTGGCTAACGTGCTATTTTCCCTGTTTGTATAGATTTACTTAGCCGAGACAGATTTTAGCTGATTGATTTTTAAAAAACTGTAATATAAGACAATATAATTGTATTACTCAAACTATTTTTTATAGTCTTCCTGCCAGGAACGCTCATTAGTTATTTATATTCTGATCAGAGGCAAGGTCGCACTTTGTGTGAGAGAGCAGTTATAGTAAAACGGGTTTTTACTATTTTAAAACCAAGACAAAATCATTGTGGATGGGATATTGTAAATTGTCTTTAGCATTGCTAGCAGTCTCCTTTTAGATTCCCCTGAGAATATAACTCTGGGAGATCCAAAAGGCTGCCAACGTTTTCAACTCCAGCATGTTCCATAACAGACAGTCTGGAAGTTGAAAAGGATGAACCAGAGCAACTTTGCTGTAATACTTTAAGCCTTCCTGTTACCTGCTGTAAGTCTTGCTCTCTATCACAGGCTGATTTAACCACAGATATGTATCAACATGTCGTAGAAAAGAAATCTTCCTTTAAAGCAGCCTTTAAAGCTTCTTACACCTTTGGTGCTCCCCTTTGAGATTTCTTTTGGAAACACCTCACTGATACTGAAAATAAACACCTTGGTAAATAAAAACCAATAAATAAATCGGTCAGTCACTGGTCGAGGTCCACCAAGCGGAAATTCGTCAGATACTGATCAACAGCTGTTTTCTTGTAACATCTGTATTGATAAAACAAATTTATCATTATCATACCAATTTCTGCCCCATATGCCAGAAGTTAGATGAACTCCCCTAGAGATGCCACTGGCCTCACCATATAAACCTGCTCAAAATGGGACTTTGATGTGTTCTGAAAGTCTCCCAAGATATAAATGTGATGGGATCTGCAGGAAGAAAGCCAATTTAAAAGCAATCCTGCCCCACAACTTATAGAGTCTAAACAACCTACTGCTAACATACCAGGACCAGACACTCACAGGACACAATGAGTTGTTCTTTGCCAATGACCAGACAGGCCAGAGCTGTTCTGAAGGCAGAAAGGTGATCTACTTAATAGGAGGGTGGTCATATTGTTATGACTGATAGATTATAATCAGGTATATTGATTACAAAGATCTTGAAGAAGAGCTGACATAGAAGGGTTGAAATAACATATTGTGGTTATATATACAAATCCCTTTAAGTTTGATGAGACACAATCAGTAGTTTGTTAGGGGTGTCATATCATCCCAACTTTGACACTAAAGGTGTGGTTACACCACTGAACTCTGTTTAAAAGTGATTGTGTTAGTCTTTATAAGCTCATTCAGTGTGATTGTGCTAACCAATCAGGCTGGTTTTCAACGTTTCCTGTTTAAACATCACAGCATAACAAACTCTTACATTCCTTCACTTGACCTGACATCACTGGCTCTGGAGAGAATCTTGTCATTTACAATGATACAGTCTCACAGTAGACTGGATTTTAATTATACACGGGTTGGATTTGGTCGCAGTACTCCACACTTTTTACTTGGAGTGCTTAACTCTTCTCTGTGGTCTGCAGCATGTGTTGCTTGGCAGATCCGGAGCTGGTACTTCCTAGAACCGACCTGTTGGCCTGCTTCCGGATCCAGTCCAGAATACAGAACCTCAGCATCAGAAAGAAACCTGCGAAACAGACCAAAACAAGATTAATTTGCTAATTCACACCTCCAAAGTTTTGGTTAATTTATTTTGGATGTGAAAAAAAACCATCTACCATTAGATGTTTCATATCGACCACATTTCAATAAAATCTACCAGCAAGACGCCACTCAGATTTAACTGGCCTTCTAAGGGCAAATACACTAAGTACATGAGTACATAATGGTGGCAAAAGTCTGAATTGACCCAGACCAATCCAAAACCCACTACAGTTAATGAACGATGGAGACCAACAGCTCTGAGATATACATTTAGGCACTTGTATGAATCCATGCTAAACACAGTAAAGTTAATTCACATTATTAGGTGACATTGGCGAAGGAGGTAGGGGTTTGTCCTGTAACCGGTGGATTGCCAGGTTGCATCCTTGGGCAAGACACTTCACCTGCCTTGCCTGTTGATGGTGGTCAGAGGGCTCGGTGGCGCCTGTGCATGGCAGCCTCACCTCTGTCAGTCTGCCCCAGGGCAGCTGTGACTACAATGAAGCTTACCAATGTCAGATTGTGAATAGGTGGATGACTGATTGTAGTGTGAAGCGCTTTGGGGTCTCTGGGAACTTGATAAAGCGCTATACAAGTGCAGGCCATTTACCACTATTTTAACTTTCGGCTGCCTATCATTCCCACACTGATACAATGGACCTTTACCAACAAATACATGACCACTTATCACTGAGACGACAATGAAAATGTCCCTGTCCACATCAACAGATTAAAACAGTGAAACCCCTGAAGGCTTCACTTTCTCTGCCTTTCTGTTTTAGAAATGAGCAAGTTAATTAAGTTAATCACAAATGATAAACTCACGCTTTAGCAAAACTAAGCATAAAAAGGACAATCAGTACAGGATGTTCACCACCAACACTAACCTTGAAAAGAGTTTAGGAAGCAGGAGAGGAAGAGAATAAAGTCTGACAGTGGGTCATAGTTCAGGAAGGTCAGACCCCAAGTTGTTCCAAAGAGGCAGCTTAGACCCCAGATGCTGAGAAAAGCCACTCTGTTCTGCCTCCATTCATCCCTGGTGCGGATCTTCCAGTAGACAAGAAAGAGCATAACGACCCCAGCAGACACCAGAATGGCAAGGATTGTCATGGTGGTGAAATAATGAGCCAGTAAGGCCCTTTGGTCTGTTACTTTTATCCAGCACCTGTAAAAAAGTAAAAAAATACAACTAGAAGTTAAAGGGAATGATCCCAAATTCAAATTTACTTCCTCCAGCAGACATGTACAGGTCAAAGTTCTTGATTCTTTTATTCACCACCCTGAAATTACTGCTTGTTCAGCCACAGAAAGGATCTGCTCAGATAAAGTTAGATCAGATGTGAGAAAGCTTACATCCGATAAGGATCAGAGATGTTTTCAGCCGGTACAATCTCTACCGTTCCATAAATATCTCCCAGAGCAGCCAGGATAACAACAGGAACAGCAGGCAGAACTGGAAGACATTTTTTAAAGGTCAAACATGCACTTTAGCATAACCTTCAGGACTAGATGCATTTTCAGAGATAATACTTTACACACTCACCAAAACCGATCAGGACCCACACAAATGGGCTTGGGGAGGATCGGAACACCATGTAGACCAACCAGAAGGTGTTAAACACTTCTATCCCCATCCAGGTAAGGGAGCTGAGTAGGGCATAGTGGAGCATGGCTCCCACCCAGGTGCACATGTTCTCCACTTCCACGTTGGCCAACACCCCAGTCAAGAAGAAGAGCAGACTGAGGAAGGCCAGGGATAATGCTAGGCCCATGTGGATGGTTATAGACTGCTCCTTTGATCGCCTCCTGGAGGGACACAGGAAGGGGAATGAGCAGGTTACCAACGAAAAAACACGGGTGACAATTAAAAACAGGTACAGAAGGGGAAAAAAAAGTATTAAAGATGCCAATTTTTGCTCAGTTAAATGTTTCTAATGGGGCTACGGACATAAAATGTACACCAGAAGTATTGAATTCCCCAAATACCCACACATCGAAAAATAAAAATAAATAACTCCATAAATTTAGTTCTGTGTAATAAAGAGAAAAGGTGCAGGGACAAGGTAGTAAACACATGCAGATTAAATGAAGTGAAAAAGACAAAAGAAAACCAAGCAACCAACTGAAATCTGTCATCATTTACAAAGCCACTGTGCTCCATATCATCAATCAATATCAGCAGATTACTGTATAGCCTCAAGATGACAAATAAAAAGTTTTCATTATCAAAAGAATAAGAGCAATGAGATCTCTCAACACCTTCACACCCTTAATAGTGCAAAACATACCAATGGGCTTAGAACAGATAGACTACAATCATGTCTTGAAGACATAAAAACTTGGATGACCTTAAATGTTCTGCTTCTAAATTCAGACAAGACAGAAGTTGTCGTCTTTGGACCGGAGTCTTTAAAAAAGAAACTGCTTAGTCAATCACTTAACCTGGATGGCATTAAATTGACCTCCGGTAATAAAGTAAAAAACCTTGGGTGTTATTTTTGACCAGGACATGTCATTTAAATCCCATATTAAACAGGTTTCTAGGATTTCCTTTTTCATCTCCGGAACATTGCCAAAATTAGAAATATCCTGTCCATGAGTGACGCTGAAAAACTAGCCCATGCATTTGTTACTTCAAGGCTGGACTATTGTAATTCTTTACTATCAGGATGTCCACAAAATGCAGTTAAAAGCCTTCAGCTGATTCAAAATGCTGAAGCAAGAGTTCTGATGAAAATTAAAAAGAGAGATCATATTTCCCCTACTTTAGCTTCCCTTCATTGGCTCCCTGTTAAATCCAGAATAGAATTTAAAATTCTCATCCTCACATATAAAGCCCTTAATGATTTAGCTCCATCATACATCAGAGATCTGATTGTTCCATATGTTCCTAACAGAGCACTTCGTTCTGAGGCTGCAGGTTTACTGGTGGTTCCTAGAGTCTCTAGAAGTAGAATGGGAGGCAGATCCTTTAGTTATCAGGCTCTTCTCCTGTGGAACCAGCTCCCAGTTTTAGTCCGTGAGGCGGACACCCTGTCTACTTTTAAGGCTAGGCTTAAAACTTTCCTTTTTGATAAAGCTTATAGTTAGAGTGGCTTAGGTTATCCTGAGCTATCTTCCTTATTTTACCTCTGTCTTCTTCTCCCTTTGTTGGATGGAGTAAGGGGGAGTCAGGTTTAGCCTAAACCGTCTCAGTTATGGTTGAGGTGCAAACACACCCTCCATTTCTGCTACCTGTATGACCCCCTCTCTTTTCCAATGGTTATGGTCAATCTGACAGAGAGAGGTATCCCAATCGTTGTGGTTTTTAGTATAACAATGGCCATCAGAGGGCTCTAGATGGACAAACTGTCTACTTTTAAGGCTAGGTTTAAAACTTTCCTTTTTGATAAAGCTTATAGTTAGAGTGGCTTAGGTTATCCTGAGCTATCTCTGTAGTTATGCTGCTATAGGCTTAGGCTGCTGGAGGACATAATGACCACTTTCAACCTCTTCGCTACATTCTCACACTGCTGTACAATTTTGCATTATTTGCTGTTATTTCAGCTTTTAACTTTGTTCTCTCTCTTTTCTCTTCCTAGAAGCTACACCTGGCCTGACTCTGTGTCTACCTGTGACACCTTTCTGGAGAGGGGCATCCTCTAAGCTTCTGCTGGCAACAACTTAATGCTCACCCTCTACCGATGATCCACATGGCCCTGTCTTTCAGTGTTTAACCCTTTCTCTCTCCTAGACATGGCAGTTGACTGAGCTTTTGCTGTGACTAACTCTATGTGCTCTCTTCAGACTCTAACCTTGAAAACTGGCTCAGAGTTTATCTGTTCCTTCTTTCTAGGTGAAACGACTAAAGGAGCTACATCCATTAACATTTACTTTTCCTTCCCATAGAAAGTACTCCTGGATCAGTGCTTCTTTGTTCTCTTTGTGTCTCTGCTCTGTTCTCTCTAACCCCCAGTCGGTCGTGGCAGATGGCCGCTCACACTGAGCCTGGTTCTGCTGGAGGTTTCTTCCTGTTAAAAGAGAGTTTTTCCTCTCCACTGTCGCTACATGCATGCTCAGTATGAGGGATTGCTGCAAAGTCAACGCCAGTGACTGTCCACTGTCTCTACATGCTCATCCTGGAGGAGTGAATGCTGCAAGTCACTGACTGGATGCAATCTGCTGGGTTTCCTTTCCTTAGACAGAAAAAGTTTTTATCCAATTTGAATAAATAACTGAATCTGACTGCACTGTTCAATGGTTAGGATTAATTGGAATGTATGTACCTGAGTTTTGTGAAGTGCCTTGAGACGACGTGTTGTGAATTGGCGCTATATAAATAAAACTGGATTGAATTGAATAGTTACAAAAATATTCATAAACATCTGAATTTGGAACCATTATTTGAGAGTGAAAAGAGCATCATTTCACCATAAACTAGTCAGAACCCGGTGCTCCTTGCAGTACTATACAAGAGCTGAGGAGCATCGGCAGAGACCTTTAGAAAGACCTGAAAGTAGCAGGTACTGTTTTTCCCTTTAAAATCATTGATAATGCACTTAACATATAATGCACGTAGCCTCTCACCCCACAAGACTCCACTGCTGAAGGAAAAGTATGCTCATTCTGACTTTAAGGAATGACAATGCATATAATCACTAAACTACAATACTAATGGTGATGTTTGCAGGTGGGAACTTCATGATTTGGGGTGGTTTTGTAGCATATACTACTGGCAGGCTTCATAAAATTAAAGGAATGTTGAAGTGTTCCAGCACATTTTTAATAAGAATTTGCTCCCATCCACTAGGATTTCTGAAGATGAAAGGAGGGTGGATTTTTAAGCAAGACAATGATCCCAAAAACACAGCCAAAAAATACAGGACACAAAGAAAATAAAGGTTAGAATGGTCCAATCACCTGACAGGACTCTAGTTGACAGTCAACAAAAGAGGCACCCAGAACCTTCATGATTTGAAGAGTTTGAGGAAGAATGGGTAAAAATCACACACATATATATGGGACTAATTTCTACAGACAGGAGATGACATGAGGTTGTCATTACCAACAAGTATTTGCTCCTCAGTATTTAATAAATATCAGTAACATGATTCAATGTTTAATATCTGAGTAATAGGACAATATTTCACATTACTTCATTTATTAGCTAATTTGCATTGATTTATCTGTATCTGTGGATTATTTGGGTTGTTACGGACAACTGGTGTAAATTTCAGGTCAGCAAGGTCATTAGAAATCCATTTACTGAGAAAAATGTTGACGTGTTCAATAATTGCTTTCCTACTGTACTGTCTTTGTCAAGGTTTCTGCAAGGTCTTAAAAAGTTTTAATCATGTCCAGATTTTCCATACTATAAATTATATTTAGTGATATCTTAAATGTGTTTATTTGTTTAAGTTTGTTCATTTATTAACTCTTTAAACAAAGTTCCTATTTTTATTTTTTTACAAGGAGAAACTAGTGGTTTTGCTGCAACTGGTTCATGTCATGTTTAGGCAATTATAATGACAAAATTGTTTTTATATTACCAATTACAAGCTCATAAGGGTATATTTCATGATGTTTAGCTTGAAAAAGAGATTTCAAACGTTGGCTAAATCCTGTTTTCAGTTACCTTTATGAAGCTTTTGGTACATTACAAATAAGAAGGCACTGAAATAAGGTCTAAAAACACTGAACACATGTGCTAGAGTCGAAAAACAGCAACTTAAATATAATGTTTATAGCTAAGTGAACTTCTTGAAGTTTTTTGCAATTCATATAGGTTCCTAATTTTAGTAAGTGTTTTATGTAAAACACCCTGAATCTAACTTACTGAAACTTCCAGGACCCATGGTAAATGGCAGTATGCACAAAGAGTTGGTTCACCTGTTCCTGCAGAAAAAGACGATGACAGCGATACAGCTGAAGAATGATGCTGCACAGCCTATAGATGTAATGACTGTGAGGGGCAGCAGATGGCGCACAGGTCCATTCTCCAGTTGCTGTAAGAAAACCGTGCAATGAGTAGAGCAACGGGTTGTTTGTGCAGCAAAAAGGAAATAAATCCATTCTAATATATTAGAAAACTAAAACGTCACAGTTTAGTTTTTTAAGATCTGTAAGAGCAGCATGTCTCACCACCAGCACTGAGAAGTAAGTCAGATGGTCACACTGGCACTCCGTGTGTTGTGCTCCTATCTCATTTGTCCTACATCCATCCACCAACCAGTTCACCTTCAAAGGATCTGCACCGAGGAAATGCAACAATACATAATCATTGTGCTGAATTTTAAAAGAAATTTGCGTTTAAAGTGATTTTAAAATATTGATTCAAAGAGTTCCCAAACCCTTTTTCCGGAGTGTCCCAAACAAACACATTTTTTTTTTAAAATGGTTCCCGCTAAAAAAAAAAAGGTACTTTTTTTCCTGGAAAAAAAGTTTTAGACCCTTAAAACTTAACCACCTACTGCTGCAAACATAACTAAGAATAAAGTGCATGTTTCTTTGTCACTTAAATGAATAAGGCATCGTAATGAGCTGCTCAGTGCACTGCAAAGAGCAGGAAACAGGTTGTCATGTTACAGCCACAATCTTATCTTTGCAATATGTGAGAGCAGGTGAGAAACCTGAAGGTGTTTTTTGTGTGTTCCCTAAAATTCCCCTTTGGGATGATTAAAAAGAAGAACGCAAACCCAAAATTTAAAAAGGGAAGGGTGTTTTCCCAATTAAAAGCTCATTTTGCAGCCACGAAACCGCATGAATAAACCCGGGTGGGGTGGGAAAATTTTTTTCAAGCGTTTTGTGGTTTTGTTTCTAACCTAACCCTGCTTTAAACACCTCCACAGAACAGCTGCGTTTATGCTGGGATTAAATTACACACATTTGCATGTCACACTTCATGTTTTAGTTTGTATGCAAAATTGAAATCCATTTATCATTTTCTGTCCACTTGACAATTATGTGTCAAGTGGAAGGTTTATTGCAAAAATTCTCGATAGAAATACATTCCACAAATCATCTTCTTCTTTTTGGAAAATTAGCAAGACATAAGATGTCCCATTTAAAATATTTCAGAATCTAGGGGAAATGGCCCAAATGTGTCAGAAGGTTATCTGTGCAGGAGATGCTTTTCTGGAGCACAGACAGCATAGATGGTCAGAGTTGATGATTGAACAGATCAATTCTGGTGGGAAGACATGGTAGAGGTTGCAAAGACTTGAGACTGGGGCGGTGGTGCAAGGCACTGTATGTCTTTTAGAAATCTCAAACTAGATTTGTACCCCTCTGTTTGATCACCCCCTAATCAGTTCACTTGTTATTAAGAAGCTTGAGTACATTCACCACATCTGCAGCTTTAATGATCTACACGCTCACAGCTGGTCTTGTTAGCTACACAAATAATGTATTTCATTGGTCGCTGAAGATGAATGAACAGGAAACGAGTAGCCAAATAAATGAACCAATGAAGCATAACCGAATTCCCTAAAGTGTTTCCAAACATTTGAACGCATGCTTGGAAAAAAGGCTCCATTTCAGTTGATATCGATAAAATATATATATATAAAAAAAACTTACAGGTATGACATCATGGTCAAAGACAATCCTTATTGGCTCAGGCAGATTAGTGATGACTTCGTTCTCCACTGTGATTTCCACCACATCTTTGAAAAGCTTGACCTCCCTGTAGCCTACCTGGAATTTACACAGACACACATATTTACCTTCAGATAACAACCACTTTACATACAGAACCAGGAGTTTGTCAAGCAGCAGAAGAACTGGACTTAATAGGAAAAGAAACTAGGAGCTCATGATAAGATCAAATATCTCCCTACAGATTCATGTACTGATAGAAGAAAATATGACAGCTTGCCTCAAACAGCGAGTTGTTCTTATAGAAGGTTACGGACACTTTGCTTTGTATTTTCATGGCTGGTTTCACAACAGGAGGAATGTAGACAGTGGGAGTTGACTAGAAACAGAAAATATTGACAGAACACAAAATGTTACACATATACCTTCTACTCATTCCACGAGTCAAAACCTGCCAAATATATGGAGTATTACTTTGTCACAAGTGCAATGAAAGATTTTTTTCACAGTCAATAAGGACCAACATGTACCACCCTGCAGCTGTGTTTGTGCATCTCAACCTCCCCTTACTGTATACGGCTGTAATGAGTAGATCTGTCTGGTGATTGCCGGGTGCCTCTTTAAACAACTTTGTTTTAAGACATTTTGGTGGAAAATGGCAGGTTTCTATAAGCATCCTTTACTTGTCAGTAAAGAGCAGCTGCTCTTCACTTTCATGTGGCTAACATCTCACCTATTTTTCTCTTCTCCATCACTACTGTCCTGCACTTGAATGAGTTCTTCCTCGCTTGTTTAAAAGCTCCTGCAAAGTCAGGAGCTGGAATAAAAATGGATGCACTCCACAATAACAGACCCCAGACAGAACTATTTGAAAAACTGAAAGGAAATAAATCCCTCCAGCAGTAGTTTCATGGTAAAGCACCAAAGTATAAGAAATGATGTTCTAAAGGGTGAAGTAGGTTTGTTTCAGGAATGTGGCATTACAAAACTACCAATGTGGTTGGTAGGAACAAATGAACACATGCTATTATTGTGTTGAGTTATTTAGGGCAAGAACCTACATAATAACTACTACAACATTCAGGTTGGTGGTTGTAATGTGGTAGTAAAAAAGTTCAAGAGATTAAATACTTTTGCAAGTATTTTTTAATTAAGTTACTAAAACAAACTTGTGAGAATGGCTTTAAAAAACAAAAAACGAATAACTTTTACTTTAGATATTCTTCACAGGTATAAATATATCTGTCATATGAACTCTTTTGTCTGTCTCTTCTTACATTTGATGAGAACTTTTCACCGCTGAAACCTTTCTTCATCTCTTTCTCAGATCTCTGAGCGCAGGGATGTTGAGTGTTGTGAAACCTGTTCCAGGAGCAGAAACAGAAACACAGAGCACCACATCTTAAAGCTCAAAAGAAGCAACTTGTTCTCACATGCACAAACACGTTTAGAGTTCAGCTTCCTGTTTGTAGATGCATACTTGATTACATGAACATTCCCAACAGTGAAATTAGTGATCAAGACAAACACAGATGAGGAAGGGTGTTGTCAAAAACACTCTGTCATGAAATGTGGGCAAGTGAGAAACAAACGTACCCTTTGACATAGGTCTGGTTTGCTTGGTCACACAACACTTCTGTAGAGAAAGACAAGTTATAAGGGTGGGTTACTTTACTCACATAAACCTCTTAAAGAAAGAAATACTAAATATTTTATTATTATAACTTTCATCTGGCTGACATTAGCCCATTTCTACATGTTTTATTTGATAAAAGCCATCCATGCTCACTGCAGTTGGTGAACAGCCCCTTAAACGTGTAGCTCGTCACAGTTTGGCTCCTAATGAGATCAGTTTGGATTTTTCCACTGACGATGCCGTGTTCTGCTTCAGGTGCATTGGGGCCAAGACTCAGGTCGGTGCAACACATTTGTGCAGGACTTGAAGGAGGGCAAAGAATGAGGTTTGTTCCCCCAACCTTAGCAAAAAAACAAACAATAAAAACAAAACCAAGAGAAAGAAACCTCTCCATACTTTGATACTCTAAAGCAAAATACCCAACAAGCTGTAGGTTTAAGCTCCATTCTCTTCAACTGAACATTTTCTTCTTTTTCTGATTTACCTCAAGCATCAGCTGGTCCAGCAGAGGCTCCCATTGCAAGCAGAAGTCCGTATCCTCCTCTGAATGAAGTCCATATTTGTCGAGAGGAATCTCATTAAACCTCTGACACCCAGCAGTGATGCTCCCATGAACAGACAGAGAGCTCTCATTGGCTGAAACAGAGATCCCAGCGCAGCCTTTAGAGACATTGATGTTCAGGCTCAAGGGGTTCCTGCCATGGCGCCATGTGCCACAGAACCTCAGGAAAAGGTCATGTTCACTTGAACCTGTTAAAATAAAGTATATGTTTATATTACATGAAAACTGTAAACTCAATAATACTAAGCTTTCTGACACACATTTTTATTCTGTCATTTTCAGACAGTCAGTTTATATAAACTTTATTTTCTAATGGGTTCTAATAAAATTTTTTTTTCCAATTTCCATTACATCTAAAATTTATAAACCTTATACTAAAAATAGAAATATTAAAATATGAACTGCACAAACTTCAGCCAGAATGTTTAATGATCAGACGACTTAAGATTAGAAAAGCTACCTGACATAAGTGAAATAGTGAGTGTTACACTGTTTCTACAGTTCTATGTCATTTTCACACAGAATAAAGAGTTTATTTTGCAGATGATGTGACTTGTCAATATTGTGCAAAACTCAGTATACATGTGAAAGAGAACTGAGGTCAAGTAGAATCCTCATGTGTCAGCAAAGACAACTCACACTATTTAACAATTTAATTCGTAACTCAGAACATGGTAGGGGCTCCTTTTGCAAGAATTCCTTCCTCAGTGCAGCGTGGCATGAAGTAGATCAGTCTGGGACTCTGCCCAGGTTGCTTTAATAGCAGCTTTCAGCCTGTGTCTTCATGGCACTGATTCTCTATGGGGTTTAAGGTCAGGCCAGTTTGCTGGCAAATCAAGCAAAGTGATACTATGGAAAATGAAATCTCCATCTCCATAAAGCTTCTCAGCAGAGGGATGTATGAAGAAGTACTCTAACATTTCATGGTAGATGTCTGCTCTGCGTGACAATGCTCTCCAAATCATCAAGCCACATGTCTTTTGTGTCTCTCCACTCTTGCTCCAGACTCTGAGAGCCTGATTTTCAAATGAAATACAAAGTTTACTCAGCAACAGTCCTGTCCCTTTTCTCCTTAGCCCAGGTAAGACACTTCTGATAATGTCTGTGGTTCAGGAGAGGTGTAAAATAAGAAATGGAACAGTTGTGTGTTGTGGCTTTTGAATGACTAACTCCTAAAATCTAGAATGAACTTTACTTCACAATGCTCTCAAGGTGGCTGTTATGATTCTTGATTGCATACATGTTTACCTCCACTTAACTTTTTATTAATAGGCTTGAAATACGCGCCAAGTGAACAGCAAGCTTCTTTATCAATGACCGTTGGTGACCATTCTGCATGTAATAGGCTATGAGAGGACCCTGTTAATGTGTGATCCTTCATTATCCTGGATACAGTGAAAATGAAAAGCTGTCATTTTCTTCAGGCAATAAAATCACTAATGCCTAAAAGTAACAGTGTTTGACTCATGACATTGGACCACAGGAAGCTGAAGCTACACTATGGCAAGAGCTGGGAATGGACACATACACACGAAGACAAGGGTGGTTTCAGAGTGGTTATCTTACCAGCTGACAGGAGGGTAATGATAAAAAACGCAGTCTTCAGAGGATCTGTCACTCGGGCCTTCATTGCTGACAACCATGATGGGGAAGAAAAAAGGGAAATACTGTGAGAAAAGAGGAACTAACTGTCCTTTATTTCTACGTGATCAAGTAGAAAAGGTACTCAGCGAATAAAATGAAAGTAGCTGCTATTAACCAAACTGTTAAATAAAAAAAGTTCCTGACTATAAAAAAGCTAATCTTAAAAAAAACCCTCAACTGCCTTTATGTGCAGACACACTTCCTGAATAAAACAACAGTGTCCTGAGGCTGCTCAGATTTGACATAATACAACATTTTTTTAATGATATAACTCTTATCTAGCTGCCTGGTCTGCCATCTGTCCTCCTATATCACTGAATACAAATGAGCTCTAGCTCAAAATACACACAAGGACCTTTATAAGCTCTTATCAGTGGAAACAGGCTTTCCTTTTAACGGCCATGTGCCCACATGCATCAGCCGTTCTTTCTCTCCTCCACCCCTTAGCAAGCAGATTTGACTTACTTAAAGGAAGATGGTAACATTGCTTGATAGAGCTGAGTAAATACCAATTACTGCAAAAGCAGCAGTGCTAATAATCTCATACTACAGAAATACAAACCCAACACAGGTTCCAGCTTTAGGTATTTCACCCTTTGCTTGACCTCAGGGGGTATTAGTTTGTCTTGCTAGAGATGCAAAGTTAAATTTTTTATCATATTTTTGCTTTGCTGTAAGTTTTAGTTCTAGAAAATCAGACTTTCTAGCCTGACACAGAGAATTCATATTTTCTGATAATCACAGGATACACTCATACCAGAAGCAGACAAAAATATATTTCTAAAGTCTTCTAAATAGGCAACAGGTTTCAATGTGAAGATAATTTAACCCATCTTAAACACAGGGTCGTGAAGCCTGAGTATGCAATAGTACATATTTGGGTTACTGTGTGCAGCGTTTTATTAGGTTAGACCTGCTTCTAATGTATGACTTGCAAGGACATCATCCCCCAAAAAGAGGACATTACCAAATATTTATGGGAAATCTCATGATCAAAGTCTTTTCTAAAAAAGCTAGATTTTGGTTTTATCTGACTACAGCACCTTTACCAAAGTTTCCACTGAATCATTATGCTGTTCACAGAAAAAAAACATGAGACAAGGCTGCACATGTGCCTTCTTGAGGAGGACCAAGTACATGTGACAAAATTTCAATCCTTTTTGGCAAAGTGCATTACCCATGGTGTTCTTGGTGCCTAAAGCCACAACTGCCTTCACTACATTAATGAGCTCCCCTTGTTGTGGGCTGACCCCTCACCCTTCTCATGAATGAAGTTACCACACAAGGCAAGATATCATATGGAGTTCTACACAGAGGCCACCTCTATCTTTAGCAAGCAGATAGTTATATTTGTTCCATTATTGAATAATCATATTAACAGTTGTCTTCTTCTCACCAAACCTCTGCTGATACACTACCTTGTGCAGATCTACTATATTGTTCCTCATGAGCTGATCGGCTCTCTGATGTCCCTATGGTTTAGAAGGAGATCAAATTACTGAGTTGACTGGTTGTGTGTTTTATACACCCAACTAGTTGAGGTGTTGCGTTTCCCCTCCAAAATCATCAGGAGAATAGCTAATGATCAACCTGTGTATCAAGTGGGCACACCAAGAACTCTAGCTTGCTTGTCGAGGATGAAATACAAGTTTTACGGGGATGCAAAAATTAACAACCTTTGTGTCACCATTCTTTATAGAGAAGTATGCAAACTTTAAAAACTGCAATACCCAACCGCAAGTTCTGGGGGGCAGTATTGTCTGCCAGCACTGCACTTATTGCTCTTAACAAAGCAGAACATAGAGAAGTGAGATGAATGTAGAGCCAACAGGATGGGGTTGGGTGTAGGGACGGGCACCTTTCACATCTGAACCGATGTGGTACCCATGCCTGCTACCTGGGAATCATTACCGGTACTCAGCGGTACCAGTTTTCGGTACTTTTGTGTGTGTTTATGTGGTAATAAATGTTATTTCTTTTAATAATAAAATATTAAAATTTTTCAATTTTACATTTTTATTTCTCTATATGTATAAACTTTAATATATCAAAACAACAAACAGCTGTTTGTATTGTAACATCTCAGTTGTTTCAAACATTTCTTCTCCTATGTTGCTGGCTGCAGATGATGAATCAGTAATGGATGCAGGCGTGCTAACAGTGCTGAATGCAGGAGTTGTAGTTGTAGATCTGAGGCTGATGAAAATCGTGCTCTCTACAAATCTGGTGCTTCACCAGGTGCCTCCTCAGATTAGAAGTATTCCCCCCGCTGGCCTTGCACTTCACATCACAAATATTGCAGGGAGCGTAATCTGCATCGCATTTTGAACAGTGGAGCAATACTTTCGAGTGCTTTCTATCATGCTTTGTGGACGGTACCAGCGGCTACTGACGTCATTATGCACTTGTCCGGCATTGTGTCACAATGATGCGTTTAGGTACCGAAACATGGCACCGTTTGATTTTACATGAATTGGTACTCTGTAGTACCGACGGAATTCGGTCGGTACCTATAAAAGTACAGAATTCGGTACCAATCCCTAGTTGGGTGGTACATGTGTGACAGACTATAAACCACCCTGAGACATTATTAATAATAATCTTTATAACCTTGTAATATTCTTGGTGCTGGATTTTTTTTAAAGGAAATTTAAACAAAACCAGAATGAATGGAAGTAAGAAGCAGTTTTGAGTAAGTCGATAATCTGTTGCTGAAGTTGCTATACGATTTGGAGCTTCTGCATATGATCAGCCCTGGCTCATAATCTAAACTCAAAGCTGAACTTTATTATTCTACACGAAACAGATGGATGGATGGATGGATGGATGGATGGACGGACTAAGTATTTTAGATGTATAGAATTAGAACTGATTTGACTAAAGAAGGTACGGTAAAACATGTATAGATACTGAGAATAGACAGTGCCCCATTACAAAGCAGAGATGGAATAAAATAACTGTTGACAAAACAGACAAATTGCAGCCCTGGTGTGTAAAGAAACTGTCTTGAAAAACTTGCCCAAAAGAAAAGCGGAGGTGTCTTACTGCATCCCATTGATCTTAAAATGAAAGCTATAAAACAGGGCTTTGAAACATTGCTGTTGTGTGACAATAAAGTCATTTCAAGAAATTGATGAGCGTGGGAAAATAGGCTCCCACCACGTCTCCTTCAAGAACTACAAAGAAGGTTTCTGAAAAAAATACACGGGTTTGCGTCATCCTATCTGAAAATCTTGTGGTTCTTCCCAGACAGACTTGCAAATTGACCTCTTATATGCAGACAGACACTTGGATCATTCTCACTTTCAACCAAATATGTCATCTCAGCCCAGCCTAACTTCCAAATGCCACGCTCTAAAGACTTATTCCCAACGCAATAATGCACAAGCTAGCTGTATCTTCATGAACAGCTGCAGGTTGTACTCTGAAACATGCCAAAAGCGGTTTCTGTGGGTGCATGGGCGTTCTGTACACTGTGTACCAGGTGGAAAGAGATGCAGACGCCGATGATTTTGGAGGGGAAACGGAACAGTTACAGATCTCCAAACCACCAGAGGAAAGACAGGAACTACTTCAACCACAGACACTGCAGAAAGGCAAGCAACAGAAAGAAAAAGATCAAAAGCATGTATACAAGAAAGGATACCTAGTCAGGCATGGTGGAGGGGCCAGACATCTATATATAGACAAACACACTCGGACACACACCTGATAACTGGGAAGAACCTAAGGCCAGGTCAAATACTCAGCAACACACACACAGACGGTTAAAGATTACAGATGGAAGCATCATAGCTTTCAGGCTATGGTTCACTTTCATAGCTCCTCCATACTGGAATCACACAGTATATTATATATAGGTACAGTGCTTGCTGTTTAACCATAACATGTATAAAGCATTTAAAATACTCACGATGAATCATAACACCCTCAACAACTTACAGATTCTTTGTCTAATTAAACAGCTTTTTATGTGAGTCGTGTTTAATTATTATTCTTCATAAACTGTTAGCCGCTGAGGTCGCTCTACACTGAAAACCATGCATCTCCACTTGTGTATAAAACCATACTATCTGTACCATCTTGCATAGTATACCTTTCTAGTTTATTATTTCCTCTTTTGAAAAAGTGACACACAATGACAGCAGTTTAGGTGGTTAATGATTGAGAGCTGATTGCGTTCTAAACCCACACATGTAGACAAAACCTTCTGAGTGTGTTGCACGGTGGTTTCACGTGGTGCAGCGGCTGTGGACCTACCTAGGGACTTTCTGAAGTAGTACTTCAACATCTCTAACCAAGGGCTAAATAACAACAGCTCACACTATCCACATCTAATTAGAGTCCTTATAGATAGATCACTGCAAGTTTACATTTCAGGTGGCTGAACACCATCTAGCAGCAAATCTTACAAATGATGTTTTTGATCCAAGCTACGCTGACAGCAGTCTTCCACATTTAAATACAATGATACGACAGCAATGGTTTTAAAATGATATCTTTTTATCCATTGGAAAATTTCCATTGTTACTTCTTCTTTCTCTGTTGTGATAAAAAGCTGGTAGGAAACACCCACATTATCTGAAAGGAGCCAGTAAAAGAAAATCTATACCAGAAGACAATGGGAACAGTGAAATCATCTCTGTAAACAAGTGTAAACAAGTTTTTAGGTCATGTTTTGTGGGGTGAACTTTCAAAAAGGAACAATGTTTAACAGCTGGGAAAAACTTTCAAACTTTGCAAGATGGTTCTCATATGAGTCTCCTGAGAATCAAGCTGCTCATAAGCTAATAAGAATGAAGCAAAAATCAAATTTTTGATTTCATTTCTAAAAAACCTTGAATAGTTAGTAAAACTAACATATAATTTCAACTGGGAAATATACAAAGAAACCAGATATAAAACTGAAAAATTTGACTATCCTTATGCTTTTAATTTTTTCACATGTTTCTAAGAAAAGGAGAATAAGATGCTTGATTTTTCCTCAGTCACCTCACCTAGGTAACTTAAGAGAGTAAAACTATTAGTTTTTCACTGTCCTTTGTTTTATTTATTTATTTACTTATTTTTCACACTGCAAAAACAAGGGTAATCCTAATTCATTTCACTTTTACAATGAAAAGTACTATTGTAGAAACATCATCTTTCATTACACTAGTCTGAAATTTTGCAAGGAATTTTTGAATGGTAAATATCCTTGGTATTTATCTGTGAAAGTTCCAAACTTTCCCTGACTTTGAAGTGATTATAATACAGGTTCACAGTGTAAACGCTGATAAATCATCACGTTTGTGGCTAAAAGACTAGCTTTTAACCCCCAAGCGCAGCAGTCACTGCAAAACACAGAAGTTTGTGTCCTCCAAAATCTCTTTGTTACAGTCACACTTGTCTATAGACTTTGGAGAAACTGTATACAAGTTATGAAGTATAACTGCTGAATTAAAATGATTGCTTATAATTTTATAGTTCAAAGTCACAGCTTTTACTTTCGGAACGATAGTCTGTTTTTTCACACTCAGCCTCTGGGCAGGAGATCATTTGGTACTTAAGCAGATGGAAGAGTTGTTTTGGACTCCATACTGGAAACACTCACAACAATAAGGGCCAGAGTAACAGAAGCCTTCTGGATCTTACAGATGAAACACACTTTTCGATTTTCACTGGCAAACTTAAGATGGATCTGCATATCTGCCTCCTTCAGGAGAATTTCTTTAATATCTGAATAATCACACCAACATTTGTTACCATTCACTTTCTTGCTCATAATCTTGTAGCACATTCCAGGCTTGTGCCGATGAACAGTATTATCTTGTCTCTGACTCATGGTGCTCTTAGCTCTGGCTCATGATGGTGGATTGGTTCAAATTAGAGAAACCGATTCAGTGGACAGTTGTGCTTTACACACATGAGTTGAGATCTGGTCTAGCTGTATTTGATTGATTGATTTATTGATCTGTGTGTCAAATGGGCACACAGATCAACAACAAAACACATGTTTAGCTTTTTTGTAGCAGATGAAAGACTTATTTGACTTAATAACATGCAAATCCACTTTTCTCTTTTTTCTGAATATACTGGTCGATATTCTCTCTCTAAATTTAAATAAAAATAAGAAAACTTACAGACTTTTGTCAGTGAGCAACTTACTTCAACAACAACGGTTGTCAGATACCATTTTCTGTATTTCTCTGTGTCCCACTATGTATGCAAAGTCATACTGAGCTTGCAAAGAAGCAAGGAATTTCGAGGTGTCTAACTCCACCCATAGACAGCCTCTTACAAGTGTGAACCCACAGAGTTGGTACATACTTGGTTTCACAGAGCTGTTCTTATGCACATCTTTTGACTCATGCAAAAGAAGGATCAAGTATGCAGTACCCCTACTGTTATTCTGCACCAAAGACAGTCCATGTGAGTACAATAAATAAAGGCGTCACTACGTTCATATACTAATCGAAAACCAGGAGCACTTACTCTCTATGATCTTACCCATATAAAGTATTTTCAGTTCATCTCACATTTTAAATTGCATAATTTGTAATCTCTTGTAGTTTACTCCCACACCCACTCTATTGTTCCTGTAGGGCAGCCGGGCATGTATTCAATGCAAGAATTTCCCCTTTTCTTTCACTTCCCAGCCCTTGCTTGTGAGAACGAGAGGCACAGGAGTGGATGTGCATATGTGAAACTTTGTGATATCGACAGATGGCTCACGAAGCATAGACACGGAATTTCTCAGTCTGAACTCTGACTTGCACACTCAATGTGAAACTTTAACAGTTCACGTACTCCACTGCACACATCAAGACAACAGGATAATAGATCAAGGTCTGTGTGGATCCTCTTGCTACCCACAGGCAAAACACACAGGCACCCCAACCCCAGATCTCTATGTGATGCTGTGGGCTTTCCAGTACATTCCCTCCTAATTTGTCATCATATGGGGGTCTGACTCATACATCGCTACCATTATCACAAGTGTTACCGAATGTCACGCTGTGGAAGACCAGTCATAGCAACACTGAATACAGGCAGCGGATGGTGGTGACAGACAGCCGAGGTGATGAGTGAATTCCACTCAAGCGGATGTTTGAGTGGAATTCGAATATCGATATGTCAAAATAAATTAAACTAGCTCATTGTTGTTTTCAGGTATACTGATGGTATTGTCATTAAAAAAGTCAAATATATGTCAAATATGTATATGTAAAGCAAAAGGAGGATCAGACTGATGGGTGTCTTGACAGAGCCAATGAACTAAACACATTCTTCAATAGGTTCAGTTCAGAAACAAGCTCAGCATCCTGCTCTCCTGCTTACAGCCAAACAGACATCCCACCCTCCTTTGACCCACAGCTTTCCTGTCACACCTCAAGTGTTTTATCTTCCACCTCAGCCATGGACCCTTCTGCTTCTACATCTTTGCCTTCAACCAAATAAGAAAATGCTAATGCTCCCTTTGCCTCCCTTTTCCACCTGTGTGTCTCAAGAAGTCAGGTGAAGAGACGACTGTAGAGACTGATCCAGAGTAAGGCTGCAGGTCCAGATGGTGTCTCCCCTAAAGTCCTGAAGGCCTGTGCAGAGCAGCTCTTTGGGATTCTGCAGCACCTCTTCAACCTTAGCCTGGCCCAGAAAAAAGGTTCTAGTTTTGTGGAAGACCTCGTGTTGTCCCTCCTGAATAAGCAAACAATAAACTATCAGGACCCCCTTCAGTTTGCTTATCGCTGTGGAGTTGGAGTTGAAGATGCCATCATACACCTGCTTCAACAAACCCACTGCTGTCTGGACAAAGCCAGCAGCACTGTCAGGATCATGTTCTTTGATTTCTCCAGTGCATTTAACACAATTCAACGTGATTTGCTTTGTCAGAAACTCCAGAAGACTCAGGTGGAGGCCTCAACAATCTCCTGGATCAAAGACTACCTGTCAAACAGTCCACAGTTTGTGAGATTGAAGGATTGTGAGTCTAACCAGGTAGTAAGCAGCACAGGAACACCACAGATGACTGTACTCTCACCATTCCTCTTCACATCTGTACACCTCAGACTTCCAGTACAAGACAGACTCCTGTCATCTGCAGAAATACTCGGATGATTCTGCAGTTGTGGTGTGGATCAGAGATGGACAAGAAGATGAGTACAGGCAGGTGGTGGACCGCTTTGTGGCATGGTGTGGAAACAATCATCTCATCTTGAACTTGAATAAAACAAAGGAGATGATTGTAGATTTTAAGAGAAGCATCCTCTTCATGAAACTGTTATACAATACCAGTGTGTTCAGTCATAGGCTTCTTCAGATCTGCTGTAAGACAGAGCGCTACAGGAGATCCTTCCTGCCCACAGCCATCAGCATCTACAGCAGCTCTTTGCAGAAACCTGAATAATATGAGCTACAACAACATTTAATTTCCCTTTGGGATTGATCAAGTATTTTCGAATTGAATTGTATTCAGTCTGCATTTTAAAACAAAGCAAACATGTCATATGATCTTGGTTATAAAAGCTTTTAAAGTTTCAAAGACCAAAGTGGTCTTAAGTCTGAAGGTACAGGGGTTGAAACTGAAACACCTGTCATTTTAGTGTGGGAGGTTTCATGGCTAAATTGGACCAGCCTGGTAGCCAGCCTTCATTGATTGCACGTTGCACCAGTAAGAGCAGAGTGTGAAGGTTCAATTAGCAGGGTAAGAGCACAGTTTTGCTCAAAATATTGAAATGCACACAACATTTTGGGTGACATACCAGAGTTCAAAAGAGGACAAATTGTTGGTGCACGTCTTGCAGGCGCATCTGTGACCAAGACAGCAAGTCTTTGTGATGTATCAAGTGCCACGGTATCCAGGGTAATGTCAGCATACCACCAAGAAGGACGAACCACATCCAACAGGATTAACTGTGGACGCAAGAGGAAGCTGTCTGAAAGGGATGTTCGGGTGCTAACCCGGATTGTATCCAAAAAACATAAAACCACGGCTGCCCAAATCACGGCAGAATTAAATGTGAACCTCAACTCTCCTGTTTTCACCAGAACTGTCCGTCGGGAGCTCCACAGGGTCAATATACACGGCCGGGCTGCTATAGCCAAACCTTTGGGCGCTTACTGCCAAGGACTACCGAACCATTCTTGAGGACCATGTGCATCCAATGGTTCAAACATTGTATCCTGAAGGCGGTGCCGTGTATCAGGATGACAATGCACCAATACACAGCAAGACTGGTGAAAGATTGGTTTGATGAACATGAAAGTGAAGTTGAACATCTCCCATGGCCTGCACAGTCACCAGATCTAAATATTATTGAGCCACTTTGGGGTGTTTTGGAGGAGCGAGTCAGGAAACGTTTTCCTCCACCAGTATCACGTAGTGACCTGGCCACTATCCTGCAAGAAGAATGGCTTAAAATCCCTCTGACCACTGTGCAGGACTTGTATATGTCATTCCCAAGATGAATGGACGCTGTATTGGCCGCAAAAGGAGGCCCTACACCATACTAATAAATTATTGTGGTCTAAAACCAGGTGTTTCACTTTTATTGTCCAACCCCTGTAGTTGAAGTTAGGGAACAATAAATGATCATGATCTATGCTGAGTCTGTGAAGACACAACAACCAGGAGCTCCTTCTGAGACGACAAAAAAACACAAAGCCACCATGTCTTAAGGTGGTGAATGCACTCTATGAAGTAAGGCATATCTGTCTGCTTTATCCTCTAAATGAGTGCTTTTTTTATAAATAAATAAATGAATAAAAAGATCTTCATTTGATTCATTTTCGTCATGCTGAAGGTGGTACATAAACTGTAAAGACCAAGCTGTTGTTTACATTTTATTTTTTGGTACATAATAAATACAAAGTTTATTGTAAGAAATAAAATTGAATATTTATGCTTTCTTGGAGGAAAATGTGTAGTTTAGATTATTCGATGAATTGAAAGGTTTGCTTCATAGAAAAAAATAATTTATGGCTTTATGTCTTTTCTCATTTACAGTCGCTGACATCGATGAAAGATCTCAGCAGTTTGAGGGAACAGTGGGCAGAGGACCAAGGTCTTCAAGAACTGTTGGATGCTTTACCAGCTTTGTGCTGTATACCTCAATAGCTTTGCCTAGCAACTAACAAAAAATTTGCTGTTAGTACAGTTTTTAGATTTTATTATTGTTTTATCATCAACACTGTAGTAAAACAAACATCTAACTATTCTATCAGATCCTAAGAGTACCGCCTCCAATGGTCAACTGGGAACAGGAAGTCAGGTTTCCAGTCTATCAAGGACAAAGCAAAAAAGCTAAAAGTGATTTAGAATTAGAAGGTGAGACAAAGTTGCCTCACTCTTGTCTTAATTATTTGGATGATGTTATATCCTCTTTTAGAGGCTCGGACATCAAACAGCACCTATCGCATCTTGTGATACCCATTCTTTTTTCTTTAAAACCGTGTCCTGATCAGCAGAATAGCGCTCAGAATTGTTGTCTGAGTGCCAAGAAGAAGCCCAACAGAGCATTACAGCTAATGCTTTAAAGCTCTGCTTGATATTTATAAAAGAAACTTTATTAGAAACTGCTTTGGGATTGTTTCAATTAGAAGCCAAAACGAAAAGTAAAAAATAAGAAGCACGAAAGAGAGAGAGGTCGGGCAAAAAAGAAAAAGGGAGAGAAGGAGAAAAGAATGGAGGAGAGAAAGAAGGATGAAGGGATTACAAGAAAAATACGGCTCAATATAGAACATTTGTGTATCGGTTAACATCTGAATCTAAACATCTGTGGGTCTGAGTGTGTATACAAGGTTTGTCCATGAAAATATGTAATAGTGAGTGTGAGGAGTCACAGACCTGCCCCCCTGGTACGAAGGATATCCGAGCCATAGACATCCAAAGGCCCCCCAGAGCACAGGAACCCCAGGAGAACCATGGCCGGGACTACCACAACCCCCCAGAGAAGAGCAGGGGAGAGTCCCGGGGGAACCACACACCAAAGCACCCAGCCTTGGACACCGAGAACCAAATGTACACCTGCGGTCAGAGACACCAACCACCGGCAGGTAGTGTGGCGGGGAGCCTAAACTGATCCAGGATTGTGATACCCATTCAACAGGATGGACTTGCATAAGAAAACAGTGTGAATCCTTGGTCAGCAATGCCTCTCCACTATCCCGTGTTCAGTCTCTATAATGACCAACTAATGTACTGACCGGTGGGTAATGAAAGTCCTCACCGTTTCCATTATTTCTTCAGGTTTTAGCTGAGCTATGCCCCACAACATCATGATAAATGTTTCACAGCCAAACCACTGCATGTCATCTCAATCTCCAATGAATCCGGCATGTATGTTTTTCCACTATGGGAGGAAATGAAAGTACCTGAAGTAAAACCCATTCGTCCACATTGAGAACATGTGAACCCAACAATGAAAAGCCCTATGCTTAGATTTGAAACCTGGATGTTCTTGCTGTGAGATAATCATCCTAACCATCCCCC
This sequence comes from Crenichthys baileyi, assembly GCA_036173005.1. Lineage (NCBI taxonomy): Eukaryota > Metazoa > Chordata > Actinopteri > Cyprinodontiformes > Goodeidae > Crenichthys > Crenichthys baileyi. The sequence continues at coordinate 367,892 of JAHHUM010002936.1, read as the reverse complement.
ACTCTGCCCCAAATTAACATGCATATTCTTGACCAAGTACTAGTTCATGTTCTGAGGTTCCCTGTGATTCTAGCCCTAGAGTATAGATGTTTTTGTGTTGCCATGTGTTAATTATGTTGTATTAAAACAGCTGCTACGAATATTAAACTGACTAAAGTCTCGGATGAGGACCCCAATCAGTAAAAGTCAGGAAAATAAATGGCTTCACTGGGTATCTGGCATGATACTCCTCAAATCCCATGACGTTCCTGTGGAATCGTGATCAACTTATTCAAAAGTACTTTTAGAAGCATGACACGCAGTCACGCTGTAACATTTTTACTGCAGAAGCCTGAATTTATTCAAACTCAACTCTTAAGAAATGTTCAAAACTTGACAAAAACACAACCACAATAGCCATTAAGGAGAAGTGACCATGCTTGCAAAAAAGCCAAGTTACCAGGAAGTATGCACCACAGTCATGTGTTGCCTACGATGAAAAATACCAAAATCAATCCATATAGCTATGCAGCCCCAACCTCCCATAAAGCTAGGCCCTGTTTTTAGCAGTGTCTCGAAAATACCACTTCCTGTCAGTCTCAGCAGTCTGTGACAGCCTTGCTGACTCCTTACCTAAAGGACATTCTGAAAAGTTTCCATCAGCCAATCTCACACATCACATTTTGGGTTCAGCTGATGGCGGTGATAAAGTGGAACAGAAAAAACAGAAACATAATGTACAGTAGAGGTTGACGATATGAAAATGATCACTCAACAAAGTTTTTATAGTAAGATCATGATCTTGATTTCCTTATATAAAATATAAACTCTTAAGACTTAAACAAGAGCACTTCTAACCATGCATGAAATAAACTGTGTTGCAAACTGTTTGGTCTAACTCTAAACAGCCTATTTTAATTTTAATTCAACCTGGAAAGACTCACATAACGGAGAAACAACAAGAAGATGGTGAAAGAATTTATTAATGAAAGATTATTTCTTTGGTGCTCGGACCACTGAAGAAGACGCAAACGCGGAGGATGAAGTAGGTTTGAATAAACATTTTAGGATTATGATTAGGTACGTCTTCCCCCCTGGGATCCGATCCTGGTGGTGGCGTAGGCCTTGGTATGGAAGGAGTTGGTAGCCTATGGTGGAGAAGGGGTGGAGGAGAGTCGAAGCTCAGCAGAAGAGCGGTGTCTTCCATGCAGAGGCTCTTTAAGAGTGATGCCCTGGGAGATGATTGGCTGAGGAGGAGAGCGGACCTGCCGTTGATCGGAGCGGCAGGTGAGGAGTGATTGGACGTGGCGGGGTGGTGAGTCTTCCATGTTGAATATTTCCTTAAACTCCATAACAACATCACTTAGGTAAGGTTCACACTTGCTACCAAATAATAAAGTAACAGTAGAAAAATTGTTTTGTGATTATTGTTCGTTATGACAATTATCACTTTAACTTCAGAATCAATGTTATATTACTCATTATTGGTAGCCAGAGTAGTTGTAGTATTTCTCATAACTGTATGACCCTCCCACCAACACATTCAGAATGTATTTGTACAATTTGTATTAAATGATACTTCTCAGCCTACATCCTGAACAATGTTGTGTTTTATGAGCACCGTATCCTGTAAGTGGTTTTAATTAGCTTTATGCTCTCAGTAGTTCAGAGCACCTTGTAGCTGGATCAGGCTTTTATTGTGAAGTGTTGCTGTACTGACACTGTAAATAGCAGCAAAGACCCTCATGCTGTTGTTTAGGCTGCCCTGCAGAGTGTAATCAGACCCTCTTATAAAAGGCCAGCAGTCCAGTAGATATGATGAGATTGTAAGAAGTTCAACAGATAAACAGACCATCCAGCTAAATTAGCCACCAGGCAGCTTGTAGAAGCTGGAGAAGCCTTTGTTGCACATTTTTAAAAAGCCAAAGTACAACTAAATATAACACTTGGTGCTTTTTGGATGTCGAAATATCTCTGCTGTACTTTCACTGCCTTCTGATCACGTCTGCTGTGAACATCTGAGACGATACATTTGATGGACAATCAAAAAATAACTGTGTGATTGAATATAGTTAAAATTGAATTTTTTTTTGCAAATAACTATACTGTTGCTATACTACTATCAGGGGAATCATTAATTTCCAGCTACATAAGTTGTTTATCAAGTTGAAAGAAAAGGAGAAAAATCAAACCGATGCATCTCTCTGCTTTGGCACCTCGTCACTATTCTCTAATCCTTCACAACCCAAGATCCTCATATTGCCCGGCCCTGACTTACAGTAGCTAAAATCTGTCTGCATTACTGTCCTGCAGCAGTTTTCCAGTTTACGTTTCCCCCTTTTCCTCCACGAGCAGCATGGTGGAGCAGGGAAGAATGTGTGGGGAAGAAGAATGTGAGGAACAAAAGCTGCTCTTTGTTGTCAGGCATTAGAGCTGAAGTGACAGCGAGCGTGAATAAGGGTCAAAGATCACTGGCTTATTCAGAGCCTGTTTAAAAGACACACACACAAACACACACACACACACACACACACCACAATCAAATGCATGCAGAATCCTCAAACACTGCACTAGGCATCCATAAAGAAAGGTGGAGACATTTTGTTGAATTTGTTACATTTAAACATTCATCTTTATTGTAGTGTTTTTATATCGTTGAAACCATGCTTAGAGTAAAGGCCCAATCAAATTGTGGAGCAGCAGAACGTTCCAGGGGAGGATATTTGCCAGAAAATATTCTCTTCTCATATTCGCTCATTTAGCTAGAGGCACCACTAAGAAAGGAGTGCCGTTGACTTGTGCGTGAACGGTTATCAGATAAGTTCAAGTTTCTTCTCGGTTGCTGCTTGCTGTGGCTGGTAGAGTGTCGTGTGTGAAAACAAAAATAAAAGCCATTTAGTTCATACAGAAACTTTCTGAAAGCCAGAATTTTACAGATAAAAGTGGACATTTTCTCAACCGTTTTCCCACAATCTCTTCCCCAGCACAGCACAACAACTCAGTTTTAGAGTTCTGAAGCCAATGTTGCCAGTGTGGAATGTTCCCTAGACTACATTTGTGTTGCATTCTTTGTGAAAGCACCATAGTGATGCACTGTGCATGCCTTGCACGTGTTCCTGCACTCCTATCTGCGTCTTTGCTGAGGAAATTGAAGGAGCAGGTGGAATGCTGCAGATAAGTCCTTTTATAGCCAAATGTAAATCAATACATACATCGCTGATAGACAACAGCCAGCGGATTATTATGCCCTAATCACTCCCAATGGGCACATAGGTGTGGATTGCAGGGTTTGTAATTTCCTATCAAGGACTTTCTTTTCCTTAAAATAAAAAATGAAGTCAGCACAAACGAAAAGGGCTTTTCTTCTATGAGTCACTCATACGCTGCAGTATTTACATTTCTAAAGATGGGGATTTTTTTCAAACATTTGTTGACTTTCAGTTTCAAGCAAAATCTCTGATCTGCATGTACCAGTTTAAGGAGCCTTTAAACGGGGGTTTTGCTCTAGTTTTACGCTCTTCGATTTCACACTTCTTTTATTGTTCCTGTGAGTGAAGTATTTTGATTCTACACCATGGCACAGGCTGCAACCACATCCCCCAGCTGAATCTAAAGAGGGGGTTATTACAGTAAAAGCCTATTTCACACATTTTCTGTGCGCAAACGTTTTGGGGTGTACTTGTACTTGTGTTTCTCCACAAGCTTTTCATTTTTGACAAGAGATGCTCTAATCAGTCAGACAGGGAACGGGATCGACCAAATAAAAACAAATGCAGCAAGTATTCTTACTGCCGCTAAAACAATTTAGTCTCAAAAGCAAACAATAAATACCACCAACATATAGAAGTTTTCAAATGCTTATTGTGCAGAATATAACAGCTGATTTTTTCCCGGTTCTTCTCTATAAGTATAATAGTACCTGGTTGATTAGTTGGGCTATCGGCTAAGGTAGCCAGCCTGCAGTCTGCTGATTAACATCCTGTGCAATAAGTGCCTACAAACCATTACAGCGTTGTTTTATTAAATTAAATTGTTATAGATTATCAAGTTATAGTATTTCAACAGCATGAGGAAATAATTGTTTTTGTTTTTTAAATAAAAGCTGACGTAAATTAACTTTTTAGGCAGTATAATTAAAAGGCGTTCTCCCAAAGAAAGTCGCTCTCCTTATCTTTAAGTAATAATTGAAAACCAATACATTTAAACTCAAATTTAATAAGGATATAACAACGACTAAAGTTGTAACTATGACAACGTTACGAATACGGTTTTCCAGCTAGAAGGCTATGTTTGAATAGTGTGCAGGCTCACCTTGTTTCTTTGTGCTTCGCCTGAACGGTAGAAGCTCGGAGCCTCCAGGTAAAACTTCCAGCCGCTGTTCCGGAACACACACCGCGCAGCGACAACTTCTTCAGATCTGGACCCAAATTCACTCATTCAAACGGGGGGGGGGGCGTAATTTGTTGTCACCTGCTCATTATGGAGTTTCTAAAAAAAATTAAAAAATTAAAATAGAATTAAAAAGTAAAAAATCTCGAGAAAAGAGTGCGTGATTAAAGCCTTTTAATGAGGACGTCGCGAGGACCCCTGCGTCTGAGAACAGAGCCGGTCAGAGCAGCAGAAAAGGAGTCAAGGTTCGTTCTATGAGGATGATCTACTGTCCTCAAGACTTTCAAAATAAAAGTTCCGCGTCACAGGATTCCGTGTCAGGCTTTTACTAACTTTGGCTAAAAAATAATGAAGAAACAATAAATGTTTTTAAATACAGATATGAAAAAAATGGTGATTTATTGGGCTCTTTATTTCTGCATAGAATAAATGATGCTACATTTGACTTTTTTCCCTTGTTTTTATCTTTGCTCTTTGCTTTTTCATTCAATTTGCCTGGTTTCAATTTTGTTTTAGTCTATTTCTCCTTGACATATTTAAGGTCTTATTTTGGTAAGGACATTACTTGTTTCCGGTTACAGCTTGCCTGTCAGGTGAAATCCAGACACAGCCATGACTGGATGCGTGAGCAGAAGAATGGGGCTGGTTGTTAACAGGCTAGAGTGCAATGAGTCAGATACCTTTCTCAGGCGACTAAAACACGCAGCAGAAAACTCACTCAGGCTTTTACTTCCCATTTAATTTTGAAATGATCCCATCATGTCTATGGCCCTTTTATTACATTAGGTTGTGTTATCACACCTTCTAATCAGTCTAACTGGATTTCTATAGATTTTAAATCACTCTTTGTCAAATGGCATCTTCTCCTCTCCAGCACAGGTTGGAGGTCAAATAGGGATACTGCTAATATGAATTGCCAAGTGGTGTTCAAATACTCCTTTGGGGGTCTCCTAAGAGATATGTCAGCTCTCTGTAGGAAAATGAATACATGTTATGCTTACAGATAGCAGGGGATATAAAGGCACAAAAGTGGTGAAGCTGCATGATATCAATCTGTGCGAAATTGTGTGTGTGTGCAAAATTATATAATGCTGCATGTAACTTCATATTGAAACAATTTTGACATATGTTAAAGACCAGTATTGTATGTTTAAATACAGTATAATGCCTCATTGAGAGAAAGTGGATTTTTATTGGACAGTGGATGTTGGAGATGAAGCTGCAAGCAGAAGAAAGGGAGGAGGACTCCAAAGAACAGTCACAGATTTAGTGAAGGAGGACATAGGGATGGTTGGTGTAACAGTAGTGGATGCAGGTGAGTAGGATGAGATGGAGGCAGGTGATAGGCTTTGGAAACTCCTGAGGAGAGCAGCTGAAATAAGATTTTATTTTCTCTTATTTCAATATGCTATGTGTTCTATAGATTACATTGTATAATTACCAAAAAAATGAGAAAAAGACAAGAAAATACTGCTTTAGCAACTTTTTTTCCAAGCTGGATTTGCATTCAAAAACAGTGCTTTTGATCTGCCTGCACCTTAATGGCTAAACCAGCAGCAATAATGTCCGATGGCATCTTTGTTACCCTAAATCCCAAAACACATGTGAAACTACATAATCCTAAAATAAAACCCTTAATGCAATTTTCTTCTTATATTGCTAATTTGTTTCATTGGAATTAACTACAAACCAAAGGGAACAAAAAATAAGAGGGAGGAGAGGAGAGAAAGAAGGAAGTATCTTTCTTCACCACCTGGCTGCTCTTCTGTCCGCTGTTCAACTGTCAACATGAGTGGTTTATTGTCTGCAAGGAAATGTGTGGCTCTGTGTGTGGGGGGGTGAGGGGGTGGGGGGGTGGGGGGGGTGTTTGTCGGCAGGGCAGGCTGTGTTGGTTCAATTACAAAAGGGTAATAAAAATCCAACTGCCGTTGTGACGACAGGTGTGCAGAGTCACAGTCACACAGTCACAAAAGCCCACCAACACACATGGAGTAAAAGACAGTAGGAAATGGCCATTTAGCATATTACATGAAAAAAACTGTTTCAGATTGTCCTCTAATTAGTAAACAGAGCCCAGGTCTTGGGGGTTTTATAGAGAACAAGGCCATTGGTAACTCTGGAGGAGCTGCACCTCAGATTGTAAAATCCACTGGCAGTAAAATTATTAGTCTTGCCCTGATGGAAGAATAGCAAAAAGAAAGCCACCATTGAAAGACAGCCATAAGATGTTTGTCCACAAGCCATAAAGGGACACAGCAAACAATGGGGAGAAGGTGCTCAGGTCTCTTTCGCCTATATGCAAAATACTTTGTATGGATGAAAGTCAACATTGCACAATACCCTAAACACGCTATCCCTGCCATAACATGGTAAAGGAAAGTTAGTGGTGGCAGTAACGTGCTGTGGGGGGTTCTTTTTTTCAGCAGGCAGAGGTTAGGTGATCAGCGTAGATGGGAAGACATCTACTAAGCTTTTGAGACTGGGGCTACTCTAAAAATACAGCCAGAGCTGCAATGGGATGTTTTAGATGAAAATATATTCATGTGTTAGAATGGCCCAGTCAAAGTACAAACCTAGATAAAATTAAAAATCTTTGACAAGTCCTGAAACTTGATGTTAACAGACAGCTTCTATTTAATTTGATTGAGTTTGAGCTGTTTTGCTAAAAGTGGACATAGATTCTCTCCTCTATATGTTTAAAGCTGTTTGGGAAACTTTCGGGTTGAACTGCAGTGAAACATGGTTCTACAACATATTATTGACTTCTACATATGAATATAACACTTTTTCATTTACAAAATTAAAAAGAGAATGTGAACCACGTATCATTTTCCTTCCACTTGACTATAAAAGTATGTCCCACATTGTGTTGTTCTGTCACGTAAATTCAAATACAAAACACTGAAGTTTGCAATTGTAATGTGACAAAGTCCAGGGAGTATGAATACCCCTTGCAGAGAAAAGTTAATATGAGAAACAGAACCTATAGGCGTCAGCTACAGTGCCTTGCGAAAGTACTCGGCCCCCTTGAACTGGTCAACCTCTTGCCACATTTTGAGGCTTCAAACATAAAGATATAAAATTCAAATTTTTTTGTGAAGAATCAACAACAAGTGGGACACAATCGTGAAGTGGAATGAAATTTATTGGATGTGTCAAACTTTTTTAACAAATAAAAAACTGAAAAGTGGGGCGTGCAATATTATTCGGCCCCCTTGCGTTAATACTATGTAGCGCCACCCTTTGCTGCAATTACAGCTGCAAGTCGCTTGGGGTATGTCTCTATCAGTTTTGCACATCGAGAGACTGAAATTCTTGCCCCTTCTTCCTTGCAAAACAGCTCGAGCTCAGTAAGGTTGGATGGAGAGCGTTCGTGAACAGCAGTCTTCAGCTCTTTCCACAGATTCTCGATTGGATTTAGGTCTGGACTTTGACTTGGCCATCCCAACACCTGGATACGTTTATTTGTGAACCATTCCATTGTAGATTTGGCTTTATGTTTTGGATCATTGTCTTGTTGGAAGATAAATCTCCGTCCCAGTCTCAGGTCTCTTGCTGACTCCAACAGGTTGTCTTCCAGAATGGTCCTGTATTTGGCCCCATCCATCTTCCCATCAATTTTGACCATCTTCCCTGTCCCTGCTGACGAAAAGCAGGCCCAAACCATGATGCTGCCACCACCATGTTTGACAGTGGGGATGGTGTGTTCAGGGTGATGAGCTGTGTTGCTTTTACGCCAAACATATCGTTTTGCATTGTGGCCAATTTTGGTTTCATCTGACCAGAGCACCTTCTTCCACATGTTTGGTGTGTCTCCCAGGTGGCTTGTGGCAAACTTTAAATGAGACTTTTTATGGATATCTTTGAGAAATGGCTTTCTTCTTGCCACTCTTCCATAAAGGCCAGATTTGTGCAGTGTACGACTGGACAGACTCTCCCACCTCAGCTGTAGATCTCTGCAGTTCATCCAGAGTGATCATGGGCCTCTTGGCTGCATCTCTGATCAGTCTTCTCCTTGTTCGAGATGAAAGTTTAGAGGGACGGCCAGGTCATGGTAGATTTGCAGTGGTCTGATACTCCTTCCATTTCAATATGATTTCTTGCACAGTGCTCCTGGGGATGTTTAAAGCTTGGGAAATCTTTTTTATCCAAATCCGGCTTTAAACTTCTCCACAACAGTATCTCGGACCTGCCTGGTGTGTTCCTTGGTCTTCATGATGCTCTCTGCGCTTTGAACAAAACCCTGAGACTATCACAGAGCAGGTGCATTTATACAGAGACTTGATTACACACAGGTGGATTCTATTTATCATCATCAGTCATTTGGGACAACATTGGATCATTCAGAGATCCTCACTGAACTTCTGGAGTGAGTTTGCTGCACTGAAAGTAAAGGGGCCGAATAATATTGCACGCCCCACTTTTCAGTTTTTTATTTGTTAAAAAAGTTTGACACATCCAATAAATTTCATTCCACTTCACGATTGTGTCCCACTTGTTGTTGATTCTTCACAAAAAATTAGAATTTTATATCTTTATGTTTGAAGCCTGAAAGGTGGCAAGAGGTTGACCAGTTCAAGGTGGCCGAGTACTTTCGCAAGGCACTGTAGATGACTTTTAAGCAATCAGTCTCAGCATGTTTGTTATCTTATCATCAAGCTCAATGAGAGACCTGAAAACACTTTATGAGTGTCGAATTTCTTCTTAATAGATGAACTATTAGGGGCTTGCCATTGACAGGGAAATGCATAGGGCTGAGAATGTTTGCTCATGTTTGGTTTGTCAGCAGCAAATAATATCCCATTCTCCGGTCAAAATCTCCAAATATGGTCAAAAGAGTCCTGGAAGTCTGAACTCTGAACAAAACACTAAAATTCAGTCAATATCTTATATGTAAGAGATGCACATTATAAGATCCCATCTGTTTTTAGTAAAATATGGTATATCCTATATGTCACTAGTTAATGTAAAAAATAATTCTAACACTACTATATCCTAAATATACAATATGACAATATGTCAAAAAGTTATTAATACACTACCAAGGCACTGTATGTGTCATGATCCACACCTATTTGTGTTTCTGTTTGTTGCACTCACCTGGTTTTCATGTAGTTGTGTTCACTCTAGTTCTATTTAACCTCGTGTTTTCTGTCTCTTCATAGTCGGGTCGTCTGCTGTATATTGCTATATATTCATCCACCATACGCCTGCTGATGTCCTGTTGCCACTTTAGTCCTCTTCAAACCCAAAATATGACAGTATGCATCTGATACTATCTGCACCATCCCATATACCTCTGGCTTACAGTGCTATGATGTTTTCCTACTGGCTGTTGCCTCACAGGAGGCAGTTTCTTCTTAAAATTAGCAGCATAGTATCTGGACCTTTCTGGTTCTCTAAGCAGGATGCAGTGGTTCAAATTACTCTACAACAATGTCATAAAAGCAAAAGGCTGGTTTTAAAACAGCCCTACATCTGTCACATGGTTTGCCAATTCAAATAAGTTTCACACCATTTTATTGCGACTGCACACTGTTATCGCATAACCTTGCTTTTAACTTCTCATATTTTGTCATATACTGATACCTAATTTGGTTGCATTGCATTCATACATAGCTGAGGGTTAGGGTTTGCAGTACATTCTAGATTTTTGCATTGTTTTGAATCAACAGACGTGCGATAAGTTTATTCCCATAGAAAAAAAAAAGAAAGAGTGATGAGAAGTTTCACTTGTAGCTAAATACACCATCTGAAAACTGAATAGTTTAACCAACAGGGAAGCACCTGTTTTTTGAAGAGGGTGTAGTATCAAAGAAGGGGGAAGCCCTTACAACTACAAAAGAGGAAGTACAGTTTACTAGATTCCACCCTCATGCCCTCTAACAAAGAAAAGGCATATTCATGTTGAACTACAGTTTAACCAGTTTATTGTACATGAGGTTAGAGCATCTAATTCAACTTCAAATCTACAAGCAGCACCCAGGTTTAAAAGGCAGTAAAAATTTGGTATTTGAAAACTACTTGTTAAATTTTAATCAAACCTACATTTTCAGCACTGCATATCTTTTGGTACTTTTGATAGTTTGAATATCAATTGCATATCGTTTATACTGGCTAAATGCAAATATTTAGTCTTGAAAATTACAAAAACCTATTAAACTATTCATAAACTATAATGGATAACAAAATACCTTATTATCAATATAAACTATTTCAAGAAAGGTTTGGAAATTTTCTTAAATGCCATTTGAGGCATTCGTTTTATAAACATTAGTTTACTGATTAAATGATTAAAAGGAACACTCTGCCGTTTTTCACGGACCATGTACTTAATATTAAAGAATCTAGAAAGTGATATGAGTAATAAATCAAATAACGATTCGTTGTCCCATTTCCATATCAGTCCTACTCCAAGTCTTCAAGCAGAGACAGATCTTGACTGCAGGCTTGTCAAGCACTCACATTATAATATGGATGTCAGAAAATGTACGAAGCATGAAGGATGGTAAGGTATTTGAAAGGCCTTAGAAAAAGATAAGGAAACGTCCTTGCACTGGTACCTATCTCCAGCAGTCATTGGGCAAGGGGCAGGTCACACCCTGGACAGGTTGGCAGTCCAGCTCAGGGCAACACAGAGTCACGCAGGAGAAACAACCATGCATGTATGTGAATACATGTTTATGTATTCACTCTTAAGGGCAATCTAGAGAGACCACTTAATCTAGCATGGGTGTTTTTGGACTGTGGGACGAAGCCGGAGTACCCAGAGATAACCTACATACAGTCCATGCGTCAAACCCATGACGTTTTACTGCAGGGCAGCACTGCTACCAACTGCTTGTCCATGCAGCAGATTCATGGAACTTTTTTCTAACACACCAGTTTACAGAGTCTTGCAAGAATATTTGTATAACTTATAGTCAGGTGACTTCTGAAGACTACTGTGGATTTTATTTAGGGGTATCAGAGTAAAGAGTGTTAAAAACAAATGCACACAAAACTTTCCATGTTTTTGATTTTTCATATGAAATCAGACAATACATTGAAGTCTATGGTTGCAACATGACAAAATAAAAAAAGGTCAAGGGGTATGAATACTTTGCAAAGAACAGCGGTTTATTAAAGTATGTAATAATAATGTACAATTTAACAATTTAACAAAATATTAAAAGGGGACCTTTATTACAAAGATTGGAAATTAATACTATTTAAAGGAAAATAATTGTTTTTATATCAGTCTAATTTATGCTGCTTACATTTCCAACCCTGATTTCATTTTTCTATTATTAATCCCAATCATCAGTCGCTCTAAGAAGACCTGCATGAATGTCACTGTAAAAGATGTGTCCACGGTGGATTTTAGAATATCACTCAGGCAATTCATTTTATGAAGAGTAGTCCGGTGTTTCTCTAATTAAAGAGAATTATTAATTAAGCACTGAAACAAATAAAAAAAAAAAGTATTTTAGAACGTGTGCTCAGTACTGATTGTACCTGCCCTTTAAATATTTTCAGCTATTTTTAAGGCATTTAGCAAAATGAGCTTAAATCAGATTAAATCTTTCCTGTTTTAGGTCAGTTAGGAATACCATAATTATTTATATTTGCTAAATATACTAGAACAGCAAGAGAGAACAAATTATTTTATTTGTTATCTTTTTTCAAATTTAAAAGTTCACATTCAGATTACTGTCTTAAAACACTCCATGTGATGTCATCACAAGGAATCAGGCAATCTATTAAGATTTTGCCTGTTCTTCATTACCATTTCCAGAAACTTTCATCAGTTCAAAGTGTTTTGCTGCAGGAGGGACTGGTGCACTTCAACTAATGAACTAATAGTAATGAAGAAATACTGAAGCAGCATCTTAAGACAACTGCCAAGAAGCTAATACATGTGTTCAAATGGACAACGACCACAAGAATACCATCAAATTAGGTATACAATTGCTGAAGAACAATAAAGTGAATGTGTAGCCATCACAAAGTGTTGATCATATAGAAAATATCTGGGCAGAGATGCAAAGGTGGCATACAAAACTGACTCAGTTATGTCAGTTGGGTCAGGATGAATGGGCCACAATTCCAGCAAACTATTGTTTGTAAATTTTAGAAGGATACCAAAACGTTGGAAGGCAATTCTTCCAAATACTGAGGAAAATATGTACAATTCTCACCTTGAAGAAAGTTTTCAAAACATTTTCTCACAAATTCTCTCTCTTTTATTAATTTGTTATTTAGCAAATAAAAATATTTTTGGTGGTCCTAACTGGCCAAAAACAGGAAAAGTTTGGTCTGATTTAAAGCCAGCAGTTAGAAAAAATAAAAAAGGTTGTGTATTTTTATACCGTGTATGAAAATATCTGGTTTCAGCGGGCATCAGAAAAGGAAATACCAGATGCAGAACATTTGTGAGAACAAACAAAACTGAAGAGCAAACATAAGACCAAATGTTAAAAACAGGAAATAGATTTAAACACCACACATCAAGCTGCAACACAAGAATCAAGAAACTACGAATGAAAATCATCTAAAAGTAATTGAGTCATTTACGTTTGATAGGTTTCCCAAAATAAAACTGGTCCGAATGTATACAGGAAATCTTTTAAGTTTTTGCTTAATTTCAGGTAAAGGTCATGAGGGTTGAACCTCAGGTCCCTGGAGACTGAATGAAAGGAATTGTATTTCTACCGCTGGAACCTCTTCACATTTTGTCACATTACAACCACAAACATCAGTGTTTTTACTGGGATTTTGGGGATTTACTGGGATTTTTTTTAGTAATACATAAACATAAAGCACTGCATTAAGAGGAACGAAAATGACGCTTGAGTTTCAGATGATTGCTTCTTGGCATGAATTTGTATTTAGCGCTCAATTACATCTGTGCATCTCTACAAGCTTTGCACATATATCTCCATATTTGCCCTGTATTTATCTCCGTCCATCTTTACATAAACTCTAACCAGCTTAAGGAAAAGCATCCCCTCAGCTTGATGCTGTCACAGCCATGTTCCACTATTATACGTTCAAGGTCATGTGTAGTGTTACTTTACACTCACACATTGCATCTATGAGGGACAAAAAGTGCAATTCGGCTTTCACAAGACTTTTCACCCTTTAGCAGTCATGCAAAGCCTCAAGCATTACCTCAATGTGAAAATCTGTTCCACTTGACAGCATAGCACTTTGCATTGTAATATTTCTGGGCATTTGTAATCTGCCACGTCCCTTTTTAACTCTCAGCATGTCATTCTAACCGTAACAGTGGCTTTAAAACACATGCAGACATGCAAACAAGTAAAATATTAGTAGCTGTAAAGGAAAAATAATTAGTTGTTTGTCAGAAATAAGTATTAAATATGTAATTTGTTTTGAAATAAATACATATCCAATGGGCCAATTATCACCAGTAAAATCCCAGGTAATCCACAGATACAGAAAAATCATCACAAATTGGTCCATTTGGACCCATACTTCTACACAAACTGTCTTCAAATTTTGAAGGATCTTTCAGTAGTTTTTCCAACTGGATTTAGGTTCTAGGAATTTTTTGTCTGCGTCTAAAATTAAAGAGTAGGACATAAAATACATTATTTGTGATTCATCGATTATTGAAATAATCATCAACTAATTTAGTAATCGAATAATCGTTAACCGGAGTATGCAGACTCTAAAACGTTGTTGAAATAACAACCCCCTCAGAACAGTAATTATCTGAAACTGTATAAAAAATATATACATTTTGCATTTAAGATGAAAAGCCTTCTTTGTCTGGAAAAATGCTCTATCCAGAACTCCTCAAGTGGCAAAATAGTAGCTTCTCCTGGTTCAAATTCTAAAAATAATTCTCTTAAGCATCTTTTTGGTAATTTCTTCACTGTTTTTGCACAAAAAAAACAAGACGAGTGTAAGCTGGCTTTTAAGTAGGGTTCTATGTTATCTGGCTAACATTATGCTTTCTGATGTTAAAAAAAAATCACTTTAAGCACTTTTTAGTTTGTGACCATTTTTACTACAGAGGCAGCTAGCACTGTATTGGTCATGTTGATGTTAGAACTTTTTGTTTTAGCTTCAGATACATCCTTTGCTACAAATGTTCAAGTTTACACTACACACATGCTATAAAATTGTACTTTAGGCAATGTTGATTACTTTTTATATAGGAATTGAATTATTTGTTTATGTGCATTTTCTCTATTATGTATTTCTATTTGTCACTAAATAAGCTTAAGTAGGTAAGTAGGATGTGCCAATTTTTTTATCCGATTACTCGATTATTCAGCAGAATAATTGATAGAATATTCAATTACTAAAATAATAAGTAGCTACAGCCCTAATGAGAGTTATCTTGGCTGCATCTGGGGTTATCTTGTTGTTTATGTCCTGGTACATTTTTCCTTTCAACCTTCCTTCAGTTCTATGAAGTATGACCATACACTAAAGAACAGTTGCACAAGATGATCCTACCTCTAAACTTCACTGAAGGGAAGCAGGTTTTGAGTTTGTGTGCAGTGTAAAAGATTGTTTCGCAATGATATCCATCATTTGACCAGACTTTCTACTCCCAGTAATTAACTGACTTGACTGAATGTTCTGCAGCAATTATTTACATGATTTTTCTTCTGCAGTGGAGCTTCATGCAGTTACCATTGAACTCAACCACAACAGCCTCTGCTGTGAGTTCATTACCTGTTGTTTTCATGGGATAACAGTTTCTTCTAATTCCAGAAATTTCTGAAGCTTGCTGCAAGTTGTCTTTGGTTCTTTAACCACTCGTATGTATTTGTTGATTCCTCTGTCAGAGGTTTTATGAGATACATCTGTGATGTCCGGTTTATGGTAAAATAATGTTCTTTCCACTTTGTGGTTTGTGGCACAAATGATGCTCACCAAGACATTTTAAAACCTTACCAAGGTCATCAGCTTGTTTTGCCACACTAAGAATGAGAAGGTCTTGAGAGAACAGTTGAAAGAGTAATCTTTTTGATTTTAAAAAAGTTATGGGTTTGTTTCCAGGTTTGTCACCCACCACATGTCAATGTGTTTTTGGGCAAGGTACCTAACCCCAGTCGCCTGTTGGTGTATGAATGTGAATGTGTCTCTAGTGAAAAGGACTATAAGTGGTGGATAGAAAAAGCACTACATACCTTCACTTTATAAAGCATTCTTTGCTTTTACCCATTGTGAGATGCTTCTTGTGTGATTCAAGGTTTGTCACCTCAATGATGACAAACCTTTTTATAGCCCTTTAACTAGGACTAAAAACAGCAGATATTAATTAGCAGTGGTTGAGAGCAGGACTGCTTTCTAAGTACTGACAAATTTCAACTGTTTTTTTTTAGCTTTTTTCTTCATGTGTTACGTATTCCTATTGTCATTACACCTTATTACACATAACTGGAGGACAGAATTTAGATTTCTTTGTGTGGATGACTTGGGTTATTAGCAATGTAGGCTGTAAATTTCATGTCAGTAGCCTCATAACAAATATATCTACTGTGAAAAAAAATTATGTTTTTAACACCTATTTTCACTTCTGCAAAAGCTGCTCATCAGCCGTTTATTCTGTTTCTTTGTCTGGAATGCAGACACAGGAATAGGCTATGACACACACACACACACACACACAGGTCTACTCCTATGCATTATTAAAACCCTGTTAAAACAACATCACACAGAGGCAATAAAAGCACACACATGGGCCCTCATCTGCTGAGCTTTGTCACCATGGTGACCATTGCTTGTTCTCCATGAGAGCAGCTGGTAGGCTCTGGCTGTGATGCCGAAGAAGGAGATTGTGCCAGGATAAGAATGAGGGACAAAACAAAGAGGAAATCCCCCACCCCCCATTCAAATGTCTATTCATTAAGCTACCTGCATCTGATCCTTGTCAAATCCAGGAGGGAAGGAGCAAGCATGGCTCAAGGCTCACATACACTGTGTTGGGATGTATTGATCTTTATATTGATTGTTTCTTGTAAATGGGATTTCATTCCATTTTTTCTTCAAGTGTAATTTTTGTGCAGAAAAGAGAGATTTAGACCCCTGCAGACATTATGGCATCTGTTTCCAGCCCTTGCATGTAGAATGCAGGGAACATGCTGAGGCAGGTCCGGCTGCCTGCTTGGAAGAAACAAGCAGGGGTGTGTGTTGGCCTCATCTAACACAATTACAGACTTTCTACAACCTAAACAAGCGGTTTATCTTTCCACACTGGCTGGCTCACTCCCACATACGAAAAGACTTTCTTCTCTTCCATCTCTGATTTCTTCCATCAGTGGAAGGGTTCCATTCAGAGTCGGACCTGCACAGACTTGTGGTAAAAAGGAATGCTGTGGGAAAACGCTCTTCGCAACTTTGGTGCAATAAAATAAAACCAAGATTAACAAAATAATTGTTGGTGGATTAATTTAAGAAATAAATCAAACATTGGTTTTCACAAATTTTCTTCCATTTGCTGTCATGTACACATCTAACTTTTTTCCATGCGTTTTCAATTTTTATAAAGGATATGTAAAATATATTTGGCAATATATAGTTTTAAAGAAATACCAATTTTTTTAACAGTTGGAGGTCACAGAAATACATTGACTAATGTCAAAAATTATATATTTGTCATTATAGGGTTAAAACAGGGCTATGATGACTGGATATGAATAATATATCCAGTCATATAATATGACTGGATCCTCTTGTGGCTGTTTGTGGTATAACTGCTGCTTGATGAATAAGATAGTACATATCTGTATTCCCTGTCATTAATTTGTTGGTTTTATGCAACGTCTGACCCTGTAGTAATAATTCTTACTTCCACCACGCATAAATCCAGTAGAATGCATTTATAAGCCACCTCCTGATTTCAGTATAAATACAATTGTTGTTATGTTAAGTCCTCAAAGTTTTCTTAGAACACATTAGTGAACAAACAGCATCACAAAAGACCAAAGAACACAGCAGACAGGTCTGATGGTGGGGAAAAGTTTAAAGCCGCAAACATCTCACAGAGAAGTGTTATATCCATTATCTGATATTGGAAACAGCGTGGAACATCTGCAAATCAAAGTGGTCAACTATCTAAACCGAAAACTGTTTGTCCTACAAAATGCTTGCAGCATCATGCTGTGGGAATGATTTTCCTCAGCTAGTCAGGTCCAGAGTTTCAGGGCAACCCTTAACACAACCTGTTAGAGTCCAAATAATTGAGACTGGTGTGAAGTTCTACTGACCGAATCCCAAAGAAACCTGTGGCACAATTTTAAAACTGATGACCCCAGACACTCCTTATATAATCTAAGGTTGAGCTACTTTGCAAAAACGACTGGCCAAACATTTTAGTCTCTACAATGCCTTGCAAAAGTATTCAGACCCCTTGGCATTTTTCATGTTTTGCGGCCTCACTACCTGGAATTGTTTGAGAAGCTTTTTGTTTTATTTTGAAGCAAAATAAATAATAACAAAAAACTAAAATAAACAAAATAACAGAAAACTCAGCAAGCATAATTATTCACCCCCTAGCAAAGTCAGTAGTTTGTAGAGCCACCTTTCGTGTCACTTAGAGCTGTAAGGCGCTTTAGATAAGTATCTATGAGCTTGCCACATCTTGCTCCTGGGATTTCTGTCCATTCCTCGATGCACAACTGCTCCAGTTTCTTCAGGTTGGATGTTTTTTTTTTTGAGAACAGTGATCTTCGTGACTACCCACAGACTCTCAATTAGATCGAGGTCTTGACTTTGACTAGGCAATTCCAACACATTTAAATTTCCCCTTAACCCACTCAAATGTTACTTTAGAAGTATGCTTCGGGTCATTGTTCTGCTGGAATGGGGAACCTCCGTCACAGTCTCAAATCACAAGCAAACTGACACTGGTTCTGCTCAAGCACCATCTATCTTTACCTTGAGGTGGTGGGCGGCCCACTCTTGGGAGGTTTGTTGTGCTTTCCATTTGAAGTCGATGGATTTGATGGTTCTCAAGGGGAACATCAAAGATCTGGATATTTTTTACAACTCCACCCTGACTTGTACTTCTCAACAGCTTTGTCCCTAACTTGTTTAGAGAGCTCCTCGGTCTCTTGCTTAGTGGTGTTGCAACAACATGACAACTAAATATAAATCTCATTTCACTTCACCAAAAGAAAAGAAGCTTAAAAAACTTTTAAATTACAGCTTGGCATGCAACAAAATAGGGGAATACTTTTGCGATGTGGAAAGCTAGTAGAGACATACACCAAAACACTTGATTCTAGAAAGTGTTGAGTCGTACAAGTATTGTTTGAATGCATGTATAATTTCCACTTCAAACGGATAAAACCCCAATAAAACAAATGAAGACTGTGGTTGAGTGGAGTTGATTTGAGGTGTGGTGCTTGCATTTGGAGGATTCTGCTGAGAACAGATTGCGTCCGGCCGAAGGAGCTCCACATACAGGTGAACCAAGCCATCATTAAACTGTGAAATCAGAAAAAAAAAAAACCATCCGAGAAATATCTAGTTTGGTACATCCTGATAAGGAAAGAAAGCACCGGAGAACAAAGCAACACAAAAAGACCTGGACGTCCACAGTACCCAAGTGAACAATACTGTCCAGGAGGCATTTCCAAGTCAGCGGGTCCAAATACAGAGGGTTCATTGCAAGGTGCAAACCACTCGTAAGCCTGAAGAATAGAAAGGCTAGATTGGACTTTGCTAAAGAACATCTAAAAACCCAGCTCACTTTTGGAAGAATGTTTTTTGGACAGATGAAACCAAGATCAACCTTTACAAGAATGACAGCAAGAAAAAAGTAGGGATTGTGATGAAGGGATTGTGCTAAAAATGCTTTATTTCATCCCATTTGTATGCAATCTGAAAGTCTGCACTTATCTGCATCTGAGTCGTTTCATTAAAAACTCACTGGAGTAATGTAAGGAACCAAGATTAGAACCAAGTTGTCCAAATATTGATGGACCTGATAGTACAAAAGTACCAATGCATATTTTCTCCACCATAAGTATGATGCAGTATGGTCTGAAATAACATTATCATTTATTAAAGAAAGTGAAGAAAGTAAGAAAATCACAATAAAAGTAGTTTTCCAGCTACAGAGAAACATGGCCCACAAAATCTGACAAAATATTATTTTATAAATGAAGCAAATCTAACTTCAACTATAGTGTCACAGCTCTCTTTATTTACAAACTCTTAATTTTACATTTTACCTTCCTTACTAAGCAACAAAACTGTACAACCAAGCAGGGAGCACCAGCTGAACCAAAGACACCACCTTAACAGAGCGATTTCACAGCAGAGACTGAGTGAGAGAAAGACGAGAACATGTCTAGCAATAAGGACTATGTACTACTGGGCAAAGTGCAGAACATGCACGGCTCCACAGCTTCCTGGAAGTGGAAGACAGTACATGTCCCTCTCGCAGTCACAATGCCTGCCATGAAATAGGCCTGTTGTGTAAAGCTGATGTAAGTTGTACCATGGCTCCCTCTAGAGGATGTACCCATCAAAAGACAGAGGCCAGAAGAACAAGGAGAAGATAAAACTAATTAAGAAAGCAGTACTTCATTAATATACCCGCCCTGCCTCCAACAGATGCACTTTTGCTACTTTGGGCCCTCGTGCATCACTGGCCATTCCTTCTGAGCCATAATGTGTGCGGAGTTGTTTCCTAGATGTCTTCAGCCTGGAGCATCTTCTCGATCTCCTGATCCCACTGGTCGTCCTTGTTGTCCGACTCGGTCACAACCTCGTACTCCTGAAGTTGTTGCTGCAGCTCCTTTTCCCAATCTGCTGACTCATCTAGATGGGAAGTCAACATTTATGCATATTCATCAGGTAAATAATCCAAACAGTTTGCACTTCCTGCTAAATTCGTTTCATTTAGCCTAAAACAACAAAGAAGTGATGATGAAGCTGACCATCAGCAGAAGGGACGCTGCCCTTCTTGTCCAGCACCAGCTGCTCCATCTCTTTCCTCAGGTCCTCATGGTTGATCGCTGTTGAGTCAAAAGCGTCGCTGACAAACTCTGAGACTCCAGGACTTGTTGAAATCTCTTCCTCCTCCTCATGAGGGGCCTGAGGTTTGCACAGACAGGCCAGTAAAAATTAATGGTTTCCTTTTTTTATCTCCATATTGACATTTTTAAAACATTTCAGGGTTGTGTAGCATTTGTACCTTCTGCATGTCACTGATGGAAACTGGTGGAGTTTTCGGTCTGACCTCTGCAAAGCACAACCATGTTTAAGTTTTCAGATCATAAACTAGCTCCAGATAACCACAGTCACCTGCCTTTCTGGGGGTTGCATCAGAGCCTATTTGGAGCACATTCTAAATTTGTTTTTAGTTCAGCTGCTTCTCAGCATTTCTCAGTGACCTTAGCACGGCTCTTTCTAATCGTCTGCAGCTTTCTAGTGCAGCTCTCCATCTAATTGTGTCCAACAGTACCACTGACAGCCCCACGGAATGATGCTGCCACCACCGTGCTTGACAGCTGGCTTGCTGTGGACTATTTAATAGGCAAGTTTACCAGTATTTTAAAATGTTACAGTTAACATTAACAACAAGTCGTGGCATGGAAACCAAAGACTCTGACCTTTTAAGACGATGTCATCAGGTGAAACACTGGCCCCGCCCTCTCCATCATCCTTCTGCTGCTGCTGCTGGTGGGCTGCCAGCGCTGTGAGCTGAGCCGACTGTTTGATCAGAGACACCCTGTAGAAATAATTTCTCCAAAACACGTCCTCCTTCACCCTGTCACAACACAACCACATGACCATATGTGCACACATAAACATATCGAGGCAGTTTGTGACACTCAAGTAGCTGCAAAACAATCAAGGCATGACACAAAGGGTTTAGGGAGATTCTGGTCCGCTGCCATTTTGTATCTTTGTAGGTTTGGTTGTTCTGATCTGTCTGCCGCAGGATGTTTCATATGGACCATTTGTGAAACCGTTACAAAGGGATGTTTCATCCCCTCTTTGACAGCTTTTACTGTGAGTTAATGTTCTATGACCTCCTTACTGTCCACTGCAAAGTGCTGGGGTCATTTATCGTAGACTCCAATAAAAAAACATCAGTAAACTGGTATTGTTTTGTCCATCAGATGATTGTTAGTGTTAGTCAAATCAAATGTTATATATTGGAACCCTTCAAAGTAGATGACTACAGTAATACTAAACTATTTAAATTGACTAATTACTCTAACTTATAATCCTTTGTTTCTAAGTGTGCCTCTTCTTTCTCCTCTTGGATCCGGGGAACAATGTGAATGTGCAAAATGCTTATATATGGTTATAGGGCTATCCAAGGGCAGTCTGCACCAAGGCCCACAATATAACACTACGTTAAGGAGACATAGACAAAATATCACTTTTCCACTACATAATGGTAATTATTTTGACCACCCGGTTTAAGCACACCGTTAACCTGACCTGTCCATGACTTCTGTCCTTTCTGTAGGGTTAAAGGTAAAGAATAGCCCACGGCTGATTGGTCCTTGTAGGTTTGAGTTTGCACAGAACACATAATGCTGAAAGAGCTCTTACTGTTTAGGAACTAGGTCAAAGCGCATGCGGTTAAGAAGCTGGTCTTCCTCCAGCATGACGGCAGCCAGAGGGTACATCTGCTCCATGTCGAAGTGGAACTGGACACCAGCCGGAGGGTCCCGCAGGAAGTTCCGCTTGTCCTAGAACCAGAGGACCCAGAGGTCAGATTCAATGCATACTGGAGCGATAAACACATCGGATCAAGGATGGTGCTGCATTCACAGGTGGTGTATGGTGCTGTTGCTTACAGCGGACAGAGTCAGGATCTGCTGCTGGATGGTCTCTTCCTCATTGTAGCCCACCCAGGGAGGCACTGCTGCTTCTACCCAAACGTTGGCACACAGACACAAACTCAGTCAGAACACCGGAGTCTTGTCTCTGAAATACACTGCTGAGTCTATCTAAACGCATCTCTCTGTTATGTAGGCTAAAACAATAAATATTAACCACAATCAACTCTGGCACATTATGGAAAATGACTGAAGAGATATCTGACTATACTTATTGATGTCATGCCACACAGCCTAGTGTGTGGCGCGGCCATTACTTCATTCACTTGTGGAGTGTTTGACTGAGATCTGATCATTTAGATTGGTGATTATGGCCAGATGTGAACCTTCCTATTAACAGCTGTCCACTTGTAACCGGATCAGCCACAATGTTCGCGGAGTTGGATTTACCGACTATTTAGGCTTGAGTCATTTTACCTAACACCAAGAAAAGTCGGATGAGAACAAATCTGAACTTTATGGCCCACATGGAAAATGTTACATGCGGATAAGAACTTAACACTGCACCTTATCGCCCTGAATTCATCATCCCCACAGTAAAACACGGTGGTGACAGCATCATGCTTTGGGATGTTCTTTTCAGCGTAGGCTAGGAAGATACTCTGAGTAGATGGGATAATTAGATCTAAATACAGGACAATCCTGGAAGGCTGGGGAAGAGGTTCACTGAAAAACCCTAAACATGCATCAGTCCAGAGCTGCACAACATTAGGAAAATATTGTGGTATCATTTTTTTAAATATTGCAATCATAACATTACAATTAACCTAAATTTCCCTCACTCTTCTCTTTGTTTTCTCATCACCATGACTCCCTGTGGTCTTAAGCATTTCAGCCACCTAAAGCCATGTGAATTTTGGCCATCATGGTCATTGAGGAAGCCTCAAACTGGGATAATAAATCATTTTAATGCAGAGCAATAACCCATATCTGTTCACATATTCCAGCTTCCCAAATATTGCATCCAAGCAGTCCTTTGTGATTCGCAATACTGAAAACACTGATAACAAAGTGACTGCCATTTGAGAAGGCTCTAGTTTAGATCAAAGCATATTCATGTGTTAGAATGGCCCAGTCAAAGCCCAGGCCCGCTCCAACTGACTTAATCTGTGGTGAGACATAAAAGTCGATGTTCACAGAAGCTCTTTGTGCTTTCTGACCAAGCCTGAGCTATTTTGAAAAGAAGAAAGGGCAAAAGTTTCTGTCTCGAGGCGTGGAAGATGGTAGGGGCACACCACACTTTTCAGATTGTTATTAGTAAAAAAAATTTAAAACCCCATCAGTCATTTTCCTTCTATGGTATGGAGCACGTGAGGGGACATGGGGGGATTTTTTTCGTTTGCGTTCGCTCGCAATACTTTTTGCGTTCGCTCGCAATACTTTGTGGGAGACCCGTTTTTGAGATTTATTGAGTTTTATTTTGAAATTGGTCAGTTCAGTAGTAGAGTCAAGTCAAGTCAAGTTTATTTATATAGCGCTTTTCAGCAACAAGGCACTCACAGCGCTGTACATGAGGAAAAACATGACATGATACAGAAAATCAAAGACAGAAAAACAAATCAAATGACATTAATAATCCTTGGGGGTTTACTGGTAAGAGCTGGTTCTAATCCAATCTTTCTAATAGAGGTAATTAGCTCATTAAGTCATCTGTGGTGAGGAATTCATCCTGTACTTGAAGAAAAATGATAATATTAATCCTTGAGGTCGCTGCTATGAGGCAGCTGTGGTCCCCATGCAATACTTTTTTTTAGAGGGGTTGTTAATCAGTCTCAGCTGTTTTGGTGTTAATGTTGCACAGGCAGTCCTACTCCACCAGGAGTAGTCATTGCCCAAAGGTTTGCTGTGTCTCCCAGCACAATCTCAAGAACATGGAGGATATTCCAGGAGACAGTTACTCTAGGAGAGTTGGACAGAGCTATCAGAGCTCCTTAACCCATCAGCAGAACTGCTTCTTTGTGCAAGGAGGAACAGAATGAGTCCTGCCAGAGCCTTCAAAATACCTCCAGCGGGCCATTGGAATGAATGTCTGTGACCAATAAATTAGAGACAGACGTCACAAGGGTAGCCTGAGGGCCCAACATCCTCAAGTGGGCCCTGTGCTCACTGTCCAGCATTGTAGAGCTCGACTGGGATTTGCCAGAGAACACAGCACTTGGCAGGTTCAGCACTGGCGCCCTGTTCTTTCATCAGATGAAAGCAGGTTCACCCTGAGCTCATCTGACAGACGTGGAAGAATCTGGAGAAGCTGTGAATGTTATGCTGCCTCCAGCATTGTTCAGCATGATTGGTTTGGTGTTGGGTCAGTGTTGATCTGGATGAGGCATATCCATGCCTTATGTGGCAAGAGTATGTAGGCAGTGCCTGGATGATGAAGGAATTGTTACCATTGACTGGCCTCCACGCTCCCCTGACCTAAATCCAATAGAACATCTCGGGGACATCATGTTTAGGTCCATCTGACACCACCATGTTGTATCTCAGACTGTCCAGGAGCTCAGTGATGCCCTGGTCAGGATCTGGGAGGAAATACCCAAGAACACCATCTGTCATCCTTCATGCCTGACGTTTTCAGGCATGAAGCACGTGGAGGACAAACAACTGAGCACCATTTAGAGTTACTGTGATGACATTTCAACAGGTCCGTCCAACTGGCCTGCTGAATCTGCTTAAATTTCTCGGTGACTTCAGATTAAGCCCCCTGTGGGGGGATAATTTTCATTTTCTTTAAATAACGCGGCATCCATTACCCATTCCATATCAGAATGAATATCCAGCATGATTTGTTTTTCCCACTAAGATCTGATGTGTTTTCAAAGAGTTCCTTTAATATTCGAGCAGTGCATATAGAAGGAGATGTACAGCTTTGCAATGCTTTGTATGTGTCTGCAGGGTTTAGCTGTAGGTTCGGTGCATTAATAATATTACCCAGGAGTTCCTTTTACCTGATTTTTTGGCCTTCTTCTCCTGGACGAACTTCTCCTGCTCCTTCTGGAAGTCTCCCAGAATAGTCTGCAAATACACATACAAGGCCACCATAAAGTCAGCAGAAATCTAATCATTTCAAAGGCAACATGTCAACTGGCCTACTGGTCTTCACAGAACGAACGATAAGTTGACGCCAGCCTCAAAGAAAAACAAACTGCCATCATCTGTAAAGAAATGTTTCCTAAACGCTAAAAACCATCTAATAAGCCAGAAGGACAAAGTGCCTTGTCTATGATGCCGTCGATCTTCCCTTCTTCAACCGTCTTCTTGATGGTCTGAGCGGTCCCCACCACAGACTCCGACAGCTTCTTGGTGGCACTGGAGGCAAAACTGAAGATGAACTCTTCAGTTGGAGGAAGCAGAAGAGAGGACAGAGTGGTTACATGTGATGAGACTGACCGGGACAACAAAGATCCACATTCAGCAGAACAGAACTCCTGT
The DNA here is from genome assembly GCA_036173005.1 of Crenichthys baileyi. Taxonomy (NCBI): domain Eukaryota; kingdom Metazoa; phylum Chordata; class Actinopteri; order Cyprinodontiformes; family Goodeidae; genus Crenichthys; species Crenichthys baileyi. Next base: position 342,261 of record JAHHUM010002936.1, on the reverse strand, counting down.
AGTGAGGCTTTGTCTTATGGGGACTGAACCAAAGAAATTTGTTTTTTTTCATAAATAAATGAAGAGAATTCAGAAACCCTTTACATCCGTTCATTATGGGTATAAAAGGTCGTTGGTTTTGGACTTTCAATGATTAACTTGAACGATTCTTTTTGTGTTGCTTTGGTCTTTTTCTTTGTGTTGTATGATCATCCCACTCTGTTTTTAACTAGAGGCTCCTGTACGTCCCTGCCTCTATTCTTTCTCCTGCACATTCTTTTAAATAGATTTGATTGGCTTAAACATTTCACTGCTTCTACACTCCGTGTGGATTCCTAGGCTTCATGTCGGGTCAACTACAGCACTCTACAAAGGTTCTAAACCACCACCTAGGGGGTCTTGATCAGTAGATTTTCTGAAGGTTTCTCCAAACTTGCCTTCACATTTTTTGGCTCCTTGCTCTTCCCTCATTCCATTGTCTGACCACCTTCACAGGAATGATATTTTTGTTAGTTTGTTTATTAAGGTCAACTGGGTTAAAAGATACATCAGTGATAATCAATAATCTATTTCTTATAAAAGCGCTGATGGGATGGATGTCATGTGGGCTTAAAGATGGTTTATAGAGCTGCTAATCACCTGCGCAGCTATTTTACTAATATCGCCTACATTTGCTACAAGCATTTATCTCCCTGTTGACCTGTGCTGCCTGAGACTGCGGCTCTAAAGTGGAGTAAAGGGCAATTTCACTGCCTCTGAACAAAGTTTGATCAGCTCTAGTTTGGAATTTAAAATACTTGGACTAGTCAAAACCTGAGGGAATTATTCTTAAAAAAATAATAACTTGCGTTCTGTCTAACTTTCATTATATACAAAAAAAACCTTTTTTGTCTTCTCAAATAGAAGGAAGTAGGTCACTGAGGAAAACGCCGAAGAGAGGAAAACTTTGGTCATCTCCTATTAGGTTCAGGTATTTTGCAGCCGAAACCCACGGATGGTGTTTAAACCATCATCTTAGTTGTTTAAAAATAGAGTTTTAATTATTTAGAATAGTAAACCATGAAAAATGTAACATGCTTGAGATGTGTCTCATAATGCAGCCCTGAGCCAATTTAACCCCTACAAACACCCCCACCAATCTTCCAAGAAAAGTTGCATCTCAACCACTTCAAGAAGCTTCTGGCATCGTTCTGGCTGGATATTTACCCACTCTTCTTGGCAGAATTTGTTGAATTAAAAAATTGTCCTTTTCTTTGTATGACCTGGCATTTAGGCCTAGTTTACACATTTTCAGTGTAGTTGAGGTCAGGTCTTTGGGAAAGCTGTCTGAGATGCTTATTGTTAATTTGCTAATTTAATCTGAAACCAGTTTGGAATCTTTGTTCTGTTCTACTAGCAGTTTTAATGGCTGATTTGAGGCGTGCTCGAAAGAACGTGGAGGTAGTTATTTGTCGTCATTAATCCAAAGCGCCAGTGACAGCCTCTCAGCATGATGCTCCCACCACCGTGCTCAGCAGTTGGTACAATTATTATTAGTTTGAGACATCTTCAATAGCTCAAAAATAGTTCTTGATTTTGTGGCCAAATAGTTCAACCTTTGCTGCCTCGAACTTTAAATCTTGTATCCAGAGGCATCGTTTTTTTATCCAGTTGGCTATCTTCAGCACTTCAGCTTGGAAAAACCTGTTCATGCAAATCGTTGAAAGACCAGAGTAAACACGACATCCATCTTTTATAACCATGAAGAGTGGATCTAATCCTCTGACCGCAGCTCTACCTGCTAACTTTCATCACAAGTTAAATTCAGATGAAAACAAAAACGAGGTTATTTGTTCCTCACCACCGAGTCCTTTGCTGTGGTCAAGGTTTTCTTCTTTGGTCTCTGCTGTCCCATCATCTTGCTCAGCTGCTTGCTGTTTGTTTACCTCATTTTGGGCTTCAACCACCTTCTCTTCCTGCTCCACACTGTGTCTTTCCTTCTCCTCTGACGTCTTCTCCAGACCCAGCCACGTCCCGAACCCTTTGAACATACTGGTCCGAAGAAAAAACAAACTGATAAAGGGAATGCGACGGAGGAAAATTGGCTGCGAATTCAAACAGTGAAAATAATGTTTTTATTACAACCAGGAACTAACGCGTCTTGAAGGCTCTTCTTCCCTGTGTACCTTGCGGTGGTCGCTCGATACTGCCGCTCAGTGGCCACAAGGCCGTCGTGAGTGTTGTTCAGAATCAGAATCAGAATCAGAATCAGCTTTACTGCCAAGTTTGTACATACAAACAAGGAATTTGACTCCGGTACACTTTGCTCTTTGGTTTTTGTTTTTGCACTACAGAATATACATATTTACAATGTACAATATACACATATATAAATAAAAAGGTGCATTTGCAACATCTGTATGCTGTTGTTTTGTATTTTATTGAATGTTCAACAGAGAAACAGCCTGGGGGAAGAAAATGTCTCTGTGGCGGCTGGTTTTAGTGAACAGTGCTCTGTAGCGTCGGCCTGAAGGCAGAACTCTAAACAGTTTATTTGCAGGGTGTGTGGGGTCTGCAGAGATTTTAGCAGCTCTTTTCCTGACCCTTGATCTGTATAAGTCCTGGATGGAGGGAAGGTCAGCCCTGATGATTCTCTCTGCAGTCCTGATCATTCGTTGCAGTCTGGACCTGTCCTGTTTTGTGGATGAACCGAACCACACTGAGATGGATGAAGACAGGACAGACTGAATGATGGCAGTGTAGAAGATGACCAGCAGCTCCTGTGGAAGGTTGTACTTCTTGAGTTGCCTCAGGAAGTACAGTCTCTGCTGGGCCTTCTTTCGAACAGTGTCTATGTGTGAAGACCATCTCAGGTCCTTGGCTTCCATACTACTGTAATCTAAAATGTAAATCTGCTAAATTTTATTATTATTATTATTATTACTATTGTTCATTTTATACTTATATAAAGCTAAAGACGATGATCATTTAAATTTTGTTTTGAAAAAAAATATATTAACAACAATTTTGTGCGCACTTTATATTTTGCAAAAGCATAGAACAAGCAACCATGCAAAAAACATCAATGAGGTTAAATGAAAATTTCTGTAAAAAAAAAAAGGCCGGATTTTGAAACGACTGTGTGATGAACCAGCAGGGGGCGGTAAATAGCAGAAAAGAGGTGAACATCCGCACAGAGCGAGCAAGTTGAATGTAGACCCGGCGGCCTGATGACAGAGAGATAAGGGTTAGTTTCGTTGTCGTTTCTCTTTTTTTAATTGGCATTTGTGTAAAATGGGTCATAATACAGCGTAGTCTACAAGTTTGTGTGATCCCTGCTGTGTCTGATCAGATCAATTTAAAATACTGACGTAGGAGTTTATCAGGTTTATTTGCAAGAAAACAAGGTTGAACCAGACTTCCGGTAAATAATAGGTAATATTAAAGATAACAAATTCAAACGGAGCGTTTACACACCAATACAAAATTCAACATATGAAAATGATTCATTTAGGCGTGGTCGTCCTGTCGGCCTCAAAGATTCAGTGGTTGATAGAGGGTAAATGTGTTTGATCGAGTCACAGTTTATTTGATTTGGCAAAATAAATGTAGCACAATAATGAACACGTCATTAACGTGCACGTCCGTAGGATGAATGAATTCTGTTTTTCGGCGGCAGGTTGTTTGACAAGTGCTGGTAAAAATGAAGATTCTGGTGGTCTTTGATTTTGACCACACTGTGGTGGACGACAACAGTGACATCTGGGTCATCAAGTATGTCATAAAAGTTTTATTATATGTCAGGTGGAATCAAGGTATAAAGAGACTAGGTGTTTTATGATCGGTGCAAGTGTCAGTTTATTAACTGGTGATCTTTATTTTTTCCTGCTTTCAGGTGCCTTCCAAGTCAGACTCTTCCAAACTCAGTGAAGGGCTCATACCGAAAGGGTCACTGGACCGAGTACATGGGCAGAGTGATGACCTACATAGGTTGTAATTTATTACATTGTTTTTCTTATAGTTCATTTTGTGCTTCATTGTTCTCCAGAGTTAACTTACTTTTTGGTTTGAGAACACTTTATATAATAATAATAATGTATGTTTGCCATCTTTGTTATTTATTGGTGATCAGTAGAAAACAAAGATATAATGTTTCAAAATATAAAATATTTTAGTTTCAAAGGACAGAATAGTCCTCTGTTGAAAATATATTGTCAAAGTGACAAAAACAAATGTTATGTAAAGTTTCTATGTATAAACATCTTTATAGTCTAAAGGCATATATACTTGAAGTCACACCAAACCAGTCCACACCCATATACTTTAGCCATTTCATAAAATTGATCAAATCTCACATATATTTATATGTAATTGCATTTTCTAAAAATCGCTCTCATTGCACCCTATTCCCAATGATTTTGGTTGGACTTGTTGACCCCTGATCACACCAAACTGGCTTCAAACCACCTCCTGCTGGTAGATATTTTTTACTGGAGTCACATAACCACATTTCCTTGCAGCAGACAACTGGGGGCAACAAAATGTTCCATGCTTGGTGCAAAACGTCCCATGGCAGGCAGTTTTGGTTTTTCTTTTTACCTAGAAATCTCCAGAAATGACCAATGCTGCAAAATACGTAGAGGCGAAATGATTAGCACCCCGTAAGTCATATACAGGGGTTGGACAATGAAACTGAAACACCTGTCATTTTAGTGTGGGAGGTTTCATGGCTAAATTGGACCAGCCTGGTAGCCAGTCTTCATTGATTGCACATTGCACCAGTAAGAGCAGAGTGTGAAGGTTCAATTAGCAGGGTAAGAACACAGTTTTGCTCAAAATATTGAAATGCACACAACATTATGGGTGACATACCAGAGTTCAAAAGAGGACAAATTGTTGGTGCACGTCTCGCTGGCGCATCTGTGACCAAGACAGCAAGTCTTTGTGATGTATCAAGAGCCACGGTATCCAGGGTAATGTCAGCATACCACCAAGAAGGACGAACCACATCCAACAGGATTAACTGTGGACGCAAGAGGAAGCTGTCTGAAAGGGATGTTCGGGTGCTAACCCGGATTGTATCCAAAAGGGTTAGGATACTCTAGGAAATGGAATTCAGCCTTGGACTTAGTTATCTTGCTAGAATTTAGGATTAACTAACTCAGAGTTTTCATGTAATCTGCTTTCTAGAATAGACCTCCCCCCACCCACCCCCGGGAATCTGTTCTGATAATTTCTTTCATTGGTTCCAACAGGAGACCAGGGGGTCATTCCTGATAGTGTCCGCAGTGTGATGGAGACTATTCCCTTCACACCTGGAATGACGGACCTGCTCACATTCATATCAGAGAATAAAAGCTCAGTTGACTGCATTGTCATCTCCGACTCCAACACCATGTTTATAGACTGGATCCTCAAGGGAGCGGGGCTCCGGGCAGCCGTGGACCAGGTTTTTTCAAACACGGCCAGCATCAATGAGTCCGGCTACATGGAGTTGCAGCAGCACCATTCTCACGACTGTGGTAAATGCCCCGTCAACATGTGCAAGAGGAAAGTTCTGGAGGCGTACCTTAGCGAGAAGGCAGATGGAGGTGTGGAGTACGGGCAGATCTTTTACGTGGGGGATGGCGGGAACGATCTCTGCCCTACTTTCTGTCTGAGAGAGCATGATGCTGTGATGCCGAGGAAGGGGTTCACCCTGGAGAAACTGCTGGCCAGACTGAACGTTCAGGAAGGTAACAGCTCTGTTGGAGCTAAAGTCATTGCATGGAGCAGCGGCGCGGAGATCCTGCAGGAGCTGAAAGCAAGTCTGCAGTCATAATTATCAGTTTATAATAAGCAGTTACTTCTAACTGCTTATGTTGCACACATTCACACTTCACCTGATACCCCAAATCCAGTCAAACGTCTTCAAATGAATTTGTAGGAATAAAAAGATTTTATTAAAATAAAAACTAGGCATCTAAAACCTAAGTCATTTATTTAAATGCTAGTTATTTTATGTCTTCATGAATATTTGAGATACAATGAAACAAAATGATTTTTTTCTTGGCCAGATGAGATCATATAATTTTTCTCATTTAATGGCAGAAAATCATTCAAATCTAAATGATGATAAGTTACTGATCAGATTTATGGCAGGTTCATCTCCGCCCTTTAAATGAGCTGAAGAGCCGTCATCTCAATAAAGGCTGAAGGACTTTTTATAACCTTTCATTTAGAAGAAATCCTTTTTGTGAAATACAGAAAAACATTATTTTAAAGAGTACTTGGGCTGTTAGACTATTAACTCAGAGGGAGAACATCCCAATCCGGACTGTAGCTATTGGAGTTAAATCTGTATAACCGAACAAAAAGGAACAAAAAGGCAGAAACGAGTCTTCATATTAAACCTGCTTCAGATCACAGTTTGCCAAACATCTTGAAACGACAGATGAAACCCACTGGGAAATGTTCTTCCATGCTGTGTGTTCCTGCTCGACCCGGGGCTCAGTCTGCATTCAGAGCAAACTTCACTCGATGAACCAGCAGAGGGCGGTAATTAATCTTGCTAGAAGGGAAAAAAGGAACTTTCCTAAACGTTCCCTTCATGTGTTGTTCTTCACATCAGTTGTTCTGATACAGGTAGACACTGAACTGTGGGTATTCATTATCAGTATGCCACAATCATCCAAATAAGAAGAAATAAAGGCTAGAAATATTTCACTCTGTGTATTGAACCTATAGGATATAAATTTCATTTTCTGAAATGAGGGACAAAAAAATTTTACTTTTTTACAATATTCAAATTTTTTGAATTAGGCTCAGTCCAAACATTCATTTTGTATGGAGGCTGTGTGGCAACAAACGTGTGTAAAACTATGAAATATAAAAGCACTTTTTAATTTGATAAAAGCTAAATATTTCCTCTAACATTTTCGTTTTACTTTGGTCTTAGATTGTTTTTCTGAAAGAAAAGCAGCAATCTTGCTCTTGACATAGAAATTCAGCCTTTTCTTTTGATTTTACATTAATCTGATCTGTTCCTTTTCCAAAATATCAGAAGGTCTTCAGCCACCATGTTAAATTAGCTGTATTGAACATTAGTTGAACATTGACTCTCCCTGTGTTAGGAATGGATCTGGTTTGGGTTAATAAGGTCAAGATTTGGGCTAAATATCTTTTTATCATGCTTCTGCCAGGTTTTAGCTTGAAAGTTGTGTTGGTTGCCTGGGTGACAACCCTGCATACATCAGGATAAGTTACTATATTAAGAATGATTCACTGCAGGTACCTAGAGACCCGTATGTAGTTCAGGAATGTATAAGTACAGCACCTTAAAAATGACATGAGGACAAAATGATTCTAAGAAAAAAGTTGGGTTGTATACATCATGTGACAATGTCATTCAGCTGCAAAAATACACCTGATCCATTGTATGATGTTAGGTTGTGTAAACCTATTGTTTCCTTAGTGTTTTGCTTCTCTGGTCTGGTTTTACCATCAACATAACTGTGATTGTCTAACCATGGTTTGATTGAATCTGATCACCTCCATCAGACGGTAGAAACCTCAGTAACCTGTTTACGATAAACAAAGTCTTGTTCTGCATGTGTTTAATGGAGTATTGCTTATTTGTGAGACGCGTAAATCTAATTAGATGATTTGTTCTTGCTTGTATGAATCATCTAGATGTTGGCATTTATGCCAGTTCAACAGGAACATCAAGGAAAATGGAAATGTTCATCCAATCGTGCACCCAACATGAGCCATTTAAAATGTTGTCAGCACGGCTTGTTGGTGTATTAACACTATGTATTTGTATCACTGCCATTAAAACCAGATGTCCAATAGTTTGTTATCATTTATGACCTATAGGCCGTGTTCTGGTCACCCCGCCTGCTCACTGGAAATCAAAAAGTTAAGCTAATCCTCAGGAAAACATGGGAGAGGAAAAAAGTTACACAAAATATATACAGCGCCATAAAACGGGATGTTTTTTTGTCACACTTAAATGGTTCTGATCATCAAACACATTTCAGTATCACACAAAGATAACCCGAGTAAATTGAAATTGCTTTAGAATTATGATTTTTCTTAAGGCAATAAAACTATGGAAGGCAACCTGCCTCTGTCTGTAAAAGGAACTGCCATAAACCTAATAACCACTTGTTTCAGTTTTGGTTGCATGCACAGCCATCAGCATTAGCAGTAACACGCAATTAGTCTTTTAAAACACTGTGGAGGAACTCTTCTTTATTGAATTCTTTTATGTCAGCCACATATGAAGAAGAAGAGGGCACGTTTAAGGTCATGTCACAGCATCTAAAATAGATTCAAGTCCAGACTCCAAAACCTTTATGTCGGTCTTTTAGAGCCACTCAGAAGTGGACTTGCTGGTGTGTTTTTTTTTTTTTTTTGGGGGGGGGGGGGTTGAACACCAAAATCAAAACAATGCTGTGATGCGGTAATATTAATAGGAACTGCAAACCATTTGTCTTTTGTTTTTATTTCAGACTGACTAGAAAAGAGCATTTAAAGTTTCACAGCCTACATGTAGAAGCCCTTGACATGAAAAAAATCCCAGAAGACAGTCTCTGATATTCAAATATTTATTTCTCCTTTCCAGATCATCCAGGATAATTCTTGCATCTCCAAAACACCAGCACCATGAAAATAAACATAAATGGATGATCATACAACCTTTGATAAACAAGGTTCTTAACATAACTCAATTAACTGTAAAGGTGATTTCTAAGATTAATTACCAGTTTACTATGGTGGTGACCATAGAGTGTCCACTGGTTAAAAGCCTGTATGACCTCCAAGTCAATGATCAGGCCAGGTGATGCTTTACGGTTTCTTTAATAGGCAGATTCAGGTACCAGGTACGGGTGCTTGTGGTTCTTTGTGTATAATTCATTGTAATCACAACTTCCCATATAAGTAGATTACATAAAATATTACAGCCACAAGCTGTATTGCAAGCCTAACTAATTGGCCCAAAGGCCTTTAATTGTAGCCTGAACTATATTTGGTAACAAAGGAAATATACCGTTTAATCATTTCTTCAGTCCTGCGTTTCAATCACTTATAATGTGGAGATCAAGTTAGAAAAAGGCAACTAAATATAATAAAAATTACCAGCTGAAGGTAGAAACTTATCTTGGTTAGCCACATGTAAAAGGAGCTGACAGAAAGTGTCCAGAACAACAAATTAACCTAATTAACAAATTATCCTTATAGAACAGTTTACACAACTCACTAGTCTTATGGATACACTCTTAAAGATACTACAGAAACTGCTTCTAGGCTTCTGAAGATTCTCACTGCTTTGTTTACGTCTGTTAACGTTACTCACAAACCGGCCGCGCCCCCTAGTGGCAAGCTCGAAAACTGCATTACAGTTCTGTCTTCAGAGCGTAGCTTTATATTCAGTCATAAAATACAAAATAAGTGCGAATCAACCGGATTCCAAGTCAGAAAACCAAACACAATTATGTAGAATAACATCCAAAGTTCCTCACAAGTAAACTTAAGATCAATATAAATCTAAAACATGACATTCCTCACTTCACTTACCAAGGGTGCTAAACTTCTGCAAACATGTAAACAGTGGGTCTCACATAAGTGGAAGCAGCTAGCTGGGGTCAGCATGAGAGCTAAAATAACACATGTATGCAGGGTGTAAATATACATCTAGACTGTTTGCATCCGTTTCAAAGCGAACATGTTAGACCCAGCAACATAACTGACAGACACCATCGGACTTTCAGATAGAACAGGCTGAACAAATTACTTCAGCTCACCAGTTGGATCAGAACCTGCTGCAGCCTTCTGTAGTGCATGACGAATCCTCCCTTATACAGATTACTGGTCTCGCCCTCCTTACCGTGTTATACATGTTACCGGCCGACAGATTGGACACCGACCATTTGCACAGGTGTCAAACTCCAGTCCTCGAGGGCCAGTGTCCTGCAAACTTTAGATGTGCCTCTGCTTCAACACATCTGAATCTATTTATTAGCTGATTAGCAGGATTCTAGAGAACTTGACTGCAATTCGACCATAGATTCAGCTGTGTTGGAGCAGGGACATATCTAAAAGTTTGAGGACACCGGCCTTCCAGGACTGGAGTCAAATTTTATTTTATTTATATGATTGATTATATGATTTTATTTAACTTTATTGGTCAAGTCCATAACTTATGTGATTTTTCTTTTTTATTTACACATTTCTGAATCAGTGGTGCAGTTTATTCTGCAACTATTACTAAATCATCATCAACATAAAAATACAAAACTGAATTATAATTTTGACAGAAAAATAAAAAAGCAACCTGGACAGAAAAAGAATCAGCAAACCACATGATAGATGAGCGGAAGAAGCAGCTGCCAAACAAAACACCTTTGGAGGTAAAATATTTGACTATATTTTAATTGTTCTGCATTGAGTGGATAATAATTATGGTGTGAAGTTTGCTGCCTACGTAGACGGCTCAATCCTTTGATGTGTTTTGGTGTAGTTAAGTAAAGCAAATGAGCTTCCATCAGATGAGAGCAGCTGCCCAGAAAAACTGAGTTGTGGCACAGCACGAAACTTAAAAAGCTTCAGAGAGAAAATCAAGACCCTGAAAGAAGACCATGTTGGAAGAGACATGCATGATAGGTATTGTCTCATAATTAATTCAAGAGAGTCAATTATAAACCCAGTTTTTCAACAGTGTGGAAAAGGCCTTCACCTGGCTTAAATCTTTTTTTTTGTACCTAATAGCAGATTCATTTTACTCCCCCTTTTCCTGTTCTTTAACATCCCCACCTAACCAAAACCCCGACTTTTCAAAACTAAATTTCAATGAAATTTTAATTGGTCTCAGTGATGACAAAAACTTTTTTCCCTTGTTTTCATTTTTTTTTACAGGCTTCCAGAAGTAGTGACACAACGAAAGATGTCATCAAAAGAACATGTTCAGATATCAACTCCTGCACCCCTGGCCAAACCCCCACACCTCTGTGAGCCCCCAGTTTCTCCCCCCACCTCTCCTCAAGTGTTATCTGACCCTGATGATATGGTAATTCCCTAAAAATGCATCTACTGTATCTATTGTCCATGTGGGAGATTTTGCGATCAGTTTCCCTATACATCTTTTGATTGTCACATAACTAGAATAAAAATATTGATAAACTTTGTCCTGGACGTATACCATTGGGAAAAAGGTATGAACCCCCAATTTCTTTGTTAACTGTTAGTTTATAAAGTATGGCCCATGCAACACTGCTCAGATGAATAGATACGGAAATTTCCAAAACTGTATGTAATTGTTTAATAATTATTTGTGGAAACTTTGCTGGGGGCAGTGTGACCTCGGTTTAATGGTTCCAAAAGGGGCCACAAGTACCCGGGTTTTCGAATCAAGCCTGGCACTAGGGGTCTCTGAGCAAGACCCTTACCCCCAATTGTCCCGGGCGCCCCAAATGGCAGCCCGTGGGTGGGCAGGATGGGAAAAAATACGAGGAAAATTTTCCCCTATTGTGAGATCAAAAAAGTTTTAAAATAAATTTTTGCGGTGCCTCTTGTGCCAGACTCGATGTAAAAGCCCAAAGACGAAAGCTGAAGCCCCCTGCGACTACAAGCTCAGCATTGGTAATTGGGGATCTCGCGGTGCTCGTCTATGGCAGAGAAAAACCCGTCCAATTCAAGCTTGACCGGGGAAAGGGAAACTGGGGGTCCAAAGATTGGAGTCTAAGCCCCCCTTGGGAAACACAACTTGATGCGAAACTTGGTGAGTGCATATAATTTAGGACCAACGTTTAAAATAAATCCATACATATTTTTCTCCTTTTAAAGGCAAATGACTGTAAAGTTCCATTACTGTAATTTTGGGCATGATATTAATTTAGTTTTCTGTCCCCTTTTAATATAAAAACTAAGGTATAAACCTCATACTCACTATCACATACAAATAAACATTCTAACAAAAAAATAATTTTCTTTTTATGTGTGGGAAACAAAAGATAATGTTTTTAAATTTTGGGAAAATTATAGAGGGCTTGCATGTGATGTCACCGTCAGCAGGCGGGCCCCTTGTTTTGTCACTCAGTTAGTGCTCCTCTTTTTCATCTAGGGTTGGGGGGGAGTCCCTCTATAACAGGTTTTTTGCTTGCATTTAAGTTCCGTTTTAATGTTTTTGCATAAGTTCTACAAAAATGCACTCCTAGTGATTCATTCCATTTTTTCTTTCTATATGAATCAAAAACTGTTTTACTGTTTCAAAGGGAATAACCCAGACTGTTGTAAACGATTATTTTAGAATCGAGTATCATCTTATTCTGGCGATTAAACGAGTAAGCGAATAAAAAAGTATTTTTTTGCTGTCCACTTTAAAATAGAGGGCATGAAATTCCTAGTGTTCAGAACAATTTCGTCCCTGAGGGGGTGGAAATAATTTATAATTAACTGCTTTATGCCTCTTTGACATTGTGTTAGTTTTGGATGGGTAATGAAAAAAACCCCGAGTAATGTTTGTTTTTTTAGTTTTTTCACTCACAGTCTATGCCCAGGGGAAATTCCCAGACACCACCATGCAAAATGTAGGGCCAAACATAAAAGAAAACAACAATTAAATAGCCAAGCAAATCATGACAAAAAGTCTAAAAATAGCGTTTTTTTTTCTGTCAAGATATTTTTTTTTTGTTCAAAAATGGGCACTTTTCTTTACCTTCTTTTGACAAGGAATGAGTTCAGTTCTCAGTTTGGAACACTATTTTTTTTTTAACGTTTAAAAACATATGCACACTTTTTTTATGTTCCATTTTTTTCAAGGGGCTTCAAGTGTTTTTCATTTTACTTGCAAATGTCCCCCTTTTCCTTTTAAAATTTTTAAAACAGTGCTTATTTTATAAGGCTTTTTGTTTTTGAATGGGGACATCTTTAATCATTTTTGGCAGGTAATTGTAAAAAAAACTGGGGTGTTTTTTTTTTAAAAAAGTTATATAAAAAAATGAAAGTTGTTTCCAAGAATTTTTTTTTTCTTGTGATTTTTTTTAAACACATCACGTGTTGGTACCCTACAGTATGGGTCAACTTTAAGAATACTTTAAGAAGTGTATTTCTGTATATAAATAGTATGCTACAAGTAATATGCCAAGCGAACTTACAAGTATATAGTAGTATATAGATGAGTGTACTTGCTGCATACTTTAATGTATAATTTGGTAAACTTAAAATGACCTTGTAAATGTATACTTAAAGTATACTTTTACAAGCTTAAAAATGTCCCAATTTAGTCTGAAGAAGTATTCACTTAGTATACTTTCTAGTACACTACAAGTACATTGTCAATTGTATACTTGATATACTTATACTTAAACTCAAGTATACTTAATAAATGTATCTTCAAGTATACTACTTTTTGCTAAGGGGAGACAGAGCAGTGGTTTATTAAAATGTTATAAACAGATCAAACAGATTTACGTCAGGAAAATAGTGCAGACTAATGGCTGTCGTAGTATTGCTGCCACCACCAGCAATGCATCATTTCACCATATTAACGCTGTTTTAACCCAACTTGGCTTCTATCTGAACCATTTCTCATTGACGCTCATACAATGAATGACCGGAGACTTCCCCTTAGACGTAATTTCCGGGCGACTTTGGACTTGGAAAATTTAACATCGAAATATCAGTCAGTCATTTTCTACCGCTTATTCCATAGTGGATCGCGGGGGAGCTGGTGCCTATGTCCAGCAGTCTATGGGCGAGAGGCGGGGTACACCCTGGACAGGTCGCCAGTCCATCCCAGGGCAACACACAAACAACCATGCACACACTCATTCATACAATTTAGGTTAATTGGTCAATTTAGAGTGAGCAGTTAACCTAACAGGCATGTCTTTGGACTGTGGGAGGAAGCCGGAGTACCCGGTGAGAACCCACGCATGCACAGGGAGAACATGCAAACTCCATGCAGAAAGACCCCGGGCAGGAATCGAACCCAGGACCTTCTTGCTGCAAGGCAACAGTGCTACCAACTGAGCCACCGTGCAGCCAACATCAAAATATGCTTATTTTATTATAATTATCTTTTATCGCATCTTTAATCCTAATATCATGTCAATTACTGCCCAGTTCCTGTTTTCTTTCAATTTCTGCATTTGTGGAAAGAGCGTGTCACAGGCACTTTTAGGTCATGAACTGATGGTTGGACATTCTTTTTCAGAATTTTCAGCTAGAGCAGAATTCATGTTTGCATCAGGACAAGTCACTCAGACCCTGAAGCAGCAAACCACACCCAGACCACCATATTATCACCACTGTGTTGGACTGTCTGTTTGGGGTTTTTATTTGAAATACCTCAGGTGTAACAGGATGCATTCTTCCAAAAAGGTTCCACATTTTTCTATCCTCTGACATCTTTATAATCTTTATGATGAGACAGATGTTTGTGTTGTTTTTGGCCTTGCCATTCTCCCATAGGTGCCATTTTGCACAGTCGCTCTGACCTTATCTAAGGCAAGTGAGGTCTGCAGAGTGTTAAATGTTATTCTGTGGTCTTTTGTGACCTCCTGAATGTGTCATTGGTGCAATCCTGAAGTACCAACTGTGTTTTGGGAGGTATGGCAGAAAGAAGGCCTGTCGCACCATCACAAACACAAACACGTGAAGCTTGCTAAACTTGACTGAGATTTTGATCTGTGATGCCATGGACCAGTTTGGGCATTGACTAAAAAGCTATTTTACATGTTTTTTTATATTTATATTTTAGACTGTACTTGGCGATCTCTAGTGCAAAATTTAAATTATCTAGACTAATCAGATCTGTACGGGACACACCAGGTTACCATTCTTGCTAGAAAGGCCACTGATCTATTGGTTAACCTGTAAGCAGTGCTTCTCCAGTTGCTCAAGTCGATGCATTTTTAATTACTTTCCCCTACTGCTTGGTTTTTTAACTACAAATAATTCAGTAATATTAATATCAATAACAAAGCTTAATAGATGGTAGATGTGAAAGCAAGCAAATTACTGCCTTTACTCCTGGGATACAAAGTTGAGTCTACTAAATCACACCCTGACCATATTAGTTGTGGCACTATGGCTTGCTCATTTACTCCAGAACATATCATGAAGATGAAAGGCCATGAAGTGCAATACTAGAATTCCCAGTAGTGGAGGTAGCATTGAAATATTATCAAATCATGGTCAGAGTTGACTTACTGACATCACCTGAAGTGATATTAATAATTTCCCAATATGTCTACAATTTGTGTTGCAGCAAGAAAAAAACAGAACTATGGGAGGCAGAGCCTCGGGAGACAAACTGACAGTGCTACCCTTTTTTTTTATATAAAGGAAGGGTAGGACCGCAACCATCTGCAAAATGGGTGGGATAATACCCAATTCTACAATTTAGATTAATATACAGCAAACCATTATTGCATTTAATGCAGTATGGACATACAATCTTGTGGATTCCTCCATTTCAGAGTTAATTAGGTCAGTTTTCTTTGGCCTCCTCTTTTGAATCAGTGTGGAATTTATCCACTACATGTTCTACGCTCTTAGATTCTTAGTAAAGGGGTTGGCCATATTTTAAAAATTATGTCTGATAAAGACATCTTCTCCTTAGTGTAACCGGCTCAGACCTGGTAATCTGACCTGGTATTACCTGCCTCTTGCAGGTAATACGGGTATATAAGATCTTGGAAGGCCCACGTGTGCATGTCCATCAACGTTTAGAAGGATACTAGCGGTGCAGCTGGAAGTTCAGTGCAGCATTAGCTCTCTGGTCAGCTCCTTGCCTAGTGAATATTTTATGCGCCAGTGAAATGGTAACTTTTAGAGTTAAAAAACAGTGAAAGCACAGCAGGTGTTTTTCTAAACTATATGCTGCGATAGTAAAATGCTCAATAATTTAGTCTTAGCTTGCCAGGGTAAGTCTTTCTACTGCTGTAAGTAATTTTAAAGATCCACAGTTGGGATTTTTATGTAAGCATTTCTTCTAAAGAAATAGCTCCCGCAGTCAGTCTCTTGTAGTAATTTAATATCACTTTGCTGCAGGTTACGAAAGGCAATAAAAGCTTCAGAATTTCCAAAACTCTATCCCTACAGCCTGAGGTAGCAGGCAGTGATGGTGGTGCCCAGATGGCTGAGTTATGATCCCCACATCTGAAGGAAACATTCCTGCTCTCTGACAGTGGGCCTTCACCCAACAAAACACTGCAATACCTTGTTAAAATTGTGTGCCTATTTACAGTTAATGGCCTTGACAGCCTGCTGTCTGTGTCCACCTTAGCACATATGTGCAAACACTCCCTTATGAGGTGTAACAGGATGAGCTCCAGCTCCATGATCTGAGAGATAGGGCGATAACTGCTGGCATCCTTTGTCCAAGGCTCAGAGCCAGTTGACTCAGGAGCGAGTGCTGAATGAAGCCATGCCACTTCACTCTGTCGGTAGTGGCTACAGTGGGCTGAGACATTTAGGTCTGCTGGGGATGTAGAACTGACACCAGTGAGTTGTTGAATACCTCAGCTCTACTGAGGTTTGCAGCATATTTAGTTCACTGTTAAATTAAGATTCTCTATCTAACTATTATGGTCTCCTTACATTTTGTGGCAGGTAGTTGATGAAAAGGATGTGAAAACCACAGAAAATATGTCCACCTTAAAAAATTTTCTTGGACTTATACGGTTAGAACATCTAAATAATAATGATATAGAGCCATAACTGCCTTTTGTGCATGTATTCCTTCATTTTCAAATAGGAAATATATCAGTGGTACAAAGTGAGAAATAATTCAGTCCTGCTTTTCCAGTCAATATTCTATAACCAAACAATAATAAAAACTGTGCTGATACATGAGCCTGCTTATCAGCTTAAGTCCACCCTCTTCCTTTAAACAATATTAATTTAGTTTTGTCTTAATGCCCTATCTTACTCAGTGTGTCACAAATGCACCATTTATTGCACATCCCACCATTTACTCCGCAGAGTAACACACAGTCCACCTCTAAAACTGCTGCTTGCTTCCCTGCTAAATGATTGCTCTTTTCTCTTTTGATCCATGTCTCTGCTTGGGCCGCAGCTTTTGGAGAGAAGTTGTGAGGCAGATGCTGCCAGTTTGATTTGAGTTTCACTAGGTAAAGAAGCACAAGTAAAAAAATGATGTTGTAATGTTTGGGGGATTTTATAACTAATATTTTTCTCCTAGGATAAACATAGACAAACTGTTGAATAAGGTAAATGTAAAATGTAATTATGATGAAATGAAACACATCTCCCACAAACAACTTTGCCTAATTTATTTAACAAAACGATAAGAATAAATAGGAGTGCTGGCAGGCATTACTAGAACATTATTACAGGGTGATCATGTTTGTTCTAATTTTCTTAGTGATTTTTCTGAACTACAGTGCCTTCATAAAGTATTTATTCCTCTTGAGCTCTTTCCCATTTTGTCCCTTTGCAAACTTCATTGTATTTCATTGGGCCTTCATGTGATAGAGCAACATAAATTAGCATATAACTGTCGCTACACTGTTCTCATTTTCTTTCTTTTTACAGTTACTAAACTGACAGGATAGCCAAGAAGAACATTAATCATTGTAGAAATCAAGATTCCCATAGTAAAGCTGCAGGAGCTGCAGAAATCTACAGCTCAGGTGGGAGAATCTGTCAACATTGTGGTGGCAGAATTATGGCACAGACAGAGAAGCTTGTCAAAGTTGATAGACAGATTTATAGAACTAAATTCCAGTCCGGAACCAATAAATCTAGGTAAGAATGTAGGCAAGACTTGAAAACTGATGTTCACAGATAATCCTAGTCAAGTCTGAATGGGCTTCACAATTCATATTGCAAGGGACATGAATACTTTGTCCAGGAGCTGTAGAGTAACCAGGTTTTGCCTTATACTGAAGGTGAATATTGAAACAGTCCTACTGCATTCCCTTCCACTGGCTAGGACTCTCAATACCTTCTGCACCTCAGTGACCGCAACACATCAGAGACTTGGAACACAACTGTCCAGGCTTTACCATAGCACTCGTCTCCCTCAGAGATAGCTTCTTTCCACCTAAGGGACTCTAGTTCTTGAACCGGTTCGATTTGCATGCCTTGCAAAGCATTTTGTTGAGCCCCGAAGTGCGTTACCATCAGTTTTGGGAACCAAACACGATCATCAACAGTGGGTGTTGCACACTCGGAGGAACTCCGTGGTAATGAGACAGCAAAGCTTGCTGAGCTGCGTGCAGTGTTCCTCCTAATACAGAAAGAGAACATCCATAAACTACAGTTAATACGGAAACGGCGACTCCGTGCAAGAACAATGGTATTTACAATGTTTTCATTTGTACATGTTCAGTATACATGAGTGACCAGTAGTTATACAATGCATGTTTAGCGTGTTTTTACAAACATACGAATAATGTTTATACGGTACGTTCTTCGTCTTCACCTCTGTACTTGTTACTTCTATTGTTCGTAGCTTCAACCCACCCACAGGTGATGTTATGGTTTGTGCACAAGAACCAGGTATTCTGCGGTGCCCGAGCTGAACAAGAATTCGCTCTCTGGAACCACTTTATGTTGGTGGAAACATGCATCACCGGTTGGAAAACACGCTTGGGAACTGGAACAGGCTCCAAACCGCATTGTTGGAAAAGGGGTAAGAGAGGAATGTTAGGCTCATAGAGCGGTATTTAGCTCCCAGAACCCCTGGAAATTAGATATGCTTGACTTTATGCCACTTCAATTCATAGTTCTATAATAAACATGCAACCATAAACCCTCCTTTATGAATCACTTTGCTACCACTGTTCAAGACAAAAAAAGATGCCAGCATGTCAACTGCTCTCTGGAGAAGGTGATTGGCTACAATCTGCTCTACCTACTACTGTTTCTGTTTAAAATATTTTGTTTTAGTAACTAAAACTATATTTTTAGCTGATTAGTTTAATTGTGTGTGTTACAATTAGTGTCTGTCTATTTTGGAAGGCTGAAGTGCAGTCCAACACCAAGATATATAGGTAGGGTTGTGGATCTAATATCTAAACAGGAAAGATTGTAGTTTCTGCCTTTAATCCTGGAAATAAACTTTTTTAGTCTTTTTCCTCTGGGAGCAGCCTGCAGTCAGTCAGAACCAAAACCTCAGACACAGGAACAGTTCCTTCCCAAACGCAGCTGGATTAGTCAGTGCATCTGAGTACCTTAACTCCACAATCCATGAACAGCAACAACTCCATCACTTACCATATCACACTTCACTTAGTTACTTTGGTTGATCTCTCTCTTACTCTTGACTGTATGAACTCCTGGAAAACTTTATTTATCATAGAGTTCATTTGAAAACATTTCAGGTTACATAAAGTGATTGCAGTTATTGTCATTGCAGAGCACTGAATGTGTCTGGTGTTTTAAAAAGTGACCTACACCTGGTAAGAGACCAGCAGACTGTCTTAACACTTAGACCCAGACATACTACATTTTTTCCCTTTTGAAAAGTGTAGGGCTTCAACATCTCAGCTATAAAGGAGACTAAAGGCACAATGAAAAAATATTACTTCCTAACTAGATGTGGCGTTGTTCAGCAGTATGCTTGCATTATTATGCATATATTTAATGATGTTTTCCGGTAAAGAAAACAGCAGCAGACCAAAATAAATTTGCAGCACTTCTTAGAATTTTGCCTGCTGGTTGAGTGCTTTAATTACTTTTTTTTTGCTTTGTGTGGCACTAGTGGCCTTTATCTGTAGTAATCAGGCAGGAAATGAGCAGACAGAGAAGGGGGAAAAACATGCAGCAAAGGTCCCAAGGTCGGGAATCGAACCCCAGACGGCTCTGTGCGACTAACAGCCTCCGTATGTTAGCTATTCCTCCATAAAGACCTCCAATTGGGTAGTTACAGTACTGTGAAAAACTGTTTGCTCACTTTTTAGATTTTTATCTGCTTTTGCTTTT
The DNA here is from genome assembly GCA_036173005.1 of Crenichthys baileyi. Classification (NCBI taxonomy): domain Eukaryota; kingdom Metazoa; phylum Chordata; class Actinopteri; order Cyprinodontiformes; family Goodeidae; genus Crenichthys; species Crenichthys baileyi. The sequence goes on along the minus strand of JAHHUM010002936.1, from coordinate 322,365 downwards.
TTGTCACATTTTAATGTTTCAAGGTTTGGCACATACTTTGGTTTTAAAATTACGATTCAGTATGTTTTTAGTTTGCTGCAGTCAATCTTCATTAAATAAAGGATAAGCGGGTATAGCCACTGACTGGATGGATTATACAGCAATAAAAACACTATTGACAATAGTCAATGTTGTTGTGTAGGATGTTTTAATAAGACTTGACATTTGAGAATAAAAAATGTTTAAATCACTTTGGAGTTGTTTTGATACTTAGACAACACAGTGAACAAGATGTACTTGAATGCACCAGATAAGGACAGCTGTTGAAAATCCCCCCTGGTCAGAGGGACTGTCATGACAGTACCAGTGCGTTGTCTCATCTCACATGCTGTGCAACGTTGGTACTGGCTAAATGCTGCAAGCAGCTGGATTTTGACTTTAGCTGATTTATCTCCAGTATCTGTGATGTTAACATTCAACTTGAAGTTGTTTCAGGTGAGTGATTCAGTTTGGTGGAGGGCAGATTACATACCTTAATATTGTAGAAAGATCCATATGCTGACCTAAGGTTTTGGTTCTGTCCACCTTTCTTTCTTCACTATAGCTGCATGAGAAACCTTGATGCTCCCAAATAGCAGAGTTAAACAATACCTGGGAGTTCTCTATACTTGTTTTGGCATCACATTTTAAATATGTGCTACAGAACGTTGCATTGTGCACTTGGTTCTGCACGTAAACATTCTGCATGTGTTCAGGTAGTAAACAACACTGTATATAATTATTACACGTGTGTACCGAACCGACAGGGTGGTATTGGCCTTAGTAAAAAGATAACCACAACCACTTAACCCAATGTGAAAACAAAATCTCTAACAGCACGAAGTAGGCTAAAAGATGTAAAAAGCAATCCACGGTAGTGCAGCAAACCCCAGTAAGAGCCTTCATCTAGAATGTGAGAAAACATGAACAGTGTTTTATCTTTCCCAGAGGAGGGCTGACTTACCAAAATGACTCCAATGGTGCAACTGACTAATGCAGGAGGTCACAGAAGAACCCAGAGCAATATCTAAATTACTGCAGGCCTTACCTGTCTCAGTGAAGACTAGTGTTCATGATTCAATAATAAGAAAGACAATGAAAAAATGTTGCAACCATGGGGGAGTTTTGAGTTTTGAAAACCATTGCTCATCAAGAAGAGCACAAACCTCTATCTCGCATTTCGAAAAAAAAAAACATTTAGACAACCCCCAAGACTTGGCGGAAAATATTCTGGTCTTTTTCTGAAACAGACCATAATATCAATGGTCTAACGTGTGTGATGGTCAGAGGCTGCTTTTGTGGTGTCATGACCTGGACAATTTCCTGTAATTATGAAACCATTATATGTGTTCTCCACCAAAAAATCCTGAAGGAGAATGTCCTGCCATCAGCTTGTCACTTGAAGCTAAAGCACACCTAAATATTGTTGCAGGAATATACGGTAATTTAAATCACACCAAAAAACCAGCGAAAAACAGGGTTGACCGATCCCAATCCTCAAATGCAGGTGCTGTGTATGTTTTAGATTTGTTGTTACTCTAACACAACTGATTCAAATGGCTAAATTACCTTATTAGCACATAATCAAGTTCTACAGGAACATTCTAATGGCCCATTTACATGATACAGGTGTGCTAAACCAGGGAAACATTTAAAACATTCTGGATAGCAGCCCCTGAGGACTGACTTTGGACACCACTGGGATAAAACAAACAAAGCTGAAGGTTTTGGAATGACCCAGTCTAAGTCTGGAAATAAACCTAATTTAGATGCTGTGGCAGGACCTTAAACATGCCCCTAAACCCTCTGGCATGGTTCAGTTAACAATTCTGCACAGCAGTGGGTCACAATTCATCCACAGTAAATTATTAAACATATGGGGAATAACTTTTTCACCTTGGGGCAAGTTGGATTGGATAGCTATTTCCTCCTAATAAATGAAATAAATGAAATCATTATATACTCAAGTTATGTTTGTCGGTTACATATTTTTTTATGAAGCAAAACCTATAGAACTTAAAAAAATATGGTAGTGGGTCAATATTTGATCATATTTGATTCCGTCCATTTGTCTGTCTTTTTCATTAAATGCCTATTATATGCCTATTTGCAGCAGAGACAAGCAGAGGCTAAGCTGTATAAAAAGAGACGCCCACTGAAGCAACTCAAAATGAAATGAAACAATTTCACAATAAATGGATTGTTGGGTTTCAGTTGGGAAATGCTCGTCTGAAGATGATCGACAGAAGGTCTGATGTAGTACGGTAGAGCTGTTGACAGCTCAGCATTTGTGCTTATCCCATCCATTTGAAAGAAGTTGCAGTCATCAAATGCTACTGTTACCTTGTTGTAAAGAGAAAGTTCATTTTTGTAAAGCAATAGATAAGGAGCTGCTGCACAAGATTGGAGATTTTACTAATAAAAATCTGATAACGTTTCTAAACTCACAATTAACTCACCAAAAACTCAAAATAAACACACTTTCTTTAGGGTTGCCTTGTTATGAAAATATGCTGTTCATTTGACCTTTGTTATTTGCCATACAAAACCCTAACCATCCACTGCCAGACATCAAGCCCCTGAGATCAGCTTAGATTGTTTTCATTAAGTTTGACAGCGCAACAAAGTACTGCAAACAGAATGAACAGAAAGACTCAAGAAACTGCAAAATTACTGTTTCTATTGTGGTGAAGTTGTTAGCACTGTTGCCTTGTAGGAAGAAGGTCATGGGTTAATCTCCCCACCTAGGGGCTTTCTGCATATAATTTGGATGTGTTACCTGTGTATGCATGGGTTCTGTCTTAGCAGTTTTCCACCGAAAGAACTCTTGTTCTTGAACTGGTTTGGTTCGGGTGCCTTCAAGCTTTGGTGTTTTGTTGAGCACCAGTTTTGAGAACCAAGAATCAGTCATCAAAAGTGAGCGTTAAACACACAAGGGAAGCATAGTAGTGAGACAGTAGAGCTTGTTTAACTGCATGCAATGTTCTTTTTAATGCAAAAAGAGAGTATCCATAAACTACAGTTAAAATGGAAATGGTATGTACAATGTACACTCACCGGCCACTTTATTAGGTACACTTGTCCAACTGTTTGTTAATGCGAATTTCTAATCAGCCAATCACATGGCAGCAACTCAATGCATTTAGGCATATAGACATGGTCAAGACGATCTGCTGCAGTTCAAACTGAGTATCAGAATGGGAAAGAAAGGTGATTTAAGTGGCTTTGAACGTGGCATGGTTGTTGGTGCCAGACGGGCTTGTCTGAGTATTTCAGAAACTGCCGATCTACTAGGATTTTCACACACTACCATCGCTAGGGTTTACAGAGAATGGTCCGAAAAAGAGAAAATATCCAGTGAGCGGCAGTTCTGTGGGCGCAAATGCCTTGTTGATGCCAGAGGTCAGAGGAGAATGGCCAGACTGGTTCTAGCTGTTGGAAAGGCAACAGTAACTCAAATAACCACTCGTTACAACCAAGGCATGCAGAAGAGCATCTCTGAATGCACAACACGTTGAACCTTGAAGCGGATGGGCTCCAGCAGCAGAAGACCAGGTGCCACTCCTGTCAGCTAAGAACAGGAGGCTAAAATTGGCACAGGCTCACCAAAATTGGACAATAGAAGATTGGAAAAACTTTGCCTGGTCTGATGAGTCTCGATTTCTGCTGCGACATTCGGATGGTAGGGTCAGAATTTGGCGTCAACAACATGAAAGCATGGATCCATCCTGCCTTGCATCAACGGTTCAGGCTGGCGGTGGTCTTGTAATGATGGGGGGGATATTTTCTTGGCACACTTTGGGCCCCTTAGTACCAATTGAGCATCGTGTCAACACCACAGCCTACCTGAGTATTGTTGCTGACCATGTCCATCCCTTTGTGACCACAGTGTATCCATTTTCTGATGGTTACTTCCAGCAGGATAACACACCATGTCATAAAGCACAAATCGTCTCAGGCTGGTTTCTTGAACATGACAATGAGTTCACTGCACTCAAATGGCCTCCACAGTCACCAGATCTCAATCCAATAGAGCACCTTTGGGATGTGGTGGAACGGGAGATTCCCATCATGGATTTGTAGCCGACAAATCTGCAGCATCTGTGTGATGCTATCATGTCAATATGGACCAAACTCTCTGAGGAATGTTTCTAGTACCTTGTTGAATCTATGCCATGAAGGATTAAGGCAGTTCTGGACAAAAGGGGGTCCAACCCGGTACTAGCAAGGTGTACCTAATAAAGTGGCCGGTGAGTGTACATATTATGTACATGTTGGTCTGTCTGTCTATCTGTCTGTCTAAACACATATATATGATCCTAGGACTTCAGTCCTCTGGACAGAGATCGCACATTGTATCTGAAATCTCCTGTAGCCACTCCGCCACTTTGGAGGTTACAGCTCTAAGTGCACCAATGAAAACTGGCACCACTGGGTTCTTGAATCTTGACAACTTCCCTCCTTTCTCCTTGAGCCCTTGGTATTTCTTAAGCTTCTTGTGTTTTTTTTTTTCATGATGTTTCTGTTACTTGGGAATGGTATGTTTATCGCTACTGTACTCTTTTCAGCATTGTGCACCCCCACAATTTCTGGTTAGTTAGCCATCCCCTCTTTATTGGAATTCCTACAGATTCTTAGTCCTATTGTTCTTTAACATTGGTGGCATTCTCAATTTTGACTGGGAGACCTCTAGCATATACTCAGTAAAGATGTTCCTGTACAAAATTCATGCCACCTGATTTTGGCGTTCTATGTATGCTTTACCTGCCAGCATCATGCATCCAACTGTTACGTTCTGCACTGTTTTAGGGACATCTTTGCACAGCCTGCATCTTGGGTCCTATCTCATGTGGTAGACTCCGGCCTCTATTGCTCTGGTGCTGAGTTCCTGTTCCTGTGCTGCCATGATTAGTGGCCCTATATTGTCCTCCAGTCCATCAAGCTCTAGCCATTGATAGGACTTCTCGATATTAGACACAGCTTCATTCTGTCATGCAGGGGCTTGTCTTTCTATGTTGGTTACTCCCAGATCTTTTCTTGCACATTGGGTTTCTGCTGCCTGAGGCTTTCATTTAGTAGATAATCATTCATTCCTCATGATGATTCCGCAATCTTTGCTGATTCATCATGTATGGTGGTTCTAGAGTTCACTATACCTTGGCGTTCCTCCTTTCTCAAAGTCTCAGGGTGCTGTACATTCTGTGAAACCTTCTGTGCATTGTGAAGAGATTTCTTGTCCCAAGATTAGTGGCTTCTATATCCTCCATTGGTCCTGTTAGTATTCCTGTAGGGTATCTGAATACTCACAGGTCATAGGTATTGATGGCTTGGACTTGTTTTTGTTTTACCATTAAGCTGATTTGTCAGGACCTGTCATACTCTTAGATACTTGATTTTGCCTGGCTTCCTTGTGGGCTTCATCAAGGTTGCTCATTGCCTGTGGGACCCAAGGTATTTGTGGCTCTCTTTAATATCTGTAATGTCTCTTTTTGGTAGGAATCCCACTGCCCCTCTTGGATACCATTTAGCCAAACGTATATAGTCCAGCAGACATTCTGAAGTCCTTGCTGTATATCCTGGTTACGTGGATCGGTGAGTCAGTGTCTCACTCATTCTTGGCATAAATCTTCATGTCATCCATGTAGAAGAAGTGACTGATGCTGCCTCCACTTCAAAACTGTTATCCATAGCTGCTTTTTGTGTTGAATGGACTGAGTGGGGCAGAACAGTAGTGGAGACAGAGCATCACCCTGGTAATATCAATTGATTGTAACTTGGGTAAATGGCGTCAAATTGGCTTCCAAAGTTGTCTTCTACATTCCTATTGAGCTCCTAATGAAGGAAGTGTCCTGTTGATTGTACACAACTTTAAGCACTCCAGGATCCCTCGATCTCAGGCAGTGCAGAGGTTTGTATGTTGGGTCTTGTAGTCTGGGCTGAATACTCAGTCAACCAGTAGCTGGTGTTTGGCTCCTCTGATGTTTTTGCCAACCCTTTTCTGGGCCCCACTCATTTACTGGCTCACATTCCTTTTTATCATTGCTGCAGTTCTGTAGTGCAGAGACACGTTATTGGTTGGTAGTTGGAAGGAAAAGCCCCTTTCTAGGGTTCTTTAATGATTAGGATCATCCAACCTTGGGTCAGCCATTCTGTGTGGGCCCTATTGTATAGCAGCTGGTCGTGATTCTGAGCTGCCAGCTGTTAATGGCAAGCAGTCATTTTGTTTGGCCTGTAGGTATGGATCATGTCAGGCCCTGGTGCATTTAACTCTTCATACTTGAGACTTTTTTTTTTTTTGTGAATCTGCCACTGTGCTGTGTACTGGGTCGTGCTCTAGAAGACTGCTATGGTCAGTCATCAGTCTTCCAACCATGGGGCATTGGTGTTATTTAATACCTCCTTCTCCCTCCTGCTTCTCTGGGGTCATTTAGTTTCAGTTCCATGTGAGTCTAGTTTCATGTTATTACATTTCCACTTAGAGTACTCCTTTGATGGTGCAGAGGAGAATATCCTGTTTATTCGCCTGGCCTCTGCTTTTTGATTGTATCTCTTTGGGGAGGTGTAGCCAGAACTGCCCCTATTGCTATGGCAATAGGGGAGAAAGTTTTACTGCACTGGCACACATTGCACTCACTCCGTAGCTTCACATAGATTGATAAATAAAGAAAACAATTCTATACAAAATAGCAAAATTCATTAAAAACTATTAATCACATAAAATAGTTCATTGGAAAGAGTTGGTTAAAGAGATTAATTGAAAACAGTAAGAACGGGGCCAAGTTTAGTATCCTCCTGTTTAAAAGAGAACCAAATAAAGCCATGCTCCTTCTACCCTCTTGCATACATGATCAGAGAACCAGACTGGTTAGTGAAGAATTAATTATCTGTGTGACAAAACACAAGACAAACATTGTGCAACAAGAGCTCTATTCTGGGTCCCCAGCAGAGCCTCTTACCTTTCATTAGGCTTTGTGGTATAGTAGTATGCCAGCAGTTTGCCAGCAGTTCAACATTCTCCACTCTCAACCACGTGTGTCTTGTTCCAGTAGCTCACTGTCCATCAGAATGTCTTGGTTCACCTACTTCTGACATGGACCTTGGTCAACACCCAAGCAAGCATGGACTGTTATTTATGCCTCTCGCTCCTTTGTCTCAACGTCTGAAGGTCACCAAAGGTGACCTTGAAGAGTACATTGCCTTAACCACTGCACCACGTAAACTCACAAAACTTACCTAAAACTTAAACCTAAAATAAAATCTGTTTTTGCTTCCAAAAAGTATCTCCAACAAAGTCTATGAGCTTTGCAATATTTAGTTATTAGGGCTCCTAATCAATTTAGACCTGTAATGATTTGGAAAATGACACATTGTGGCTTTGCATGAAGAATGGTAGCTCCAAGATTGTGAGGATCTAAATCTGTTCACTGAATGTTTTTAAGATAAGCTAATCATTAGGATTAGTAAAGGGACTGTTATGGTAAAGTCTGGGTAAACCTCTTAAAAGCTAATGAACGTCAATGCAGTTTAAAGCGACAGAGCATCAACTAAATGAGTTAACTCTTTAATATTAAAGGATAAAGTACAAAGTACTGGCAGGAGTCCATCAAATACTAACGTATAGAGAGACAGGTATGGATAAACTTTTTCATTTGATTTCATTTAATCGTTAGCCGGTTCTTTGTCTTCTGTGGTAAACTCTCTTTCAGAGTTTTATGATTGAATGCTTACATGATCTCTAAACCAAGTTAAGACAAGGAAAAGACAGTTACAGTTTTAAGTTTTACATATGACTGCACCAAGGTGACAGAAGTATCATAAAATTTTGATATTTCAGAAGATTATTTATTCCAATAAAAATCTCTTAAAATGGAATGTGATGAATCAGGTTTTTTTAAATTTAGTTTTAAATATCATCAATGTTGAAAAAAAAGAAAATGGCGAGCCTTGGGGATTTTTTTTCAGTATTAAAATCCATCTGTTTCCTATTTTCTTTTCATCTTACCAGCTGCTCCCCGACTTTTTTCACTGCTGATTGACAACACGTTCAAATGTGGAAGTGTATTCTTGTGTGGAAGTCTGAAGCCCACATGTTCTTACTGTACAGATAGCATTTTATATGGGAAATTGCATATTCACAGTTTTGGTCCAGACATATTGCTTGTTTATCTAGTCATACAGGTTTTTTCAACTTTTCCCTTACTCTTGTTACTTTTATATGTTTAAATCATGCTGGTCAGACTACTTCAGTGTTAGATGAAGTTGTTTTTGTTTCAAGGAAAACAAACACTTGACCTGACCATTGTGAAACACATAGGCTTAAGAGGCTTCGATATTTCTTTTCTGCCGTGCTCCTATTCTGTCTTGTAGATGTGTTCTGTTTAAGGAGTATTTTATAATGTAGTTCATTTGGAAGGATGTGCATTCAGGGTTTAAAACATTGAAATCAATTATATCTAATATCTAATGGGCTAGACTATTTTACTTATCTATTTTGTACACATAATTAAACATGCAGTTCAGTGAATGAAATAAGGATAATGCCTAACATAAGCATTTGAACTCTGTATTCTAATCCAGGACTAATCAGCCATCAGTGGAAATCAGGTGTGCTGAGCCAGGGAAACATCTGAAACATGTAGGGCAGGGTGCCTTGAGGACCAGGGTTGAAAAACACTGTTCTAATCAACAGAGGTAAACCAATGCTTAGAACTGACAGAACCTTTTTATAACAACTCTAGAACAACCTTAATAAATATCAGATCTTCCAAGTACAACCATCTTGACAGACCTTTTAAATTCAAGGTACGGTATGTTTTCAGATTGTCGTGTTATGTCATAAAAAAAAAAAAGAAAAAGATAAAACCATGTATCAGATCCTGATCCATTAGCAATTTGGTATAATTAATGAAAAAGGTCCCTGGATGTCAAAAGTGGGAAAGCCAGAGATTTCCTTCTCACCGCTGAACTTAAAATCCAATATGATCGCTTTGCATACAAAAGTTATGTCAATAAAAAATATTTGTATTTGCACTTCTGAGTGCATGTATCTCATTAAATCTTTTACACTCACTTTAATAATTCAATTCAATTCAGTTTTATTTATATAGCGCCAATTCACAACACATGTCGTCTCAAGGCACTTCACAAAAGTCAGGTACATACATTCCAATTAATCTTAATCATTGAACAGTGCAGTCAGATTCTGTTATTTATTCAAATTGGATAAAAAGTTTTTCTATCTAAGGAACCCAGCAGATTGCATCCAGTCAGTGACTTGCAGCATTCACTCCTCCCGGATGAACATGTAGAGACAGTGGACAGTCACTGGCGTTGACTTTGCAGCAATCCCTCATACTGAGCATGCATGTAGCGACAGTGGAGAGGAAAAACTCCCTTTTAACAGGAAGAAACCTCCAGCAGAACCAGGCTCAGTGTGAGCGGCCATCTGCCACGACCGACTGGGGGTTAGAGAGAACAGAGCAGAGACACAAAGAGAACAAAGAAGAACTGATCCAGGAGTACTTTCTATGGGAAGGAAAAGGTAAATGTTAATGGATGTAGCTCCTTTAGTCGTTTCACCTAGAAAGAAGGAACAGATAAACTCTGAGCCAGTTTTCAAGTTTAGGGTCTGAAGAGAGCACATAGAGTTAGTTACAGTAAAAGCTCAGTCAGTAGCTATGTCTAGGAGAGAGAAAGGGTTAAACACTGAAAGACAGGGCCATGTGGATCAGCGGTAGAGGGTGAGCATTAAGTTGTTGCCAGCAGAAGCTTGGAGGATTCCCCTCTCCAGAAAGGTGTTACAGGTAGACACAGAGTCAGGCCAGGTGTAGCTTCTAGGAAGAGAAAAGAGAGAGAACAAAGTTAAAAGCTGAGATAACAGCAAATAATACAAAATTGAAGAGTAGCGTGAGAAAGTAGCGAAGAGGGTGAAAGTGGTCATTATGTCCTGCAGCAGCCTAAGCCTATAGCAGCATAACTACAGAGATAGCTCAGGATAACCTAAGCCACTCTAACTATAAGCTTTATCAAAAAGGAAAGTTTTAAACATAGCCTTAAAAGTAGACAGTTTGTCCATCTAGAGCCCACTGATGGCCATTGTTATACTAAAAACCACAACGATTGGGATACCTCTCTCTGTCAGATTGACCATAACCATTGGAAAAGAGAGGGGGTCATACAGGTAGCAGAAATGGAGGGTGTGTTTGCACCTCAACCGTAACTGAGCCGGTTTAGGCTAAACCTGACTCCCCCTTACTCCATCCAACAAGGGGAGAACAAGACGGAGCTAAAATAAGGAAGATAGCTCAGGATAACCTAAGCCACTCTAACTATAAGCTTTATCAAAAAGGAAAGTTTTAAGCCTAACCTTAAAAGTAGACAGGGTGTCCGCCTCACGGACTAAAACTGGGAGCTGGTTCCACAGGAGAGGAGCCTGATAACTAAAGGATCTGCCTCCCATTCTACTTCTAGAGACTCTAGGAACCACCAGTAAACCTGCAGTCTGAGAACGAAGTGCTCTGTTAGGAACGTATGGAACAATCAGATCTCTCATGTATGATAGAGCTAGATATTGAAGGGCTTTATATGTGAGGAGGAGAATTTTAAATTCTATTCTGGATTTAACAGGGAGCCAATGAAGGGAAGCTAAAGTAGGGGAAATATGATCTCTCTTTTTAATTTTCATCAGAACTCTTGCTGCAGCATTTGAATCAGTGAAGGCTTTTACTGCATTTTGTGGACATCCTGATAGTAAAGAATTACAATAGTCCAGCCTTGAAGAAACAAATGCATGGACTAGTTTTTCAGCGTCACTCCTGGACAGGATATTTCTAATTTTGGCAATGTTCCGGAGATGAAAAAAGGAAATCCTAGAAACCTGTTTAATATAACATGTCCTGGTCAAAAATAACACCAAGGTTTTTACTTTATTATCGGAGGTCAATTTAATGCCATCCAGGTTAAGTGATTGACTAAGCAGTTTCTTTTTTAAAGACTTTTTTAAAGACTTTTTTAAAGACGACAACTTCTGTCTTGTCTGAATTTAGAAGCAGAAAATTTCAAGTCATCCAAGTTTTTATGTCTTCAAGACATGCTTGTAGTCTATCTAACTGGTTGGGCTCATCAGGATTTATGGATAAGTAAAGCTGAGTATCATCAGCGTAACAGTGAAAATTTATTCTATGCTGCCTGATAATTTTACCTATTGGAAGCATATATACAGTAAAGAGAATTGGCCCAAGTACTGAACCCTGTGGTACTCCACATTTAACCCTGGAGTTTAAAGATGATTTATCATTTACATGAACAAACTGGAATCTGTCAGACAAATAAGATTTAAACCAGCCTAGCGCTGTTCCCCTGATCCCTACAGCATATTCCAGCCTTTCTAAGAGAATATTATGGTCGACTGTATCAAATGCAGCACTGAGATCTAACAGAACCAATACAGACACAAGTCCATTATCTGAGGCAATAAGAATATCATTAGTGACTTTCAGCAGAGCTGTTTCAGTGCTATGATGAGCTCTGAAACCTGACTGAAACTCTTCAAACAGGCCATTGCTGTGTAAATGCTCACACATTTGATTAGCAACTATTTTCTCAAGAATTTTAGATAAGAATGGGAGATTGGATATCGGTCTGTAATTTATTAAGTCATCTCGATCAAGCGAAGGTTTCTTAAGCAAAGGTTTAATTACAGCTACCTTAAAAGCTTGTGGTACATACCCATTTACTAAAGATAAATTAATCATATCTAAAATGGGGCTGATAATCAGAGGGAACACTTCCTTAAATAATTTGGCTGGGATTGGGTCTAACATACAAGTTGAAGGTTTAGATGAAGCTAATATTTCTGATAACTCTGGAAGCTCCACAGGATCAAAACAGTCCAAACACAGATCAGGTTCTACAGTTACTTCCAATGTTGTCTCACTTGTTGACGATGAAGTAATCATCTTCGGGAGTATCGGGAGATTGTCGTGTTATGTCATAAAAAAAAAAAAGAAAAAGATAAAACCATGTATCAGATCCTGATCCATTAGCAATTTGGTATAATTAACGAATAAGGTCCCTAGATGTCAAAAGCGGGAAAGCCGGAGATTTGCTTCTCACCGCTGAACTTAAAATCCAATATGATCGCTTTGCATACAAAAGTTATGTCAATAAAAAATATTTGTATTTGCACTTCTGAGTGCATGTATCTCATTAAATCTTTTACACTCACTTTAATATAGAACCTTCTTTGGGAACAATGTTGACACATTGTTTGAAAGTTCCTGAAACATTCACTTTGAGCTTTCTAATACTCAATTTGGGTGTGGATAAAAAAATCTAGAAATGGAAAAAAACGAAAAATTTCAACTTTTTCACATTCTGTCATGTTAGAACCTGAAATTTCGATCTGTCTTATTGGGATTTTATGTGACAGGCCAACGCAAAGTAGTTTATAATTGCATAGCAGGGAAATGGTACATGGAATTTAGTTTGGCGTGTATTAGTATTCAAAGTTAATTCTTTGTACAAACACCTTTTGCTGCAATTACCCTTAGCTAGTTTTTGTCAGTTAGTTTTTGTCAGTATGTCTTTACCAGCTTGTTACATCTTGGTAATAAACGTTTTGCTAATTCTTCCTTACAAAATAGCTCAGAGTCACCAGATTCAATGGAGAGCTTCTGTGAAAATCAGTTTTCAGATCTTGCCACAGATTCTCAACTGGACTTAGGCCTAGACTTTGACTGGACCATTCTAACACATGCATATATTTTGATCTAGGCCATTCCATGACACTGTTTGTTCAGTAATGTTCTAACACGCTTCTGATGCCTTCACAGAATAGCTGCATTCAACTAAGATGAAATTAGGCAAAAAAGTGGCTGTTAGCTGAAAAGAAGACTTCTAAAGGCCACTTATTGTTTGCGTAGGGTTATCAGAAAAATAGGGGGCTGAATACAATAAAGCACATTCAAGTTGGTGGTTGTTATCTGACTACAATTGTGTTTTACAGTGTTCTACACCCAAGCAATTAATACATGCTCTTTAGTTGAGAACAGAAAGGATGCCAGAGGCTGTGTTAAACTAATTGCTGGCTTTTTAATGCACAAGAAACGCTCTTTAATATGCACAATCTGATCTGATATGAGAAAGGCGTTTCTACCAATCACTTCATCATCTATGCTCACTGTTCTCTTGGAAAAAACAAAGTCTAAATCTCCTTTACTCATCTCTGCTGTGCTGGGTGCGTCTGAACACCAGTCCTGCTCAACTCCACTCTTTTCTACCAGTCGGGAGTCCCCTGCAGCTTGGTGTCATGAACAGAGACTGACAGTGGATGGCAGTGTTGCTCTGCAGGAAATCCTCCATCAGACTTACAGGAATAAGAATGGTCTGTACCAAGCTCATAAGTATTTCTAACATTTCCAAATCAAACTTTTTCATTTTGAAAGGCAAGGACAAGAACAATCATACAATCTATAAGAGAGCACACAGACAAGTAAATCTCTGTGAAATGCCTTTGGCTGTAGGCCGAGTAAGTGATCATCCTTTGTCAGAATATGTGGTGGAGTTGAAGCCCCCTCATCTTACCCTCAAACTGAACGCAGTTTTCCCTCCTTTTGAAGACTGGAAATATATGTATCATTTATCACCTTCTAAAACAGCTTGTAAAGCTACCCCAGAGCAAGGCTCTTAACTGCAAGGTGCTGTGGTGAATAGATCTGTGGAGGCTTTAAAGTGGATCTGATCATACGGAGCATTCTGGCACAAAGGCACAACCTGCACTATAAACAGGGACTTTGAAAAGACTTTAATTTTGTCTTTAAAATCTAAAATTTAACCTAGCATATTATTTTGTAAATGTAATGTTCAATTTTAACAACCTTTCTTTTGCAACAAATCCTAAAAAATTCTGAAAAGGGTTTAACTGAAGATGCTGGTTCCATCAACCATTAGCTATTTTCATTTATTGTGTGCAGTGTCCAGCAGAAAAGTGCGGCTGATATGTTTTAGATGGTTTGTATAATATGAATGAATATGCCAACATTGTAAAAGTTAATTAAAATTAACCATCATAAAACTTGTGTTTGTCAAAGTCTCTGTTAGAGCAAGAATTTCTGTTTCTGTCCAGTTTTAGTTACAGCCCTGAAGCGAAAGTACAACCATTTCAAAGTACAACCTCACTCAAAATGTTGTTCTCATGTGTTTTTAATTATCCTTAAACATGAAGAAATAAAACATTTTAAATGAGTGTTTCCATATGTCCACTCAGGTAGGAATGTATATTTGTGTAGGAATGATTCATACTACATATTGAGTGAAGAGTATAACATAATAATGTCAGTCAGTCAGTCATTTTCTACCGCTTATTCCATAGTGGGTCGCGGGGGAGCTGGTGCCTATCTCCAGCAGTCTATGGGCGGGAGGCGGGGTACACCCTGGACAGGTAAAATAGCAATGTATTTTACCTTTCTCTAATATGTTCTCTACATGCTCCTGACTCATCTGTTTCTCATTCAGCCCTTCTCTTTTCAGACTCCCCCTTCCTCCCCTATAAAACTCTGAATTTAACAATAACAATGTCAATGAAAACAAGGACACGAGGATATGCCGTTAATGAACTGGATTGTCATTGGTCAACCTGTGAAAAGATTTGCCTGTATTTTTCTTTATTTTGTCCTTGAGCTCTGTCAGCTGGCAAATCCCCATCCACCTCAGCATGATTAGCTACTTCAGTGTCCTCAGCCCCACCATCTCTACATCCAATACATCCAAAATCCTTTCTTCTCCCAAATACAGTACATTCATTGGCCCTTGGCATCAATAGGCTCATACTCATTTGACTTAGATATTTGCTCCACTTCCCTACCTGTAATTCTTTATGTCATTTACAGCACTTCATCCTTAAAACAACACAAAATACACTATTTTAACTCACACAACTGAACTAATGTGCAAAAATATTGTTTTGGTTGAAAAAAACCTGGGTGTTACAGTCTAATAATGAATGTATTTTTCACTGCAAAAACAGTTACGCTCAAACTTTAAGGTAAAATACAGCAGGTGATGCATCATGTCCACTTGAACAGACAAATGATAAATCACAGATTCCTCCCAGCATGAAATAAATACTTAAAATCTGTAAAGTTATATTAGTCCTAGTAGTTTACTAGTAGCTGCTATGAAAGGACTACTGGTATGCTTCCGGAGTGGCTGATTATCGGCCATCTTGGTTTGTAAAACTTACACAAGCACAGGCTGCCCAGCGGGTGGCAGTATATGGAGTGGCACAATAAAATCCTGTGTGGTGGCTTATATGAATGTACTGTACACAATTAATAACTACACACATACAAGAAAAGGTTTTTATGGAGCTATTTTCTATAGTGACTACTATACATGGAAGGGTTGACTGCAAACCAATTTAGATTTTTTTTTTAACATGGAAGAATAAGCCAAATGAGCAAATCAGTCTTGAGAAATAGTTGGAATTGGACTAATTTAGTTAAGTAGGTGCATTTTAAAAATTGATTATAATTTAAATAATTAAATTATAGGATTTTATTTCATTTATTTGAGTTTGTGGTTAAATTTGCATATGTTTTTTTTAATCAGAAATGTTTAAAACATAACAACATATTTTGTTACACCTATTTGGTTAACTTGTAACAGTTTATTTTATTTATTGAGTGTGATTTCTGGTGTTATATAGCTGTTTCTAACCTTTTAATGCACTCGTTTGTTATTTTATGCATTGATTTTGACAGGCTATAGAAATGCAACAGAAAGGATGATTGGAGGTTAGACTGGTACCTGAGCAGAGTATTGCATTGTAGTTGCAGAAAGTTGGCATCAGATGCTGCTGAACTCAGTCTCTTCTGCTGAGTGTGAATTTCTCTGTTTCAAATGTCCTCTCCCATCAGTTCTGCTCTACAACCTGATCCTTGTTGTTTTCGGACGCTTAAAGCTGATAATGAAATGTATGCACTGGGAGCGGAGCTGGCAATTAATCAGAGCAGATGTGTATCTAGGTGAGTGCCAGACCAAGTCTCTGAAGCGCAGGGGCCTCACAGCTCCAACTCCTACAATGGCTTTCATAGGCAAGTAGAGCCCACGCCTCTCATCTAAGCCTCGCTGGCAAAACGCGTGTGTCAGCCAGACTTCTTACAATTAATTAGCCCGTGCCAAAATGCCCTCACACTTCAGAAGCAATCAAGCCTCGCTTCGCCAAGAAAAAGGCTGGTGGTGGGCTGTTGTCATGATTGCTGGCCCGATAAATCTCTTGATAGTTGTAATGGTTGTAATTCTTCTTTGCTATGATCATTGATATAGTGGTTGGGGTATGTTTTTATTAGTCTTATATTTACACTCATACACTTCTAAAGACCAGGTATTACAGATGATCTTCAGTCTGATTTAAAGATCAACAACCTTAGTTATAAACCCCTGTACAGGATGTACTATAAAACAAACCAGAAACACACTAAACGTTTTCTTTTGTTTAGTTTAACTTGTGCACTGAAGCACCTTGATTAGCAGTACACTGTACAATACCTGGTTAATATCTGAAAATACAGTGCAGGTATAATCTAGGGAAAAACTGACCAATGCCGATGTTCAGCGTTGGAACAAAATGGCATCAGTTATTGCAGTGATTTAGTCTGCATGGCTTTGTTTGTAGTTTTTTCTGAAAGTATTTGTGCCCTTGCACCTTAATCTAAATGATGAAACTAACTGTTTTATACATGTAGAGGCACTGGTAACATATACTAACAACGTTTGAGGAATAAGGACATGTACAGTGCTGTGAAAAAATATTCAACATTTTTTGCATTTTTAAATCAGACAAAAAATCACCTGAATAAAGACAATATGCAGTTTTCAAATGATGATTTCATTTAAGGAAAAAAAACTGAACAAATACAAAAGGTTTATTTAACCACCCTTGACAACAATGAAAACCATCAAGTGTTTGCAGGTCTCTCACATGGCTGCAGAGGAATTTTGGCTCACTCTTTTTTCTAGAATTTTAAATTAGTCACACTGAGATATGGGTTTCAAACATAAACAGACGCTTTAAGGTAATGTCACGGCATCTCAGTCAGATTTAAATCCAGACTTTAACTAGGCTACCCCAAAACCTTGATTTAGTTTAGTTTTTTTAAGCCATTCAGAGGTGAACTTGCTTACCAAATTTTGCAAGCACCTGTCTCACCCAAATTCTACTGAACCACCATGACCCTGTAATGGTCACCATATATCTTAAAAAAAAGTATTTATTTAAAATATTAGTCTTGTTAAAGTCAACATCATTACAGAATGCTTTCAGTATGCAGCATGACAAATGGTCACTCTCAAGCTATCTGTCATTTACTCCCATCTTATCACTACAGATTTCCCAAACTGCTAAGAGAAGACATTCAGCTAATTAAGGAAAATAGAATTGATGCTAATGCATACTTTGGTCCATTTATTGGGACGTGGTTCACAGACGCAAAGCTGATCTCGACACATTGGATACCTAATGAGCTGTCCAGTGTTCGCACATATAAGCTTAACTTAAAGGCTTTTATTAAAGTTTACTGAAACACAAGTGTAATATTGTAGTTTTAAGTATTAGGCTGCACATCCATGTATTCATTTTCCATATCTGCTCAATCCTGTTCAGGGCTGTGGGAGGGTTAAACCCCATCCCAAAGGTCCAGATAGGAGTCCTGGGCTGGTTGACTGAGTGCAAGACAGAGACATGAAGGTTAAAGAAGCCAAGAGGCCAATTAAATCCATCTACTTTCAGAGGGGGGTGTTGAACATGCAATCTGTGCCATGAAGCAACAGTTCTAATCACTCTGCATGCCCGTGTAGGTTCTGATATGTACGTTGAAGAAAAGCAAAAAAAAAAATCAGTGATGCAAGGGCACTGGTATAGCAGGGCGTTTTATGCATTTACATTTTGACATGAAGTAAATTAGGTGCTATAAATACCTTCTGCTAATCCAACTTAGAGGCTGATGTGTCTTTAGAACAGTGGGTTCCAACTTCTTAAAACAAATGGCACCACAGTAAATACCAGCTTTCTAAGGACCACTGTCTTACAGACATTTATTAAACAGGACAGCAGAAAGTAATTTTTAATGCCATTAAAGACTATAAAAAACACAGCAAAGACATTGCTATCTATTGGTGCTGCATGGTTAGTGGAAGGGTATGGTATTAATGGTGTCTCCACACACTAAAATCGTTTTGTTCTAAGCAAAACAAAAAATGAAAGTTTTGTTAAACTTGCAAGATTTTTTGTTAAACTTGCAAGATTTTGGTCACAGATCTTTATCAGGCAAACACATCCCAGTAATTAGAAACTCTCTTAAACAGAACGTAGTTCTAAGCATCTGACCAATCACATCCAAACTTCAAAAGGCATACAGAAAACAGGTATAAGTCCATCTTATCAAGGTCACAAGCCCTTGTGACATTGATGTTATTATTTGCACTCAGAATTGTTGTCTGAGTGTCAAGAAGTAGAGGAGGAATATTATGAGTATTATTAAAGTACATGAGGATCACCTCAATAACACTCACTGAGCCATTACACATTCTTGTAGCTTTCCCAACATATGCAATCCCCCAGGGACAATTAATCATGTTCTGGGGTTGGACAATGAAACTGAAACACTTGGTTTTAGACCACAATAATTTATAAGTATGGTGTAGGGCCTCCTTTTGCGGCCAATACAGCGTCAATTCGTCTTGGGAATGACATATACAAGTCCTGCACAGTGGTCAAAGGGATTTTAAGCAATTCTTCTTGCAGGATAGTGGCCAGGTCACTACGTCACTTCACTCTGGGCATGCAACAGTCTGGGTGGGACGCTTCTTTAGGGCTTCTTCACACCGTAACTCTCCCGGATGTGGAGAAAACAGTAAAGGTGGACTCATCAGAGAACGATACATGTTTCACATTGTCCACAGCCCAAGATTTGCGCTCCTTGCACTGTTGAAACCGACGTTTGGCATTGGCATGAGTGACCAAAGGTTTGGCTCTAGCAGCCCGGCCGTGTATATTAACCCAGTGGAGCTCCCGATGGACAGTTCTGGTGGAAACAAGAGAGTTGAGGTGCACATTTCATTCTGCCGTGATTTGGGCAGCCGTAGTTTTATGTTTTTTGGATACAATCCGGGTTAGCACCCGAACATCCCTTTCAGACAGCTTCCTCTTGCGTCCACAGTTAATCCTGTTGGATGTGGTTTCGTCCTTCTTGGTGGTATGCTGACATTACCCTGGATACGTGGCTCTTGATACATCACAAAGACTTGCTGTCTTGGTCACAGATGCGCCAGCAAGACGTGCACCAACAATTTGTCCTTTTTTGAACTCTGGTATGTCACCCATAATGTTGTGTGCATTTCAATATTTTGAGCAAAACTGTGCTCTTACCCTACTAATTGAACCTTCACACTCTGCTCCTACTGGTGCAATGTGCAATCAATGAAGACTGGCTACAAGGCTGGTCCTATTTAGCCATGAAACCTCCCACACTAAAATGACAGGTGTTTCAGTTTCATTGTCCAACCCCTGTATTTCACATGTGTGGATGCACAAGTGAAAACATTATGGTGTTAATGCTACATTTTAAATAAAGAAAGTGTCACGATCCTGGGGTGTTTATGTGAGTTCTTCCCGCTTCTAAGGATCTCTGCTGGAGGGTGTGCGTGGCCAGGAGCAGGCAGCACACCTGTCAGCAATCTGCTCCCAGTCCGTGTTTATAAGGAACTGCGAGACAACCATTCAGTGCCTGATGGTCCAACCCTGTTGGTAATCAAGCCATGTGAATGCCTGACTCTTAGACTTCTGTTTTTGTATAGAAAGAAACAAAGCAGTCTAGAGTGTAACGCCGCCTGACCTACCTCCCTGTTTTCCTGTGTCACCAGGCTGAACCTTACCTCTCCGCTCCAGGATCCCCTCTTTGGTTTCCCTGCCAGCTAGTGGCTTCCTGAAATCTCCTCCACGGCCGTCATCTGCCTGTAACTCCTGGACTCCAATTCCCCCTGCCTGCCTGCTCTTCACCCTTTACTATAGCTCCAGCACGGATCGTTTCCACTTCCTATGGATGTTGAGTCTCCCCCAGGATCGCAATCTCGTCTCCTGCGTTTTTCCCTCCAGACCAGGAACTGTAAGCCATCTAATTGTTACAGCTCATCACCTAAATTCTGCCTCTTCCAAGCCACCATTAACTGTCACCTTCCTCTAGAGAAAGCTGAGACCCTAACCCGGAGATCTGCCCCGTGTTTTGAGTGCCTCATCCCCTGGTAATAATAAATCATTGAAACACTTACCTGGTGTTCTGTGTGTGGTTCTGCAAGGGGTCAGGAAACTATCCCAGAACATGACAAAAGGTTTAACAGGGCACTGTTAAACCTGTCTTTTAGCTTTTTGAGAATGGCCGCTCATTATTCTGTTTCATTTCTAGATCTGCCAAGCATTTATTTTTCTTTTGTTTTTATGAATCCCAAGTGTGGAAGTCAAAGATTTCTCATCAGCCCCAACCTCAAAATCCAATATGGCTGCCTTGCACATGAATCTTAGTCATAGCAGCTGTAAAAAAAAAAAACCAACAACAAAAAACTGTTTTGCACACACAGTGCTATAAAGCCTCGTTCAAAGATCATATTACCTCATAGATGGAATGTACGAAATGTGGAGGAAAAGCTTGTTTTGCTAATGATAGCCACCCTGATCACTGAACACAGCAATGAGAGAAACCCCACTGCTCTCCAACTGGGAATTGCAACACTTAATGTAGGGTTGACGTCTTTACCCAATCTGACTTCAGCAGTAAATGGAGCACAACATAACAGCTACCCACCCTGACTTGTTCCTGGGTCAGTGTTGTTCCCCTAACCTCCCTAATTTGTATCATTTAGCCTGCAAATAATTAATATCAAAGTTTCTTCTGAGTACCACTAAAGGCAACCAAAGCACCACAAGGGGAACTAGGGCCACAATTTGACAACCATGGCTTTACAAATTAAAATACTCAAAAGTTAAATCTTTGAGTTTGTACTCGTACTCGTCGTCTTCCGCTTATCCGGAACCGGGTCGCGGGGGCAGCAGACTCAGCAGAGACACCCCTCTCCCCAGACACCTCCTCCAGCTCCTCCGGGGGGAGCCCAAGGCGTTCCCAGGCCAGCTGAGAGACATAGTCCCTCCAGCGTGTCCTGGGTCGTCCCCTGGGCCTCCTCCCGGTGGGAGTGCCTGGAAACCCCCCGAGGAAGGCGTCCAGGAGGCATCTGGTATAGATGCCCGAGCCACCCAAATGGCTCCTCTCGATGTGGAGGAGCAGCGGCTCTACTCCGAGCCCCCCCGAATGGCCGAGCTCCTCACCCTATCTCTAAGGGGGGCCCCGGCCACCCTATGGAGGAAGCTCATTTCAGCCGCTTGTATCCGGGATCTCGTTCTTTCGGTCAACCCCAAAGTCCATGGCCATAGGTGAGGGTTGGGAACGTAGACCCGACGGTAAATCGAGAGCTTCGTTTTTCGGCTCAGCTCTCTCTTTCCCAAACGGACCGGCACAGCGCCCCCATTACTGCCCGGCCGCCGCACCGACCCGTCTGTCGATCTCCCGCTCCATTCTCCCCTCACTCGTGAAAAAGACCCCGGATACCTGAACTCCTCACTTTGGGGAAAGGGAACTCCCCCCCAACCTGAAGAGGACAACCCCCCCTTTTCGGTTGAGTGCCATAGCCTCTGACTTGGGGGAACTGATCTTCATTCCAGCCCCTTCACATCGGCTGCGATCCCCCCAGCGCATTCTGTAGGTCTTGGCTAGAGGGGGCCCGCAGGACCCCGTCATCTGCAAAAAGGAAAAACGAAATCCACTGGTCCCCGAACCAGACCCCCCGGCCCTTTTGGCTGCGTCTAGAAATCCTGTCCATGAAAGTTATGAAAAGGACGGTGACAAAGGAGCCCTGCCGGAGTCCAACACAACCGGAACAGGTCCGACTTAGTGCCGGCAATGCGGACCAAAATCCTGCTCCGCTCGTACAGGGCCCGGAGGCCCCTAATAAATGGGCCCCGATTCCATACTCCTGGGGCACCCCCCACAGGGCATCAGGGGAAACAGCGAAGGCCTTCTTCAGGTCCACAAAAACACGTGAACCGGTTTTTGGGCAAAACCCCCTGACCTCGAGTACCTTTAGGGGTATAAAGCTGGTCCAGTGTTTTCCACGGCCGGGGGCGAAAACCACACTGCTCCTCCTAAACCGAGGTTCGACTATCGGCCCGGACTCTCCTCTCCAAAAACCCTGGGGAGGGCTTACCAGGGAGGCTGAGGAGTGTGATCCCCCTGTATTGGAACACCCCTCCGGTCCCACCTTCTTATGAACGGGGACCACCACCCGGTCTGTCGCCAGTCCAGAGGCACTGTCCCCGCCGCCATGCAATGTTGAAGAGCATGTCAACCATGACAGCCCCAAACAACATCCAGAGACTTGAGGTCCTAGGGCGGATCTCATCCCCCCCGAAGCCTTGTCCACGCGCGTGAGGCTTTTAATAACCAACTCGGTGACTTCAGCCTGGGTGATGAAAGAGTCCACCCCGAGTCCCCAGCCTCTGTTTCCACCCGGAATGCGTGATGGCAGGATTGAGGAGATCCTCTAAGTCCTCTGACTCCCTGCTAAGTACTCCTTCCACCGCCCGATAATGTCCCCAGTCGAGGTCAGCAGCCTCCCACCCCCACTATAAACAGTGTTGGCAAAGTTTGTATTGTCTGTAATGCCTTACACACAGACTGTCAACAGCTAGTTGCTAAATTAGAGAAATGTGGCTCTATTTAAAAAAAAAAAACATGCTTCACCCTGACAGTACTGGAGGACTTTTACTGTTCAGAGAAAAAAGGAAACAGAAAGAAGAAATGGGAGATAAGCAGTGAAAAATTTGCAAGCAAAGGCATTATTCTTTGATAAAAAATCCCATTGCTGATGCCAGATAAGACCCAGTCTATTCACCAGTGTTGTAGTGACACAACACTCTTTATGACCTGGTTCTTATGGCTCAAATGAATTCCTCCATGAAGACAGCCTCCTCAGTCAGGGTTGACTTTTATTTGCTGAGGCTGTCCTGAACAATCTCTAATGAGGACAATAACGGGTGATTTTCCTCACAGCACTGACATTAGTGTCAAACAGGACATTTTCACAACTTCTTTGCTGAGTTTACACAGGAAAGCATTCAATTTAGTTTAAGGGTGGCTTTTGTCTTGCCTGTCCTGAGCCTTGTTGCTCACCCAACATCATGAAGAAATCAATAAGATGAATTGCTTGTCAATGGCCAAAACAGGTTGATTCTTTGGGGAGAATATATGTACAGCTCTGTTTAAGATCTAAAGCTGCCATTACCATTGCAAAGCAAAAGTCTGGTATAGATTATTTCAGTATACAGAAACTGGAGAAATGTTAAGCAGTTCTGCAAGAAAATCACAACATGACGAGGATGTTTTGTGGGTAGAATTACACGTTTATTTCATGTCTTCTATCACTTGCCATTAAATAAATTAAGACACTGGCAATCTTCTTTACTACCTCATTTCCCTCTCTCCAGGCTGTCATTTACTCTCTTCACATCTGTACCTCTGAACTCATAATTACTATCTATCAGCATATCTTCAATGCCACACACACACACACATAGACACATTAGTCACACTTTATGGTACATTTGCAAAATTTGCAAATCAAAAACTGCCATGTTAGCTCAGAGCTACCACACCGAGACATAGGTATAAACATGTCTAAACACTAATGCTCAAGTTAAACTTAATACTGGCAGGTTTCATAGCTAATAAGCACTAAGATCAAGGTTGGCATTAATAAAGCCATATGTAACTTTTACATAATACTCTTTGTACAGTGCTGTTAAAAGACTTTGACATCTTCCAGTCAGGTTTCTCTCCTCACAACAGAGACTGCCCTTGTCACTGTGTTAAGTGACATCTGCATTAATGCAGACTGTTGAAGAACCACAGTGCTGGTATTATTGGACTTCAGCACAGTATTCAACACTGTTGATTATGGTATATTACTGGAGCGACTGGAGAACTGCGTCGGGCTTTCTTGTACAGCACTTGACTGGTTTGAGTCTAACTTGAAGGACAGGGACTTTGTCGTGTCAATAGATAACTTTACATTGGAGTTGTCACAAATCATATGTGGTGATCGCCAAGGTTACATCCTTGGACCCCTCCTATTCAATATCTACATGCTCCCCCTTGCTCAGATTATAACAAACAACTGAATAACTTACTCTAACTGCACATATGATGCACATCTCTACATTATAATGTTTATAAACCCATTCAAGCTTTTCAGTAGATACGTAGAATAGATCCATACGTGAATGTGTGACTATTTTCTTAATTTGAATAAAAACAAAACAAAGGTTATTACTTTGGGATCAAAGGAGGAGCAATCAAGAGTCAGCACACAGCTTCAGTTACTACAGCTAGAAACTACAGATCAGTCCAAAATTTGGGTGTAGTGATGGTCTCAGACCTGAACTTTGAGAGGCACATAAAGACAATTACTAACTTAGCCTTCTAGCACCTAAAGAACATTTCCAGAACTAATGTCCTAGCTGGATCTTGGAAAAACTTATCCATGCTTTTATCATTTGTTGAATTGACTACTGCAACAGTGTCTTCACATGTCTGCCTAAAAAGTCAATCAGACAGCTGCTGGACACATTCTCACTAAAACTAGAGCACATCACACCAGTTTTTAAGTCCTTACACTGGCTCCCTGTATCTCAGATAATAGACTAAAAAAACTTCAGTTTGTTCATAAGTCACTGAATAACTTAGCACCAAGATACATTAAAGATTTGTCTGCTCTGCATCTCCAAAATCCGAACCAAACATGGAGAAGCAGCATTCACTTCTCATGCTCGACTAATCTTGAACAAACGTCCAGAAAATTGCAAAAATGCTAAATCCCTGAGTTCTTTTACATCAAGGTTAAAAACCCATTGCCTTGACTTGCTATTTAGACTATTAACTGAAATATAATTTTAGTCTGTAGTTCAGTTTTCCTTTAGTTTCCTTTGTTATACCACTATAATGTACTTTTTCAGTGTGTTTTCTTATGTTTTTCTCATGTAAAGCTTGAATTGTCTTGTTGCTGAAATGTTCTATACAAATGAACTTGCCTTGCTTGAGCAAATATCCAAACAAATTTGGTCCTATGTGAAAAAATAATCACACCTATGTTAAATCATGATTTATCCTTGACTAACCACAATTTGGAAAAGCTAAGTTCTGTCATTATTCTATTATTGCCAGACCTGTAGATTTAAGGAATTACTTAATAGAACCAATCTGACAACATGAAGTATGCTAAAAGACTTCACAATACACCCATCATACCCTGTTCTAAAGAAATTCACGAATGGATGAGAAACAAAGTCACTGACATCTATAAATTTGGAAAAACATTACAAAGACTTTGAGGTTCGAGCAAATCACAGTGAGTCATTATCCACATATAGAGAAAAGACATTACAGTTGTTAACCTTCTCAGAAGTTGCTGTCCTATTAGAATCACCTCTGCAGTGCATCAATGACTCCAGAAGGTTACAGAACAACCCAGAACAACTGAACAATCTGAAGCCCTGCATGCCTCACCTAACTTTGTTAAGGTGAGGGTTCATTATGACTCCCAAGGATAACGCCTTCTTGTCCATCATCTTAAGGAACAACAGCTCCAGCTCTCACATACGTTGCAATGACTTCAAACTTAAAGGGCTTGGAGAAATCTGCAACCACAGATTGGCACATTCAAAGACCTTTGGCACATTCAAAAGCATCTTGGCAGTCAGGACTCCAAATGAACGTTTGCTTTGTCCTGCACAAGTTTGTCAGGAGTGTTCCTGCTTGAGAAAGATAATATGGAGAAACACCTGTTATAACCAACCATGCCCAGGAATGTGTGCAGCTCATGACATGTTGTGGGCAAAGGAAAGCTAAGAATTGCTTTTACCTTGGCACTTGTGGGACATATCTGGCCTTGTCCAACTTCCTGGCCAAGATAGGCCACTGTGGCCTTGCCAAAATCACATTTAGTAAAGTTAAGGGTCAAAGAGACATGAGCTAGACACCTGAACACAGTGGTTGAAGTGATGACATGCTAAGACCAACTGGGAGAATAGATAACCACATCATTCCACATCAGATGATACAGTTAAGATTAATCTCTTTAAGATAGCAGGACCATTTGTCATTCCAGATGCCATTACTGTATATTGCAAAAAAATTATCATTTGTTACAAAGGCTGAAATTTCTGACGCCCTTTTCATCAAAGTAACTTGCCAATAACCTTTAAGAAGATCCAATTTATTGACTTAGGCAGCAGAACCAATGCTGTCAACACAGTCTTCAACACAGGGCATTGGGAAGGAGTCAGACACATTGCAGCATTTACTTTATGGAGCTCTGTGCAGAAGCAGGTGATCACTCAGCTTCTGCAAGACATCTTTAGCCAAAGTCTGAGCCAAGAAAATAATTTTCCAGAGCAGTCTTTTTTTCAAGTTGTTGCCAGTAAGTGGTGGCTCAACCAATTGTGAGGTTTTTTGGGGGCAATTACTCTTTCACATATAAGGCCAGGTTGGCTTGAATAACTTGTATTTCGTAATAAATGAAATAATCATCTGAAAACTGCATTTTGTAATTTCCCAGTTTGTGTTTTTCTGATAATAAATTTTGTGTGATAATCTAAAGCATTCAAACATGGCAATAAAAATAAAACAAATCTTTAAAGGGAGAAAATACTTTTCCCTAGCACTATACAAGAAAGTACTTCCTCTACAAATCTTCAATGCCATCATCCAACATAAGTGTGATATATCAGATGTGTTTTTTTTTTTTATTTCATGTCAACTCGCTCCATACTATATTTTTGTGAATTGGAGATGGGGTATCTAATATAGATGTGGTTTGGTACACAAGCAGACCAGCAAAGGGTATGTAAACAATTACCTCTAAACCAGAGAGCTTAAGTAATGGCATCATAAGTGGAGGGATAGTGTTGTATTTAGCAAAGTGTTGGACAGTCAGCAAAAACAAAAACAGTAAGGTCCCCGACTCAAATGATGCTTTGCAGATGTATTAAGTTGCATAACAAGCACCTGGCAGTTCTCAAAGTTCAGGAGTTGGTTTTACATGATGCTGGATGATTGCATTAGGCAACTGCCCGACATGTGGAATTTACCTAGATCCAAGGAGGTTCTTCCACCAAAGCGGTTCCAGAGCTAAACTGGTGCTAGTATTTCTTTAGCATCGGTTCTTTCTGTTTCCACCACTGCAAGCATGGACTCATGACCCCAAATAACAATGATATCTGTGCTGACCAGAGGAAAGAATTGATTTTGTCAGGAGCTACAGGCAGACTCATGTTAGACCAACACCTAGCCCATATGTTCTAAGACTCCTTATGTTTACTTCTAATGTTTTGATCTTACACAAAAAACAGAATACAGAGTTGGGTCAGGACAGGAGTAATCCATATCTGCGACCTGGTTCTCTGACTCTGAAAAACCAAACCAGTTATTTTTCAAAAAACAGAAACCTGACCAAGATAAAATTACTACATTCTGCCCCATGCATCGCACAATCCCATTATATTTTTGCCTGCTGTTCCCCCAATTCTTCTAAATTTGCCATAATCCATGCAACATTACTCAACTGTGCTTCAGGTCCTGGAAACCATAGGACAAACTTAAGTGAGTGAGAAGTGAGGTCTTACTGTTGCTGCATTGGTACTTGTTTTTTTTTTTTGATTGTTTCCCGGCATGTTTGCATATTTTTTCAAATGTTACAAAAAATATAATTATACTCTCAATTTAAGAAAGAATATTAAGTAAACCAACACAAAATCATATCTCCCACTGTTCAGCTGACAAGGGAAATAGTCAACAACCAAAAGGTCTCATTGTAATCTTAACCCTATTTGTATTTCGAGATGTATGTAAATCATTACATTGACTTTGAATTTGAGTAAGTACACCATGAATAAGTCGAGCAGCATATTCCAAAGCTGTTTTTGTGGAGGGTCTAACTAACTAAATAACTAACTAACTGACTGACTGACTGACTGACTAACTAACTAGCCATACAACCAACGTGGCAACCAATGCTATCCAAGTCTACAGCGTACTGTTACATCTATCATCTGGAAGTTATTGAAGTTATCTGAATTCAAGGAAGAAACACTGGACAACAGTCAGAGTAGAACTGATAAGGTACAGCAGTAGCTTTACAGTAAAACAACTGCGGATACTCTAGCTTTATTGCAAACTGTGCAAAGTCTGAATTCAGGGGAAAAGCCAAAGAAAATCTACCTCCCTATGTACAGGATACTCTGTTTAGCTGCATTTACTTTTAAAGCAAGCTTGTAAAAAGATACATCAGATAAGGGCAAGTGTAGGAGACAGTTGGTATTTATTGGCAATTATTTGGCTAATGATAGTAAACTGTGTTACATAGCAACAAGAGTCAGTTTATGTAATTCCACTTGTGCAACAAATAATCAGACCTAACTGTAGTTCAAGAGTTTAAATCCATTGATATTTCCTATAGGTAAAGCTTGTGTTTCAGTTCATTTAAACAACACTTGCCTTAGGAAGCTCTATTTATTTCATGGTCAGTATTAAAATGATCAGAATTACTTTTAAGCCACCTTTTACATGTTAAACAGATATATTTTGGCATGTCTATTCTGTGATTCTTTTGCAGAACTATTGTTTTTTTTTCTTAATCTATTTTGGACAAAAACATGTAATTGTTAAATAATAGAAGTCTAACCAGATCAATCAAAATTTTTGATCTTAGTTGATCACTTATGCAATACGGCTGCAACGTTTGTCTGGCAGAAATTACATGTATTTTTTCTTGATTTCTTTATTTAGTGGTGCAACTAGAAATAACTTGAAGATGAGGGATGTAGAATAAATAATTCCAACTGGGTACGCTTATAGTATGGATGACCAAATGCTAATTAAAATGGTAAGCTGCCATGGTTATGAGGTTCACTAAGAGAAGTGAAAATGATTAGAGGTTTTTTTTGAAAATCCAGGAAGGGCTGAAAGTTTGAGGGTTTGGCTTTTTCAAAGATGAGTTCTTGTTGATAAAGTGTTAGAGGAAGAAGAGCGGGGTTAAAAGGGAATTGTCTAAAAGGGAGGGACAAGATTTGGAAAGAGTTTGCACAATGGAACTTCAGTCCTAAATTCTCTATCTAATGCTGGCTTTATAGGATGGAGAAAGTTTGTAAAGAGTGATAGAGTCTGAAGCCTGACAAGGTGAGAATTCCCGGACTGTAACAATGCAAGGGTCGGATTGATTCAGAACTGAACGAAAAAGTGAAATTTAGAATGATGTCTGCGTGCTTGAGAATATCGTCAGAAAAAAAGAGGAAAGAGGTGGGTTAAATGTCCATGCTGCGACAGGAGGCTATCGAAGTGGAGAAGTATGGGGTCTAAAGCAGGAGGTTAGATAAAAAAAGAAGACCGTTTTCTTCTCTTATCTCCTTTTACTTTTTTTCTTTATCTTATTTTTCTTCAATTGTTCTTCTCTCCTCCCTTTTTAACAGAAGCATGGACCAGAAGGCTCAGAGAAGAAAATAACTAAACTGTTGAGTACTTCAAATTACTTGATCACTGACACAAAAGGATGCTTGGAAAGAAAAGAAGATAAAACATGATGATATAAAGATAAATGTGGGGAATGTGGGGACGTGTGGTAAAAGAGTATTTGGGGGGTCAGGTCCAGTGGAATTAGGGGACAAATGCAGATAAAGAAAAGAGTAGTGAAAATAAGTCTTTAGAAGGTGGCAGGCGATTGAAAAAGGATAACTGTTCCTTTATGTAAATAAAGAGCAAAAACTGAGTATTAGTTGTAGCTCAAGAGTAGAAGGACAGTAGATGAGCTAACTGTTGTGTTACTTAAATATAGTACTCGTACTCGTACTCGTCATCTTCCGCTTATCCGGAACCGGGTCGCGGGGGCAGCAGACTCAGCAGAGACACCCAGACGTCCCTCTCCCCAGACACCTCCTCCAGCTCCTCCGGGGGGAGCCCAAGGCGTTCCCAGGCCAGCCGAGAGACATAGTCCCTCCAGCGTGTCCTGGGCCGTCCCCTGGGCCCCCAGAAATATAGTCAGTAGTAGAAAACAATGGTTCTGATGCAAATTAAAAGTTAATATGAACACAAATAGCATTGGGAATGAAGAAATATAAAATTAATATTATTTTTTATAATCTGAGGGTGGTTTGTTTTGTAGAAGAAAGATTACCTATTAATATAATTTTTTTAAGTATCAGTTGTTTTTTTATATAATATTTGAAATATTCATTAATCGAGTTTGTACGGTCCTCTCTGTACGCCGGTACAGTATTTGGTGTCATAGAGCTTTGGCTGGGAATGTTATCCATCATTAGATGCAAAGAATGAGGAGGTGGTTGAATTTAAGTCACTTTAAAATCAGGTGTTGCTAATTTGTGATTATTGTTCAAAAATGCAGGGAATGAAGTTTGAGTTTAGGCAATTATTTTGTTTGCTGAATTGCAGATTTGTCACATTTGCCATGACAAGTTTCAGCAAGAAACAATATCTGCTTACCGTTGGATGCTTTTAGGAGAGACAGCAGGCAGAACACAAAACATCAATTGAATGGAGAGAAACAAACACATAGAGAAGCGTTAGGTTAAAACTTGTTTGATGTGTGCCTGGTTCTGAATCTGCAGAGACAGGGGGCCTGAACTGATTTTCTGATGGGCAGACAGGCAAGAAGATAGAAGCAATGAACGCTGGATGGAATAGAAAGGAAAGGCGTTTGGACATGAGAGCTCAGAGGCTCCAAGAGAAAGTTGACCTAAACTGGAGATCATTAAAGATGGAGTAAAAGTTGAGTTTCAAGAGAGGTTGGTGAAAAAGCAAGGCAAAGTTCTTCCTTCTAAGGTATTTGTGTAGTCGTCCACGGCAAGAAGGGGTAGAAATTCATAAGCCCATAGAAAATGGAGCTTCAGTTAGTTTAACAATGGGGGGTTTTCAATGACATCACTGAAGTCGCAGCCTCACTTCCAGTCCACCATCTTGGGTGTCTCCGTATTGCTTCACGCTTTTCAAAACATTGCAACACTGCATACGTTTTAGAACATGGATAAGTATCTAGAGTCGTTACAGCCTCCTGATAGCTCAAGAAAACTGCAGTCATCAACAAGGTCGATCCATATGTACTGCCCACACGCAATTCAATTCAATACAATTCATAGCCACAACATAGGAAAAAATTCATGGTAAGCTCAATATTGCCTTTTATAGGACATACATAATAGTTATATTACTAGATAATACATTTACAGTATAACAGTAAAGGTAAATCGCAGCCAACATCTAGCTGGTGAGAGCGCAGCTTCCTGAATAAGTCACAGTGCTGAGTGCTGCCACCCAGCTCAGAATCAACTGATCAGCTCACGGTCTTGGCAGACTACTTTCCAGAATATTATTACTATAAATGTAGATGAACTTTATTTATTTACCTGTTTCAAAATGTGCACTGCACACTCAGGCGTAAGTGAGATTCAAGCCGTCCAAATCCACCCTGGATATCCGATTTAGTCAGAGTAGTTGATGTTGTGTACTCAGTGTTTTTGTTTTCGCACACTGATTTCTATGAAGGCTGGCAGACGATAGAATGAACGTTGGTCTTCACCACCACGCTCAACCCACAATTAAGCAAGTTTTCCCCATAGTTAAATGGAATGGTCCGCAGTTTGATTCAGTAGCTGTGATTACATGCACAAAATTTCACGATCAGATTGAAAACGATCAGACTAAAAACAAAAAATTAATCAGATTGCACCGTTTATATGGGCACACAATCAATCCGATCACGATGTGTGTTTATATGTACATGGCGTTATTCAGAATAGCACCACTGAGATGCGCAGAGTTATCAAATTTCCATTCAAAAAAACTAAAGAAGTACTTCCATCTTTGCTGAACAACAAAAAATAGCAAACAAAGCAGTTTGCTTGTCTTCTGAGTGCCCAGGATGGAATCGCACCGGGTTCTAATCACGGTTGAGACATTACTGAACTCCCTAATTAAGCTACAGGCTCAGCAACACATGCTATAGGCCTATCTGCGTTACAGGATGAGAGAGCGGAACAAAATAAGCATCCTTCAAAGTTCGTTAATGCCTCAAACTTTAACGCTGCTGGCCCTCCGTCCACCAAAGACCAGAAGCCAGTGGATGACGTTGGGCAAACATGAGCCCTCAGGTCAGTTTGCCTCATTCAGAATAACTGATCCTGTCAAGCGTTTACATGCATGTCGATCGGATTGTCAATCAGCATAAACCACCCCTCTCAATCGGATTACAATTTCATTCTAATCCTGCCGAATCCAATCAGTAAATTAATTATGTCCATGTAAATGTAGCTACTGATCACGCTAAAACAACGGAAACAGGCTGCTGCAGCCACCCAAGATGGCAATCGCGAAGTGCGGTCATGTGACCCTGACGTCATTTGAAACCCCCCCCGTTGTGATCTGACGTGGGAATTTACAGTGCAAGGATTCCTTTTATATTGAGGTATGGGACTGGAATGGGAGTGGTTTAGGCCTCCTCTTTTCCCCAAATTTGCATTATGTAACAATTCCACTTATAGAAACCAAAGCCAGAAAGATGTGAAGGAAACAGGAAACTGCCATTCAAATGGATCAAAGAACTGCCCATGTGACTCAGCCAATAATCAGCTGACAGAGTGTCATCATACTATGGTGTCGGGCCTATTTATCAAATACCAGCAATTATGAATATCAGTTTGAATACTTGAAATACTTGAAGAGATCATGTTGCCTTACGCTGAAGATGAAATGCTCTTCAAATGAATGTTTCAACAAGACAATGGCCCCAAACACGGCAGTGAGTTAGCAGCATCTTTGTTCCAGACCAACAAGATTAATGTAATGGAGTGGCCAGCCCAATCCCCCGGACCGGGATGACATCAAACATGCCATGTTTGAGGAAAAATCAAGAAATGTAGCATTGGGTAATGAAGACTAATCATCCTGTGCTGAAATACCTGTTCAGTGGTGCAAGAAGATGATTGACTGAATGCAGCAGTGATGTGGAGTTTTTCTCAGTAACACTCGTAATACAACTAGATATTAGGTCAGTGAGTCACAAGGAAGCTAATACACTGGTGTTTTTGGACACTTTAATATTCCTTTTGAGCTTAAATCTTGTAGAGTGATAATCACTTTGATCATATTTTAATTTAGAATAGAACTTCCCATATTCCGAACACATTTGTATGAATAGAAATAAAAGCTAGTAGAAGAATTTTGAACTTTGCTCACTTTACTTTAAACACATTGCTATTTTTGTAACACAGTTGTGTATCCTGCAGACAGCTTGGTATCATTTACCAAGTGTGAATCATCATAGTGGCAAGTTCATAGAAGTTGGACAAGATCCCCTACAAAAAGAGGCTCAAGGGAATTCTTCCAAAAGCAGAAGTGTCCAAGCAGAACCACAGAGGACAGTAAAGTGAACTGACTGTCATCTTTGACCAATTGCATTGCTTCTCACCTCCACAGATCAGAGAATAAGTCAGGGTGCTGCTTGAAGGATGCGTTCACGGACCATAACTTACCTTCACGCATGGCTGGAAACCAAGATCTTCTACTGAGAGACCCAGCTGAGCCACACTGGACCCAGGATAAAAGTCCTAGAGGTCAATGATTCAGGATGTTACATCCAATTCAAGCTAATAAAAGTAAATGAAAAAAACAAAAAACTGTTTTATCTGTATTTTATTGTCACAGGAGTCTGAATGATATAACAATATCAAATGTTGAAGGCTATAAAAACGGATAAAAAGCTCAGTTTGAGGACCTCAAGAAGTCATGAAGCATTGCATGAGGCAGATCTCAGAGCTGCTTGCAGGGGAGATTATTAAATAATGTATTGCTGATGGAAGCAACAATGCATGATTTAAGAGTTAATCGGTTTTATTGCATAAAAGTAGAAGGTTAAAAACATTCAACCTTTTCCACCAACCTTAGAATAACAATAACTGTTACTAAGGTACAAACCCACACAGCTGCCAAGAGGCTGGGATCATTAAGAAGGCATAAATATCAATAACTTAAACTGCGCTAGTATGTTTTTTTTTTTTGGTTTTACAAAAAGTAACACAACTCTGAATGCTACAATAGGATGAAGGCACTGGAACAGAAAGCATTTACTGTTAATATAAAACAAATTTTCACATAGAGACCAGTGTGGCAAACATCTGTCAGTTTCAGCTCTTCACCTTTCACCCTCTCTTATGGTGATGATGTTACCTGAGTGAACTTAAATTTATTTTCTACCCCCATCGTTTTGTGTCTCTTTTACTTCTAAAAGAAAGAAAGGTAGTGGTACAGGGCAGCTGAGTGCAGTCTGGTCAGCTCCAGTAAATGGAGTGCTTTGCAAAGTAATCACACTCCTTAAAGTTTTTCTTATTTCATTACATTTTGTTTAGCACCCCTGACTCAATGTTTTGTAGAACCTCCTTTTGCTACAATTGCAGTTGTCTTTTGAGGAATGTCTACCACTTTTAATTTGGATTTACCAGGCTATTCTAACAGATGATGATGCTTTGATCCAAAACATTTTAATGTAGCTCAGGCTGTATGTTTAGGGTTGTTCTTCTGCTGGAAGGTGAACCCAGTCTCATCTCTTTTGCAGCATCTAACAGGTTTTCTTCCAAGATTCTACTGTATTATCTCCATTCACCTTCCCAACTACTCTGACCAGCTTCCCTGTACCTCATAAAGAAAAGCTTCCCCATCGCATGATGCTGCCACTACCATGTTTTCCAGTTGGGAGGGAGTGTTCAGGGTTATATAGCACATAGTGCTAAGCCAAAAAGTCTCATCTGACCAGAGTAACATTTCACAGTTTACTGTGTCCCCTACATGGTATGTGACCAAATGGGATGTCTTGGCTTGATGGCTTTCCTCAGATCACTCTTTACTAAAGGTCAGATTTGGGTAGCGCATGACCAAAGTCCAAACCAATAAAATCATAAAAACACTTTAAAAGATTACAGAAAACAAAGTAATTATGTTAAAAAGGAATGTGCTAAGGAACACTGAAAGCCTTTCTGATCAAATATGTCTTCAGTTTGCTTTTAAAAAGGCCTGGTTTTGTGATGGCACAAAGATCCAAAGAAAGCTGGTTCCAGAGTGTGGGTTTCTCAACTGAAAAGGCCCGGTCACCCCAGCATTTAAGGTTAGTCCTTGGGACATCCAATAAAAAGCTTACTGGTTGACCTTGAGAACCTGCCACGCACACAAACACCCAAAAGTTAAGATAGATAAGGAGGTGCCAAGAAGAGATTTAAAAATGAACAGTAAAAATTTAAAATCAATTATAAAATGAACAGAAAGCCAGTAAAATATATAAAATGGGTAATTTGCTCAGGTGAGGAAGTGTTTCTAAAAAAACATATTGAAGCTTGTGGTTGTAACATGATAAAATCTGAACAAGTTCTGGTTCTCTTAAAGGTACTGTGTTTCTAACCTTCAATTATGACTCCCTTTCTCAGTCTTTACGTGTTCTTTTCTCCTGTCGCAAATTCATATATCTGTTCAATATTTTCCTCATATTCATTTGAAAACTATGATAAAATTACTTTTTTGCTCCATGTTCAGTATGTCAATCCTGTAAATCCTTTTCCTCACTTTTTTTCCTGACAGTGTGGACTGGGTGCCTTTGAAGGTTGTGGGGTTACATGAATGCCGTTAGAATTGTTAGTAGATTTTGTGTTTGGCTTGGAAAAAGATCTTAGGATTTATCACGGTCACAGAGGCATTGGGGCATAAAACCTGAAGAAGGCCTGTCTGCACTGAAACATTGGTGGTATAAAGTCAGAGCAGCATAACCTCCTTCAACAGGAAAAACATAAGCATCCTTGGCAAGTGGTTTTGCTTGTTTGCCTCCATCAGGTGTTGTGACCTCTTGTTCACTTGAACTTAAGTCTGTGGGAACATGCAGTAGCACCTTGAAAACAGTTTTTTAATATACTCCTATTGTGATTCCACCACACATCAAGGATCAGACGTAATTTTAAATTAAAGCATTTAAAAGGGGCTGTCTATAGTAACCCCCTTTTGTATCCCCTTTTTAAAAAGGGTTGAAGAAAAGAATAAGAAATCAAGCCTTTATGATCTGATATTTTCCCAAAAAAGCCAGTTACTTTTAATTGCCCTGGCTTGATATGAATCACCAGTAAGGCAAAGAGTTATGAGCTCTGACAGTTGAAATGAATAACACCCTCTTTTGACACGTTCCAGGTCTGCAGTGGTCAGGATGTTTCAGATCCTGCCCTGTCCAACACATGAGCTACTGGAGCTGAAACTGTTGAAACGGTTCCTGCTCATTCTGATAGACGGGTGTCAGATTACTGGTTCATTGCTGTTTGTTGCATATGGGTTTGTGTTGCCACAGATAATTTTCATTCATTCAATCAGCGCCCAAAAAAAAGGTTTTTTGAGATTTTTACGACACTTCCCATAAATTTCTATTTGGGGAAAACAGAGTGGAAAACGGAATTTTCACGTTTGGGTTCAAGGGGAGCTGCTAAATGTTTCCCAAAACCACCAAAAAAGGGGGCTCCAGCATTTTGGACTAATTCATTCCCTCGGTGTTTCGGGGATCCTTTTTACGGTAAGTTGGATGCCAAATACAACATTATTTTGCCCAATTGTGAAGCTTTAGTTGACTGTTCTGTTACGCAGTTTACCCCAAAAAATTTTTTTTTTTTATTTTTTCGCCAGGTTTTGTTTTTTTTAAGCATGTTTAAACCGCCTTGTTGTTTTTTTAAAACTGCAGCTAGCTCATTGCAAGCATGGTGGGTTTTAGAGGGGCCCATTTGATTTTTGTCTGATTCACCATTTTAAAATGTCCATTTAACCCGCCACTTTTCTTAAGGGTTTGATAAAATTTTTTTTTTTAATTTTTTTTTGGGAAATTTCCCCCAACCCTACTGAATTTAGCACCCCTTTTTTTTGGAAAAAATGCCTTGGAATTTTTGGCATGGTTTTAAATTTTGGGGTTAAAGTTTTAAAAAAAGGGATTGTTAGTCAAAAGATTTTATTCTTTTCCAGGTTAAAAACCAAACACGGGGAAATGGCTTAAGTGTTTACTGGCTGAAACCAAATTGGTTGGGAACAAAAAAGCACCACAAAAGGGTAACAAGATCTTATCCTTTTTTTCCCCTTAAAAATTAATAAGAGCTGAAAAAAAAGTGTTGAAAATAAAAAAAAATTTTTTTTAAGGGACGCACAATGTTGGTATTTACAGGGGAAATTTTACTTTAAACATTTTTTTTATGTGTTAGTTTTGCATTTGTTAAGTCATGGGTGAATTTGAAGTAGATATTAGAATTTTATCTTAAAAAACAGAACCAAGAAAATTAAAAGAATTATTACTGGAAAAAATCAGCATCAATACACAGAAAAGGGAAAAAATAATTTATTTTTAAACAATCAAAGGTAAAAATGCTGTCATTGTATTTTCTTGTTGTTTTTGGAGTGCTGGAGTGAGGGGGCCCTGCTGGGGGGGGCTGTAAAAAAAATCTAATCAAAGTGATCAGAAATTTTTTATTTTATATATTAGAGAGGGGAGAAGAGAGAGAGAAAATAATAGAGAGAGAGAGTTTAAATAGTTTTTTTGAAGAAAACATTTTTACCTTTTTTCATTTTTACTGGAAAGGGCCCATTTCCCTTTTTTTGCCTTTCAGTTATGACCTTCCAGCTATGATAGTGATGGATTCTGAGTCCCTCTAAACTGTTCCTGTATTGTTTTCAGGGAGGTCAGCCAAGATGTGGTGATGACTTATCAAAAGGGTGAGCTGCTGCAATGAGGCCCAAGGAGGATGAAACCCTCAATCGACCTTGGGACATTTCTACCTTGTCCAGAAGTTGATCAGATACAATGTTATTGGTGTATAGTACAGACCAAAAGTTTGCGACACCCTTATCATTCAAAGAGTTTCTTTATTTTCATTGACTATGAATATTGTTCAGCTTCACACTGAAGCATCAAAACTATGAAATTAACACGTGGAATTATTATACTATCTTTTTTCTTTCAACAAAAAAAGTGTGATGAAAAACAAACTGAAAATATGTTTATATTTAGGTTCTTCAAAGTAGCCATCTTTTGCTTTGAGTACTGCTACGCACACTCTTGACATCTGTTGATGAGCTTCAAGAGGTAGTCACCTAAATGGTTTTCACTTTCACAGGTGTGCCCTGTACAGGTTTAATAAGTGGGATTTCAAGCCTTATAAAAGGCGGTTCGGTTGGACCATTCAGTTGGTTGTGCAGGAGATTGGATATAGTACACAGCTGATAGTCCTACTGAATAGGACTGTTCCCAGAATTTGTATTATGGCAAGAAAAAAGCAGCAAGTAAAGAAAAACGAGTCGGGGGACCATCATTACTTTAAGAAATGAAGTCAGTCAGTCCCGGAACAATTGGGAAAACTTTGAAAGTGTCCCCCAAGTGCAGTTTGCAAAAAATATCAAGCACGACCAAAAGAAACTGGCTCACATGAGGACCACCCAGCGAAAGAAAAAGACCCAAGAGTCACCTCTGCTGCGGACGATTAAGTTCATCCGAGTCACAGCCTCAGAAAAATTGAAGGTTAACAAGCAGCTCAGAATTAGAGAACAGGTCAATGCCACACAGAGAGTTATAGCAGCAGACACATCTCTAGAACAACTGTTAAGAGGAGACTGTGTGAATTAGGCCTTCATGGTAACAATAACTGCTACGGAAACCATTGCTGAGCGAAGGGCAACAAAGCAGAAGAGACTTGTTGGGCTAAAGAACACAGGGAATGGACATTAGACCAGTGACAAATTCTGTGCTGTGGTCTAGAGTCCAAGTTTCGAGATCTTTGGTTTCAAACCACCATGTCTTTCGGGGCGGCACAGAAGAGCGTGAACGGGATGACTCTATATGCCTGGTTCCCACCGTTGAAGCATGGAGGAGGAGGTGTGATGGTGTGGGGGTGCTTTGCTGGTGACAATGTGGGGATTTATTCAAAATTGAAGGCCATACTGGACCCAGCATGGCTACCACAGCATCCTTTGAGCGGCATGCTATTCCCTCGGTTTTGCGTTAGTTGGACCATCATTTATTAAAAAATTTGTTCAGGCAGGACAATGCCCCCCCACCCAAACCACACCTACCAGGCTGTTGTAAGGGCTAGTTGACCAAGAAGGAGAGTTGGATGGGGTGCTTGCGCCAGATGACCTGGCCTCCACAGGCCCACCGGACTGTGAACCCAATCGGATGATGGTTTGGGTGGTTGGACCGCAGAGTGAAGGCCAAAAGGTGCCAACAAGTGCTAAGCATACTCTGGGAAAACTCTTCAAAGACCGTTGGAAAAACCATTTCACGGTGACTTCCCCTTGAAGCTCATCCCCAGAAGCACGAGTGTGCTTAGCAGTAATCAAAGCAATAGTTCGGCTACTTTGAAGGAACCTAGAATATAAGACATATTTTAGATTGTTTCACACTTTTTTGTTCAGTATATAATTCCACATGTGTTAATTCCATAGTTTTGATCGCCCTCAGTCTGAAGACTACAATTTCATAGTCATGAAAAAAAGAAAACTTTGAATGGGAAGGTGTGTCCAAACTTTTTGGTCCGTACGATAATAATAAACTGCATAAATGGGAGTGCAAGTATTCTTATTAAAAGTAGTTTTGCATTTCTAAATTATTCTTGACAGAAATTGTTGGTCATTTATTTTTTGCACAATTCACAGTTTTTCATCTATACGATTTAAACTACAGTTTCAATTAATGAACATTTTAGTCAATGAATTACAATTTTACAACAGTTGTCAGGACTACAGTCACCAAAATCAACTGGTCATTAGATTACAAGACTCAGTGCGCATGACAGCCAAAAAATAGGAATAATATGTTTTTACAAAATTAAGAATTATCCCAGGTCTTCAGTCATATTTTCATTCAGCTACCTTATTTCCTCATCGTATTTTAAAAATTTATTTAATTTTAAATATTAAAAATTTAAATAAAATTCTGCCATTTTCCAATCTGTAAAATAGGATATTTTTTGAAAAATACATAGGCAATAGAATCTTTCCACGTAGTATAGGATGTAGATCTGAAGGTAAAGTTTGATCAGAGCCTTAACGCTGGCACAGAATACGTTATAGCATCCCATGCTAGCATGTGCTAGCATGCGGAGGAGATCAGAAAGAGCATTTATAATAGTTATTGTAACTTCTGTTTGGATTTTCAAATTATGATTTAGTAACCAGTAATGAGCTCATTATTGTTTAATTACCAAAAGTCGCAGGAAAGAGTGAAAAAAGTCGCTTTTTGCATTATGTCGTGCCTGAAGCCGTTCAAACTGACTGACACTGCTGAGATGTTTGGAACTAACTGAGAGCCACATGAACCACTTGAGCCCCTATCGGCGAGTTCAAAGAGTGTTGTAACTCTCTTTTTCTATGGCGCTGATTCATATAATTGGTAGAGCACATGTAAAAGCAACCTCGGCTGCAACAAAGCGCTGTACAGGCAAATTTAAAGTAATCAAGAAGAGATCCACCATAGTAAAAGGGGGCACAATATTAGATCAGTGTCCAAAACCAAATAAGTAAAAATAGTTTGTAAGTGATCAAGCCAATTAATAGTCATCTACAGAATCATACCAGCACAAAGAGCCAGTTTAAAGACCTGTGTATTGAGAGGTTTTTTTAAATTGATCATATTTTTGAGCTCCTAAAATGGGAGACTGTTCCATTGCTTTCACGATCATCAGTATAGCAATGGAATGTTAAACTGTATTTTCTGATTATTGATCCCAGTAGTAGCAAGTATAGTTAAAACAGGATCGGGTCTAAGACAGAGACCTGAGACACTCTTGTTCAATAGTGACAGTCACGGTTCCCATGACAATCCCTTTCCACAACCAAAAGTGCCAATATTGACATGACAGCATCAGCACTGGACTATGGAGCAATAGAAGAAGCCTGTCTGGTCTCATGAATCATGTTTTCTTTCACACGGTGTGGATGGCCAAGTGCCTGTGTGTTGCTTACCAAGAAAACGCTGAGCAACAGAATGCACTATGAAAGGAAGGCAAGCTGACAGAGGCAGTGGGTTGCTTTTGGCAATGTTCCATCCATGTAGATGTCACTTTAAGCATTGTTCCTCACCAGGTACACCCTTTCTTGGAAGCAGTATTCCCTGATGGCTGTAGCCTCTTTTAACAGGATAAAGTGATCTGCCACAAAGTAAAAATCGTTTTGGAATGGTCTTAGGAGAACAACTATGAATTGGGGGCGCTGACTCTACATCTAAATACCCCAGATCTAGCATCGATCTACGGGATGTGACGTGTGGGATTGATTGATGCCTCAACCTCTCAGCTTATAAGACATGAAGGATCAGTTGCTAACAACGTGGTGCCAGACACCACAGCACACCTTAAGAGGACTAGTGGAATCCATGCACTCATTTGTATTGGCAGTAAAAGGGGGACCATCACATTATTAGGCAGGTAGTCATAATCTTATGCTTAATCAGGGAAAATAGTAAATGCGATCTGTTGAAAACAGTGCATTGTCAAAAGTAAATCTCTAAGTCGTTTCTGCCTCCCTCATTCTGTCCACAAAAACAGATGTTAAATGCACAAAACAGTTTAGAGAACGTGCTTTATTAACATTAGGTGAATAAATAGGAAGTCAAAGAAGAGAAACGCTTTTAACTTAACTTTATCTACAGCATCCCTCTCTCTGTCCAAGTCTCCTTCCCATACCTCAATTTGTTTAGCTACTGGTTCACAATGACCTGTGTTAAGGCTCAAAAATATCTGGAGACTTTCATGATACTGAGCGAAATAACTGGTTTACTGAGCGAGTTGCACTCATGCATTTTGATTAGTCTCTGGGTGCAAGAATAATACTTATGTCTGGAATCGCTCTGCTGAGAAGCAAGTGTAAACCACAATGGACCTGATTATCTGTTTTGGAAATGAGAGGTATGTTGCCAAGGAAAAGGCACTGTGGTTTCTCAGCCATGCCATAATAAAGTAGATTGTTTGTGTTTGAAACTCTGAGCTTTGCAAAAGATTCACACATGAACTTTGGTGCTGACATCTAGGGACCTAAAAGAGTAGTCATTTTCTTAAAAATAGCATTTTATTGGGCACAGTCCTACATAATATAATTTACCTGAAAGGTTTTAAGTTAAAAAATGTTGTATCTCACACTCAGTGCTGAGAAAGAAAGCATGTTTCCCAAACCTTTAGGACATCTAATCAAAACGCTTAACACTGATTCAGTACTGTGGAATACAGGCAAATTTCTTGGAAAATAATGGGCCCATTTTTGGCTTGGTTTGGAAGAGACCACAGTGTGTCCCAGCTAGTTATGACTGAAGTGAGTTACTTACTAATGGGCCAATGTATTATTTCTGTAATTAGCTGTGACACAGAACATGTCAGAGAGATTAAGATTGAATGCATGACAAAGACCACA
Source organism: Crenichthys baileyi (assembly GCA_036173005.1). Taxonomy (NCBI): domain Eukaryota; kingdom Metazoa; phylum Chordata; class Actinopteri; order Cyprinodontiformes; family Goodeidae; genus Crenichthys; species Crenichthys baileyi. The sequence goes on along the minus strand of JAHHUM010002936.1, from coordinate 279,727 downwards.
CTGACATGTGCATGCCAGTTAATTATAGACACACATTTATCATGGTTAGAGTTAAATGCTGGACTACTCTGTATATTAAAAAAAGTGATAGATTTTTAGTCTGAGCATAGTTTGGTAACTGGAATTTCTCATTAGAAACCAGCAATGAATCAAAAAATAAGTTGTCATTTGATTTTCATTTTAAAAGACCAGGAATTAAATAAAACTTTACCTTTTGTGGTCAAAATTAGTTGAGCCAATTTTTACCATTACATTTAGTTCTGAACGCATTGTGGCCATGCTCACACCCTGAACAAAGAGAGAGTGGTTTAGCTGCAAACCATTGAGAGAATCTCCACCAGAGGTATGTGATATGTACAACAGATATAACGTCATAACATTTGTGTGCTTGTAGTTGTTCTTCCTTGTTTGTTACAGTAGTTAATGCATCTCCTTTTTTCCAGATAAACAGAACATGCACAAGAATGAAAATACCAACGAAACATAGCAAATTTGTTTGTAACTTGTATTTATGTATAACAAATTTCATCAGTTTCATTAAATGATTTACACTATTTGTATCAGTCTCAAATATATCAAACTCGTATCTGTCTGAAGGGTAAATTCTGTTTGTCAGGGAGCCCAAATGGCACATTTCATGAAAGGAATGAGAGAAATATATATATTGAAAATATAGTCATTCTCAAAATCCCAATATTAACATTTCAGTTAAATGATTGTATTGGATCAAGTCACTTTCAGATTTGATGACACTATTTTATTTCAGTGATTAATTAAATAAATAAAAAAACATGAGATAAGAAACTAACACGGACTCTATTTAAGGGAATTGTAAGGGAAGTTGAACAAATGTTCAGATCATTCTCAATATTTTAAAGATTTAACTTAATTAAGAAGCTAATGGTGTCTTTATCTCTCTCTCTCTCTCTCACTCTCAAAGGGTAAATCAATGTTTCCAAGCATCATTTGGATTCTAAGTGCCCATGTTTACTTTAGGGAAAGTTTAGGCAGGAATTAAGAAGTCAACAGAGGAAGGCCTTGATGCCCAAAAACAGGACATTTGGGTCAGAAGCTGTTTATTTTCTGGGAACAAACTTGTGCTTCCTCTTTTTTGTCCGGAAAGAATCACCAGCCTTGGCTTCACAGCTGCTCTGTTTGCCTGGGGAAGTTACTCTGAAACTGGGAGGCTGTTGTTTCCAAGCCACAGTCTGGACATTTCAGAACTGTATTGTAAACAGTCTGAAAAACGGTCTTGCTAAAAGATTAAAGAATATTATGGAAATAAAAACATCACAACCAAATTTTATGCAATGTGTGTTCAGGATAGGTTATCATTTGTCCTCAAGGCAGGAACCTTTTTGTTCATGTTTTCAAAAAGACAAAATGCCAGAACAAAGCATGTGTTGCCTTTTTGGTTGGAACAATGTTTAAATCAGGTTTGAGAACAGACACAAGTGGATTCTGTTCAGGCAACTTTAAAGATCATTATTTGGCATGTATTAACATGCAATTTAAGTAAAACAGTTGATTATAAAAGCTTATAGATAATAAGCATTTAGATAATCACTATATTGTAGTGTGTTGAGTTAAAGATTCGTTTAGATAGAAATTACATGATGAGGGCCTTTTGCGCAGTGTAGCAGGTCAGAATGTAAGGTGTGCAGGTGTGTAAAGATATGTTTGTTCAAGGTCAGCTTTCTGCGCTTTTCTTAATGTGGCATATTTCATTTGTAAGAGTTAGCTCTTGTTTAACATATAGACAGAACTTGCAATAAAGTTAAGCTTAAACTTTCAAAATAAAAGTCGAATAGCAAATGGAAAATGTCTATTGTCTGAGTTTAAGTTTCACTCTAAAAGATGCTGACATATACTACTGTAATAACACTCGTTTGAACTTTTTTTATGGACTTTTAATGTCTTTGTATTTATACCTCTGATATTCTATTTTTCCAATTTATGTTTATTTTAATGCTGTACTTTTTGTCCTCGTTTGGACCAACTATAACAAACGTTACCTGACCCAAAGCTGAAAAAAAGTATTACTGACAATAGAAATTCCCCCAGTTAAAATATATTTACACACAATCCCTAGCAACTGAAACACTATGGAGAAATCACCAATTATAATCCCTAAAACAAGAGGAATTATTACATATTAAGATGAGATTGTTTTTAGATCTGATATAACATAGGGTTAAGGTTAGGTTTTAGATTCAGAATTCCTGTGCTTGTTGTGTTGACATACAATCCATCTGCACAGTTTTTGACACATGAATTCAGTTCGGATCATTTTCAGTTGATTTCTATGGCGCCAATTCACAACACATGTCATCTCAAGGCACTTTAAAAAGTCAATTCAATCGAATCACACAGATTTCAAGACAGGTACGTACATTCCAATTAATCCTAACTATCAAACAGTGCAGATAATCAAATTGGTTAAACGTTTTCTAAGGAAACCCAGCAGATTGCATCGAGTCAGCGACTTGCAGCATTCACTCCTTCTGGATAAGCATGTAGCAACAGTGATCATAATAACTCATACAATCTGAATCAGTTCAGCCTGATATATTTGAGCCAGAATGTGACTCTGATGATCCATGAGTGATGGTGGAGGGTGACATTGGCTATCAGGCACGAGCGGTAACCAGGATAAAGTCTGTCTTCAGAACCTAAACAGTATCACTCTAATTATATTTTCATTTAATGTACTTTGTATACCTGATTTCCAGGCATATTCATGACTCAAAAATGCTGCTTTTGGCCTAATTTTGTGACATGTCAGCACAGCAGTCACACAGATGAGATACAAATTGACTATTAAATACAATAAACAAACTACAAAGTGCAGAAACAGAAAGAAGGACCTCATTTTGTGACATGTGCATAGCTGAATCAGGTCCTTGCTGCAGCACACCTCACTCTTCATGCTGCAATTAAAAACACGCCCTGGTTCAAGTTACCAGGCAGTCATGGTGGGGCTTGCTGGTTCGAGTGGACCCATCGTCAACCTGTAAGGTTGCTGCTTATTCTTGGCAGTTGTGGTGGATGATGTGGTTATTTTGCCGCTTCCAGTCAGATATACAGTTGGTACTTGAAAATTAAATCTGTTAATCCCAATCCATTCTGCTCCTGTTTGTGACCTGCTTCAATCAGTTTTGCGTTGACAGCTCTGTTTCCAAGATGGACGTATATGAGTGCTGTGAAGGGACTAAAACCTAATGTGAGCAGTTTCATACTTGGCGGATAAGCTGGTAATGGTAGTAAGATATCCTGTGTGACGTTGTTGGATTCTGTTACATACAAACCGGAATATTGAGTTTTCAGTGTGTGTAACTTTTAGTCAGCAGACAAATTTTTTTGCACGCAGCCTCCCACTGCCATTACTGGGTTCGGAGCATGGGAAAGTAAAGAAGCCTGCCTTCTGTGCAAACAGAGCAATGAATAATTTCAGAGACATGTGCGTGATGTTGAGTATTGAATATCCTAACAATAAAACAGAAGGATCAAAAGTTATGTTCTGCCGCTCTTTGATTGTTTATTGTGAGACAGTTATCAAATCAGATAGCTCTGTGTAGTGACTGTAAACCTAAACTGAGCTGTGTCATACTTTGCAGATCTTTATTTAAATGTTGCACTTCCAACAAGCCAGTTTGACTTCATTGTCACCAGTCTAACACTGTCCTGTCTGTTGTTACAAACACTCTGCTTTGGCAACCAAAATCTGCAGCATGTTTTAAATAATTAAGGAGCCATCTAGCTAGAGCACATCTGCAGTGGGTCATATGGTTGTGCGTGAAGCTAAAGGCTCTCTACATTTGTAGTAATGGATGCTACTCTGAATCTGACATTGAATCATTCATTTAACAGAATACGATCTACTTTTATTATCATTGATAATAAAACAAAGGTACAAAAATACAGTGTTCAAACTGTTGGGCAAAAAAGAATTCCCTGAGTGGTATTCTTTTTGTGCGTTTGGTGAAAGAGTAGTACTTCAAAAAGAATTCTGCTTCAATGAGTTGTATAAGTAGATGTAGAGGAATCTTTTCATGTGGTATAGTATGTGTGTACGTGATGCCCTACATAACTGCACCCCTCACCTTTTCTGTCGTCTTACCTGGAAGTCCCTGTTTAACAGTAAGAGCCTCATACAATCCTATTTGAAGTCTGCTTTGTGGATTTAGCCACTTTTTAAATTCCAATCACTCACAGCGCAGTGTCAGGACAAGGGGAGGGGTGGAGGGGAAGGTGGGCTTAATATAAAAGCCAAATCCCATTAGAGATGGACGGCAGGAAAATGAGAGGCTGGCTCTGAGTCGCTTTAACACACTATGTGAAGAGAGAACTCTTTGATGGGGGTCAGAGATGATGTCCCACACTGCCCACTTTTTGCTTTTTTTGTTTCCACATGTCTACCCATCAAACTGGAAATAGCCAGAAGTGAAATGTATCATTACAGGATCTGTGTCCGCAGAGGAGCGAGGCTGGAAAGGGTAGGTGACTTATATGCCACAGACAAAGGTCTGTGGGGTAATAAGGCATGCATGAGAAGCTGTTTCCCTCCTCTGAATGGGGTATCCATGTCGCTTGGTCCCTATGTAGCCTGCAGATTCTCTGAAGTGGACAACTTAGCATGGCCTTCTTGCATAATTAGTCTCCTGATCCATGTAGGCTGTGTTACTCAATGACTCACCCCCTCTTCTTCCATTTATACCTGTTCCTCCCTTTCTACCCATCTGCTTCTCTGGCTATACCAAAGTCATAGTTAAAGTGAAAATATGTACACATCCATCTGAATGCTTATGTTTAAAATCTCTGTTGTTTTAGTTGCAGTGTCATGCATATGTATTTGTACCCCTTCAGCTTTTACATTTTGACAGGATACATGTTAAGTTTTGATTGTAACATAATAGGATTCTATGTTATGAGTGTTTTTTTTTCCAAATAAAAATCTGAAAAATGTGACTAGCATTTTTATTCATCCTCCTGTGTCGATATTGTTAGGAAACTGATTTTACTGCAATTGCCCTCCAAATACCTTCCAACTACAAGTCTTTTGGGGTATGTCTCTACTAAATTTGCAGATACAGACTTTGTTCATTTTTCTTGTAAAACAGCTCAGGTTCAGTCAAATTGGACAGACTTCATCTGGGAACAAAAGTGTTCCAGTTTTGCCACGGATTTTTGTTTTGATTTACTTTTGACTTTGATTGAGCCATTCTTACACATTGATGGGATTTGAATTAAACTTTCTTTAATGGTTCGAGTGCTGTTTCGTAAATGTTGCTCTAAAGTTTTAAACAGTATGCCATATATGGTACAATAAGGGAGGGATACAGTATTTGGAGTGATTTTTGATTTAAAAAGTGCCTCTCTTTACCTAAAATTTAAATACTTCTTGATAATTTAGATTGTAAATATGTTATATGTTGTTTCTAACTAATGCCAATATCTTTGCTTTTATTTTGAGTTCTAGGCTATTGCTTAAAGGGATATCAGATTTCCAAAAGAAAGTGAATGCATCATAGAATGCTACGCCAGGTACAGGGGTTGGACAATGAAATTGAAACACCTGGTCTTAGACCACAATAATTTATCAGTATGGTGTAGGGCCTCCTTTTGCGGCCAATACAGCGTCAGTTCGTCTTGGGAATGACATATACAAGTACTGCACAGTGGTCAGAGGGATTTTAAGCCATTCTTCTTGCAGGATAGTGGCCAGGTCACTACGTGATACTGGTTGAGGAAAAAGTTTCCTGACTCGCTCCTCCAAAACACCCCAAAGTGGCTCAATAATATTTAGATCTGGTTACTGTGCAGGCCATGGGAGATGTTCAACTTAACTTTCATGTTCATCAAACCAATCTTTCACCAGTCTTGCTGTGTGTTTTGGTGCATTGTCATCCTGATACACGGCACCGCCTTCAGGATGCAATGTTTGAACCATTGGATGCACATGGCCCTCAAGAATGGTTCGGTAGTCCTTGGCAGTGACGCGCCCATCTAGCACAGTTATTGGGCCAAGGGAATGCCATGATATGGCAGCCCAAACCATTACTGATCCACCCCCATGCTTCACTTTAGGCATGCAACAGTCTGGGTGGTACGCTTCTTTGGGGCTTCTCCACACCGTAACTCTCCCGGATGTGGGGAAAACAGTAAAGGTGGACTCATCAGAGAACAATACATGTTTCACATTGTCCACAGCCCAAGATTTGCGCTCCTTGCACCATTGAAACCAACGTTTGGCATTGGCATGAGTGACCAAAGGTTTGGCTATAGCAGCCCGGCCGTGTATATTAACCCAGTGGAGCTCCCGACGGACAGTTCTGGTGGAAACAGGAGAGTTGAGGTGCACATTTAATTCTGCCGTGATTTGGGCAGCCGTGGTTTTATGTTTTTTGGATATAATCCGGGTTAGCACCCGAACATCGCTTTCAGACAGCTTCCTCATGCGTCTACAGTTAATCCTGTTGGATGTGGTTCGTCCTTCTTGGTGGTATGCTGACATTACCCTGGATACTGTGGCTCTTGATACATCACAAAGACTTCCTGTCTTGGTCATAGAATCACCAGCAAGACGTGCACCAACAATTTGTCCTCTTTTGAACTCTGGTATGTCACCCATAATGTTGTGTGCATTTCAATATTTTGAGCAAAACTGTGCTCTTACCCTGCTAATTGAACCTTCACACTCTGCTCCTACTGGTGCAATGTGCAATCAATGAAGACTGGCTACCAGGCTGGTCCAATTTAGCCATAAAACCTCCCACACTAAAATGACAGGTGTTTCAGTTTCATTGTCCAACCCCTGTACATAAGGCACCAATTGCTCTCATATATTTGAGTGTTTGCAGAGTTCACTGAAATGCAATTATGTTGTGACGAGAGCAGTACAGTTTAATGATGATGTTACATTGTTAAACAGCAATATGTGTGAGAAATCTGAACTAGTGTTTAAAATTGTATACTTCACTCTCCTCTAGCCTACAAGCCTTTAGAGCCACAGCTTCAATGCCAAATCCAAATCTGTTGAAAAGTAACTAAATGTAATTTGTTACATTACTTTGATTAAGCAATTGTACTTTATCTACTTTTACATTTTAAATGGAATAACTTGTAATTGTAACCAGTTATATATCAAATTATCCTGCCAACACTGTAAAAATGCTTGGCCAATGCAGGGTGAATCATGAATAACACCCCTGATACTTCCAAAGGATTTTAAAAGGAAAGTAACAGCAGGGGGCTGCTAATCAAATGCATTTGAAGAATTGACCGTCAGCAAATGTGACCACCTCTTTACCAGTAGGGGTTTGTACAGTTTGCCAGTGTGGCGTATGCAATTGTTTGTTAACACAATACCAAGATGGAAAGACATCAGCAATGACCTTAGTTGTATCTGCACATGAATCTGGGGTTGTAAATGCCATTTTTCAAACAAATTGTGATCCATCATTCAACACAGAGAAAGATTATGCACATTCATTAGGTATTTTGGGTAATTTTAAATTCTGCACCAATTACTTTGTTGCACAGGTTTATTTTAGGACATTAGGTTAAGCTTTGAATAATGTTTAAATTGTGCAACACAATAATTTTTCTCCATGTTTCTAGGGAGGGTTACAGGTGACAAGTAAAAAGCATTTTCTCTAAGAAAAACATGACTGCCTAACTAAGAAAACAAAGTTGCATCTGAAAAAAATGCAAGACTTGTGAAACAATGTCATTTGGACAAAAGAGACTGATTTTGAGATGTTTTGTTATATTGAAGGATACGTTGTTTGGCAAAACCAAACTCACCATGTCAGCATACATATTTCATAGCACCTGTCAAGCATGGTGGTGGTGGGCTGATGATTTGGGCTTGTTTTTTAATCCACTGAACCTGGGCACGCTACAGTTCTTGAGTGAACCATGAGCTCCTCTATAAACCTAAGTATTCTAAAGTCAAATGTAAGTCAATCTGTCTGGCAGCTAATTCTTAGCCTAAACTGGGTCATAAAACCCAAACACAGTAGCAGATGTATAACATATTGTCTGAAAAAGAAACAAAGGAGGTTTTGTAATGTTCCAGTTGAACTTCAGACCTCAACCTAAATGAAATGCTCTGGTAGAACCAAGAGCTTTCAAATAAAAATGCTTCAACTGAAGAAATATTGTTAAGAAGAGTGGACCAAAATTCATCCATAGAAACTCGAGAGATTGATAAAGTCACATTCAAATTGACTACTTTAAATTATTTATTTCAAAGTTGCTAAAATATTGGTGTACTTAGTTTTTCACACAGATTTACCAGATTTTCCAATAAAGAATACCAATGCGGAATCTTGTATGTTTTTTAGTACGGTCAACGTTTAATTTGTTGAAAGAGGCTGTACTTACTTTTCCCCAGGAATGTATACGTTTATAGAAGTTTGACATCCATTTGAGATGTAATTATATTTATACGTGAAGCACCTGACAATCAACCAAGAACGGCAGTGAAAATCATTACATAAAGGTAAAAGCAAGCTGGCATGTTGAGGTCATCTGGTTTGCATGCTCTGATTAGCAGGAGAAAACCACTGCGTAGGAAGGCAATGATTCACCTTGACCTTAGAAAAACAAACTGCAGTGCCTTTGGGCAAGGCCCTATAACCCTCAACTTTGCCAGTTAAGTAGCAGTTGGGGATGTATTTTGACTTAAGGCCAAACACGCGTGGGTGTTTATTTTAAAATGACTGTTTCTGTTCTTCCATCGATACAAAAGTCTCACAAGTTTAGCTCAGTAACTGCAAGGATGCTCAGCTAGCTTCGATTAGAGCATCACTTCCCAGGTCAAATTTTCTCCATGCTTCAGTTTGACTGAGATCATCCTAAGTCAAGGAAAAAGAGAGGAAATAAATGACAAAGGCATGAAATGAGAGGAGGGCAGCCGGGCATCGTGTGCCTGTCTTGTTAAAGCAAAGAATAATTACTGGAGTATTACGCAGCAATGCATCAAATAGTCTTGTCAGTTTTGACAATGTACAGCGAATGATTAACAGGCCTGAGGAGTTGTCTTGCTGAAATGGGCTCTTGGGGGAAAACTCCACTTTCAAAGCTTGAACTTCATTTTAAGGCTAAAAGACATTTTCAAACAAATTAATGCAAAATGGCTCCAACCTTTCAGATAAAAGCATTTTTTTTCTGGCAGTTTTTGTGTATTTTCCATTATTCTATCTACATTATTATAAAATCTGTAGATACGTTTTTTTATGAAATGCAAACAGCACTGACATATTTTTATTCTTGGTAAAAGTAAAAGTAAAAGATTAGCTTTATTAGTTCAGATGTTTTAATCTTCAAATAACCTTTCACATATATTTCACAGTTGTCACAGCGACATGGTTCATTTTGGTTATTTACAGCCCAGAGCACAGACACAAAAAGCATCAATTAAAGAGACATTTTGTTTGATCACTTCTTTGGGCTTTAGGAGACCTCCGCTCATGCTATACACAAACAAAAATAGTAGGTAAAAATACTCTTCATGCCATTGGGTTAACATTTTTATGGCTTCTCTTCGTTCAGGTGGCATAAACCTACATTTTGAGCAATTGATGGTTCATCATCGTAAACTATTTAACAGATTAAGTAGATTTAATGGGTTTGAGCTCTAACAGATGTTTCATTACTAGTTAGTGTATGAGTATGTCAAAGTGATGCCAGCTGTATCATTCACGTTGAATAAGGGGTTTTGTATTTGGTTGTGAAAGACCATCTCCACTGCAGCTCTGCCTGTATGTTTAGTGATGCTGTCTTGCTGGAAGGTGAAACTGTAACAGGATTTCTTCCAGGCTTAACCTGTGTTTAGCTCCATTCACCTTTCCACAAATCTTGATCCAGTTTCTCTGTCCATGCTGAGGAAAAGCATTGCCACAGCATGATGCTGCCACAACAGGGTGATGTGCAGTGTTAGTTTTTCACCAGATATGGTATTTTGCGCCTTGGCCCAAAAGCTTAGTCTTTTTTTTCTACTCTTTTGTAAATGCCAGATTTTTGGAGAACATAACAAAAAGCTGTCCTGTTGAAAGATTCTCCCACCTAAGTTTTCTCTGATGTTGCTCCTGAGTGTACCAAGGGCTTCTTAGCTGCTTCTCTCACTGTCCTTCTCCAGCCTGTCAATTTAGGTGGACAGCCATCTTTTGACAGTTATAGCAAACTCTTTCCCAATTTAGAGAATATATATATATATATATATAGTATATATATTATATATATATATTATATGTATATACAGAGCTTTGGAAGATCTGTTAGAACCTCTCCATGCTTTAAATTTTTCCACAGCTGTCTCCCTGGCCTGTCTGCTTGTACCTTGGCCTTCATGACAATGTTTGGCAAGTTTTTCTAAAATTCTTCAACTATTCCACATTTGGTTTCTATGTGTTCATGTTTTGAATGTAAATATTACATTTAAAGGTTACCATAATGCATGTGAATGGTTCTGTAGACACAACTATTGGAACAGTAAAGCTTTCATTGTGTTTAAGTTCTTTTTTTCTGCCATAGACATAAGTATCTGTACATTAACTGGAAAGAGACTGGACTATTTGGTTTCATGTGGGCCAAATGCTGAGAGGAAAATGTCCAAACTTCAGTTGTGAAATCACAGAGATGATATTTATGGTGTTATTTTCAGCTAATCAGTTCTCACTCTCTTTAATCACAATCATAACTCCATCAGAGCCTGAATGACAAACCACCCTGATGCAGCACACAGCGCATTTACACCAGGAGTTTCCTCAAGTGGTAATGTTCCCTCAGCTGGATTTATATATTATATTTAAAGCATGGAATCCTATCTCACCTCTTTAATTAATTCCATAAATCATTATTAATAACCTTTAAAACCCCTCATCTGCAAGGTTATAATCACCGCAGTCAATCTTTGGCGTCAGTTTTGATTGCCAATCCATGTCCTTCTTTAATTGACCTTGTCCAGTGAGGGAAGAGCAGACAATATTGCTTTTGGCCCTTGGTGCCCCACTTATTTCTTCTCAAAATTAAGACTGCTCCCAGTTTGTTCAGCAGATTCAATTTCATCACTTAATCCCTTAAATAGCTGACACAAGTTACTTTAATTTAAAGTTATTAAATACATAAAACTGTTCCTAGTATTCATTATCAACATATGAAAATGCTATGGTTCCATCACTTAGAAAACATTAGTATTTATCTGTTCCTGAAAACTTAGTGAAAGTTGGAAAAAGCAATATAGTTGTAGCTGAACATGTCCTGAGCTGTTTCATTAACTTTTATTACACTATTACTCTTTCAGTTTAATAAATATATATTGTTCTCAAATCTCCTTGAATTGGAACTATGATAGTAGTACAGAAGACTGACACCGATCTGTGACAGGAAAAGTATATTCCTCCAGCTTTTCCTGACACTCAAAGTACAATTTGCAAGAATCCCCAGGACCTTACTGAAAACACTCACTAAGGTCCAGGAGGACAGAGCTGCAGCACAGGAAAGAGGTCGGGTTAATGAACTAGATTATAACTGCGGTCCCAACAATAAATGTTTACAGATTAAATAAATAAATAAATAAATAAAGCACAGCTGCCTTGCAGCAAAAAAAGGTCCTAGTTTTTAATCACAGCCCAGGGTGTTTCTGCATAGAGTTTCCTTGTTCTCCCTGTGCATGTGTGGGCTCTCTCTGGGTACTCCAGCTTCCTTCCACACTGCAAAAACATGACTGTTGGGGTAATGGACACTAGAAGTTGTCCATTGGGACAGTATGAGTGTGTGCGTGCATGGTTGTCTGCCCTGTGATGGACTGCTGAACTGTCCAGGGTGTACCCTGCCTCTCGCCCAACGATCAGTGAAGATCTGCACTTCATGCGGAGGTGTCTATCTTCAGCTCCATGTAGAATAGAGAAAATTCAAGATAAATCCAAACTTGTGCTGCTAATTGTAGTTTTTAAAAACCATTAAAGTTGTGTGTTGTGTAATCATTCCATCCTGAAGAACTGTTTAAATGTGTTTTGAGAAAAACATAAATGAATACGATATTAATGCTCACATATCCTCACTGGCAATATTTTTATGACAGCTGAAATTTCTCTTTTTGCTTTTTCATGTGGAGCTTTTTTTTCTACACATGACTGTACTATGTTGTTTAACATGTGAATTAAACATGCAGGTGAAGGTTTGGAGCTACAGAAGAAAACAGGAAACCAAACCCATGCTTGTGTGACTCATTTTAAAACATTGTGCTGTTGGCATCTTTACCTTCTGTAACAGTGTATATAAAAAACACAACATTTATGTAAAGGCTTGTGTGGTGCTAACAATCTAAGCCTAGCACAATAAGCTAAGGATTTTTTTTTTGTTTTGAAAACACTACTTGGCAATAAATAGTATACAGTTCTAAAGCTTTTTCATTTCTTTTTAAATGGTGCCTCATTTGTAAGGAAAATGCATTTGTGTGTTTAGCAGCAGAGTTAGGTATGTAGGTTGCACCCATCGAAACATTTAAAGCCTCTCTGCCAATGTCGAACAGCTTATTTTGTTATTGACTCTTGTTTGGGGCTGTTTAATGGATGGGATTGAAGTTTGAACAAACAAAATGTGTTGGTAATTTATTAATTTTACAGACAGTACTATTTATTATAGAACTGTACACAACTGCAGCAGCCTTGCAGGTTCTCCTCATCTTGATCACCAGCTAGTAGCAAGCATTTCATTCAATGGGTCAATGTGGTTGTGTTGGTCATTCAAATGTAAACATGAGGTCCAAGCGGATCCCAAGCTGTTCAATGGGTTTAAGGTCAGAACTGAAGGTAAGCCATTCCATCCTCTTCACTCCCACCTTCTGGAGGTAGTCTCTGTGCAATTCAGCTTTTACAGCTTGGAGGACAGAGTTTGATCACTAAAAGTGGGGATATGGAATTGCCACTGTTTGCAGAATCTCATATTAGTATTTCTGTGCATTAAGATGGCCTCCAATGATGTCCGTTTCTTCGTTAATGATGATGCCTTGGTCTTCCAGTTAGGGGGATGCTGCCCCACACCATCACACTACCTCTACCAAACATTGTGTGGATATTGCCAGAGAGGATTGCTCAAGTTTAAAGGGGAAAAAACAGTCTTTACAATGGTATAAGATGCTTTGCCAAATGGCATCCTATACCATTGTTTTATATTAGAGTATTAAAGATTCTGTCAAAAGTCTAAAGAGAATCTCAACAACCAAGTCTGGTCAGAAATCGTGCAGAACCTCTGACTGTAGGTGCTCTCTGACTGAAAACCATTGCATGGTGTGTAAACCTGGTAAAAGATAAGACGCTGTTGATCATTTTACTGATCGCACAATGACACAGAAGTTTGAAATGAGCCACCTCTGAGTGTTCTGTAACCTCTTACTGTGTAGAAAATGATGCTGAAGAAAACACATTTTAAGAAGAGGGCTTAATACCCTTGCACACATACAGAGGACACATGCATGCACATCAGCGGAGTGATTTAGTTAAAGACTCACAGAGTCTAAGAATGCCATTTAGTAAAGATGGCAGTGGGTAATAAATCCTCATCAAGTCATGTGGATCCTGTTAGCTTCTTCTCCGCTCCTGACAGCTTTTTAATAAGCTGTGTGTGGTCCTGTATGGGTGCTTGACATTTACTAGTTGATGTTACCCCTCCCTGCCAGTCAGTGCACATTATGCATTTTCTAATATACACGGGCTAAATATTAGCATGTACTATAACCATGTCACTCAAGGCGTTCAGGGTCCGGGGGAATGGGACTAGCCTGTTTGTTGCCGTAATTGATTTCTTTTCAACTGCACAAATTAGTTTCTTAGTTCTTTAGAAGTTATTTATATGGAAATGCTAAGATGTTGTGACTACATTAGAGGAGTTATTCTCACCTCCCTCTGAAGTCACTGCCTCCTGGGGAAACCCTCTTTGTTGCCATTTGCTGTTTGCTCATTCTGTCAGCAAAAATTAATTGGTGGCCATTTTATCTCCCCCTGAGGCTCAAATTTCTGTGCGCGCTTAGATACCCGGGCCCAATTATGTAGTGTAAATAACATTTGCTCCATAATTGCTTCAATAAAGATTTATCTGCTTCTCTTCATTGCCCTTATGTTAAAGTATTACAACGCTGGCCAGAGGAGACTGAGGAATGAACAGGTTATCTAAAAGTTGGTAAAAAAAGACATTCACGAATTAAGACAGAGACGTAAAAAGTCCGGCACACTCATTAGGACTTTAATTTTTGTGATTATGACTTGCAGCCCTGAAATAACTGAGGGAAATGAAATCAAAGGCAGAATGCCATGTTTCTAAAAAAGAAAAAAAGAGAAAAAACATTTTCATATTACTGTTATTATGTTTTGACGAACACTGGCAACAAGAAGACATTGCCCAGTATAAGATTCTCATGGTATGATAACCTTGAGTAAAAATACCATCATATCATGGTCTCAGCCAAAAAAGAAAACAGTGTAAATATATATATATATATATATATATATATATATATATATATATATATATATTTTCAGAATCAGAATCAGAATCAGAATTCTTTATTTGTCATTGCTCCACATGGGTGCAACGAAATTTCCAAAAACAGAAAAAAACAGTGCAGGCAAGTAGTGCAAATTAAAGAAAATAAATATTAAAAAGTTATAAAGTTATAAGTTATAAAAAAAAGGACTGTGCAGGTGGAAAAAAATATATATACAAGAATATTTACAGGTTGTTCCAGTATTGCACATGAGGTAGCATATTGCACTTAGTGTTAAAAGATATTGCACGGAATGTATTTACTGTTTATGTCATTATTGATAGTAACGGTTGTTACAGTGTACATGAGGCGTTCATGGCAACAACAGCTCTAGGAAAAAAGCTGTTTTTCAGTCTGTTTGATTTTGTCCTCATTGCCCTGAAATGCCTCCCAGAGGGGAGCAGTTCAAAAAGATGGTGACCGGGGTTTGAGGAGTCCCTGATAAAGCTGCGGGCTCTCCTGAGGCAGCGGGTGGAGTAAATCTCCTCCAGGGAGGGGAGAGGGCAGCCAGTCAGTTTCTGGGCGGTGTTGATGACCCGTAGAGCGGTAGAAGGACAGCAGCAGCTCTGGTCGCAGGTTGTTCTTCCTGAGAGTCCTCAGGAAGTACAGTCTCTGCTGCGCCTTCTTCAGGATCGCCGTGGAGTTAGAAGTCCACGTCAGGTCCTTGCTGATGTGGGTGCCCAGGAACCTGAAGTCCGACACCATCTCCACCCTGTCCCCGTTGATGATGATGGGCTGTGTGTCCTGTTTACACCTCCGAAAGTCAACAATGAGCTCCTTTGACTTGGAGGTGTTCAGAGTCAGATTATTGTTCATGCACCATGCTGACAGATGCTTCACCTCCGTCCTGTAAGCCATCTCATCCCCTCCTGAGATGAGCCCCACCACCGTGGTGTTGTCCGCGAACTTGATGATGGTGTTGCTCGGGTAGGTGGGGTGCAGTCGTGGGTGTAGAGCAGGGGGCTCAGCACACAGCCCTGTGGAGAGCCCGTGCTGATCCTCAATGGAGAGGACAGGTGGTGTCTGTCAGAAAGTCCATAATCCAACTACAGGTGCCCGGGCTAACTAAATGGTAAATGGACTGAATTTATATAGCGCTTTTCCAGTCATACGGACCTCTCAAAGTGCTTTACACTAGAGCCACATTCACCCAATAGCACTTACTAACACTCATACACCGATACGCAGATCAGTAGGCAGCTTGAGGTGAAGTGCCTTGCCCAGGGGCACATCGACATATGGCAGGAGGAAGCTGGAATCGAACCCACAACCTTCTGATTGCAAGACGACTACTCTTCCTACTGAGCCACAGTCGCCTCCGGTGGTATGTTGCGTGTGTCTGTCAGATTCGGGCTGTTCGCACCGTAATCCGATACGGAAAAGATCCTGTCGGCTGTAGGTGGTCAACGCACGACAGGTTGAGCGGAGAAGAAACGAAATAACTAACAAAAGCACTAAAAAGCACTGTTTTGCGCGAGAGCTACGAGCCGCTGCAACCATGCACGCCGCCATCTTACGACCTCCTTTTTTGCTATTTCAAGGTTTACTTATATCTCTTCACACTTTGCTTTGGATGAACTACTGGCTAGATACTCACAGCAATTGTGTAAATCTTATTTTGATGAGCAGCTCTTAGCTAAAGAAACTGCTACTGATACAATGAAGCCCAAAATGATTCATACCTCTGGCAGATTTAGGTTTAAAGTAGTCTTTTAATTTTGCCAACATGTTTCTTCCCTATAGAAGTTTATTTTATCATTTTGGAGTGGCCCAGAATCACGATTTGAGTCTGAAAGAGAATTTGTGGAGCAAGAAAAGTTTAGGGTAAAGGCAAGGAGGCCTTCCAACCACAAATACTTGGAGCTCATCACCAAAGATCAATCGTCAAAATATGTAAACCTGCTTCTTTACGAAGGTTCAGATTGTTGTAATGCTAGAAAAGACTTTCCACTGACTATTAAAAGGGTATACTTTTCAACATGCCACCTTTAAATCCAATGTACATAAAAAGAAATTAATTGTATAACACTGTATACTCTCTTTACATTAGATTATTGATTTTTGAGAGATGCCATATTATCTACATGTCATAAATCATAAATAATAAATCATAAATTATCTACATGTCATAAATCATAAATGGTTAAATTAAAATAAGTTTACATCTAAATTTGCCAGGGCTAGGGATGATTTTAGGCCTAACTGTAACTTCATAGAACATCCCTTTAATCAGCTTGCGTTATACATCAAAGGTCAGCTACAGCTTTAAAGGTTTTTTTTCCAGGTGGTGTACATTTAAAATGCCCCCAGTGTTTTTAGTGATGTTTAAAGGTTCGATAATGAGTGAGGGGTAAAATCTTGCATTTAGCAAGATGTGCTGCACATCAGGGACCTTGGAAACACTATTTAGCAGCCATTACTAAAAGCTCTGCCTGCCCATTCATCCATTTCAAAAGTACAACCCAAACAAACATGGCATCGCTTGCCAGGTTGATCTGAGGCTTGCCACCTCCTTTCCACAGCTCTTCTTCCTGTATTAATAGCTCCTCAGGAGAGCCTGCAAGGTCTGTATGTCAGGTTTTATCTCAGGAGAAGAACAGGGGAAAACTAAATGAAGCCTGAACTTGAGAACAAGCTCATATAAGCTTCTCAAGGGGATGCTCGGAGCACATTAAGGGAAACATCAGTAATGTGCAAAACAAATGGAGAGATGTGAAAACCCCTGAAGACTTTTCCCCAGCAGCTACATTGAGCCAGTGCCATAAATCTCTGAACCCCGTGCACAGTGTTGTATTCAGCCTAGATGAGAGAAAAGAGGACCTGGGCAGGTTTTCCTCCTCGTGGAAACCGTGTAACTGTCAGGAGGAGGCTTTTTATTTCGCCGCTTTGCTCTGAACGTGGGCTGCTTCTTGTCAATTTGCCAAAGGCTTTTTTTTTCCAAAGTTCATACACTAAACAGTTAGTTGAAAAAGTTAAAGCAATTATCCATTGCTGATGTCCGGAGAGCATTTCTCCTGCCTTTACTGACAGTCTGTTTGTAGCTACATGATTTGGATAAAGACTAATGGGGTGTGAGGAAAGCACAGGGGCAATGGGATTATACTAATAAAGATATATTATGCCAGAGAACAAAAGGCCTTGGCGAGGAATGCGACTGGGGCTCCTGAGTTGCTTATGAATAGGTTGGGCGGATACGCACTGAGGTGTACACTTTCTCCCGTAACACATTGCCAAGCTTGTCAAGTGTTATTCTAAATGTGACTGAGTAAAAGTGATAGAGTGAAATGAAAATTTTGAAATTCTTTCTCATTGGTTTTATTTAACAGAAAGTTTTGGTCTGGATTAAATATCGCCCCCAAAACTCAACAACATCATTTTGGTCAGGATTGAAATTGCAATCAGTTTAAATGGATTTAATACTAACTGAACACAAATTAAACATCTTAAGTCTAACCCTTGATTCCCGAGGTTGAGAAACGACAAGTTGTCAAGTTATGAGTTCATGATTATCATGTTTTCCAGTTTAGATATCATGGGTACTGCCAGTATCAACATGTCACGACAACCTTTGGGGTTTGGTAATTGTCTTGCAATAGGGCTGTCAAACTAATCAATATTTTGACATAATCTATGTAAAAAAAAATTATTGTATGTTGACGCTCAACTTCACACAGATACTTAATGCCCCTTTTGCTGAGAATCAAAACGTGAGGTGTTTTTGGGAGTTTAAAACTAATATAAGATGGTCCTCTTTGCTCAAAAAGGCAAAAGCCTATTACATATAAAAATTATTTTATATATTTTTATATATATATTATATATATATATAAAATATATTATATATATATCCCGGGGTGAAGCGGAAGACAACGAGTACAAGTATATATATATATACCACTTTCTCATTTAATGGTTTTCTTTCTGTTTATGACTATTTACATTGTACGTAGATTCTCAATGAAGGCATCAAAACAGTGAATGAACACATATGCAATTATGTAGCAAACCAAAAATAGTAAAATAACTTTGAATATGTTAGATTTTAAAGTAGCCGCCCGTTGCTCTAATGACTGAAATATTAACTTCTGGCCGTCTCTCAATGAACCTCTGGGAAGTTCTTTCAAGACTCTTTGGAAAACCATTTCAGGTGACCACCTCGTGAAGCTCATGGAGAGAATGCCAAGAGATCAAACCAGTCATCAAAGCAAATGGTGGCTATTTTGTAATAATCTAAAATACAAAAAGGTTTAGAGTTATTTCACACTTGCTGTTTACAACATTCCATGTGTGTTCATTCACAGCTTTGTTGTCTCTGGTGAGAATCTACAATTTAAATAGTCATGAAGATAAAGAGACCCATTAAGTGAGAAAAGCATTCGGAAACTTTTGACCAGTAGTGTGTGTGTGTATATACACTGCTCAAAAAAATAAACGAAACACTCAAATAACACATCCTAGATCTGAATGAGTGAAATATTCTCATTGAATACTTTGTTCTGTACAAAGTTGAATGTGCTGACAACAAAATCACACAAAAATCATCAATGGAAATCAAATTTATTAACCAATGGAGGCCTGGATTTGGAGTCACACACAAAATTAAAGTGGAAAAACACACTACAGGCTGATCCAACTTTGATGTAATGTCCTTAAAACAAGTCAAAATGAGGCTCAGTATTGTGTGTGGCCTCCGCGTCCCTGTATGACCTCCTTACAACGCATGGGCATGATCCTTATGAGACGGTGGATGGTCTCCTGAGGGATCTCCTCCCAGACCTGGACTAAAGCATCCGCCAACTTCTGGACAGTCTGTGGTGCAACGTGACGTTAGCTTCAATGTCTTCATCTTGCAGGAACTGCTGACACGCTCCAGCCACATGAGGTCTAGCATTGTCCTGCATTAGGAGGAACCCAGGGCCAACCGCACCATCATATGGTCTCACAAGGGGTCTGAGGATCTCATCTCGGTACCTAATGGCAGTCAGGCTACCTCTGGTGAGCACATGGAGAGCCGTGCGGCCCTCCAAAGAAATGCCACCACACACCATTACTGACCCACTGCCAAACCAGTCATGCTGAAGGATGATGCAGGCAGCAGATCGTTCTCCACAGTGTCTCCAGACTCTGTCCCATCTGCAGAACCACTCCTTTATTGAGTGTGTCTTGCTAATCGCCAAAGATTTCCCCCTGTTGTCTATTCCATTTGCACAACAACATGTGAAATTGATTGTCAATCAGTGTTGCTTCCTAAGTGGACAGTTTGATTTCACAGAAGTTTGATTTACTTGGAGTTATATTGTGTTGTAGGGCCTCCTTTTGCGGCCAATACAGCGTCAATTCGTCTTGAGAATGACATATACAAGTCCTGCACAGTGGTCAGAGGGATTTTATGCCATTCTTCTTGCAGGATAGTGGCCAGATCACTACGTGATACTGGGGGGGGAAAAAACGTTTTTCCTGACTCGCTCCTCCAAAACACCCCAAAAGGGGCCCCAATAATATTTTAGATCTGGTGACTGTACAGGCCATGGGAGATGTTCAAACTTCATTTCCATGTTAAATAAACCAAATTTTTCACCAGCCTTTTTGCTGTGTGTATTGGGGGATTGTCATCCTGATACACGGCCCCACCCCCCTTTAGGATTAAAAAATTTTTGAAAACCATTGGATGCACATGGTCCTCAAGAATGGTTCGGTAGTCCTTGGCAGTGACGCGCCCCATCTAGCACAAGTATTGGGCCAAGGGAAAAAATGGCATGATATGGCAGCCCAAAACCAAACCCCTTGATCCACCCCCATTTTTCCCACTTGGGCATGCAACAGTCTGGGGTTTTTGGTACACTTCTTTTGGGGCTTCTCCACACCGTAAACTCCCCGGATGGGGGGAAAACAGTAAAGGGGACTCATCAGAGAACAATACATGTTTCATGTTGTCCACACCCCCAAAAATTTGTGCTCCCCTTGCACCATTGAAACCAACGTTGGCATTGGCATGAGTGACCCAAAAGGTTTGGCTATAGGCCCCCCGGCCGTGTATATTGAAAACCCTCTGGAGCTCTCGACGGACAGTTTTTTCTGGTGGAAAAAAAGGGGGTTTGAGGTGCACAATTTAATTCTGCCGTGATTTGGGCAGCCGTGGTTTTATTTTTTTTGGATACAATCCGGGTTAGCAAAACCCGAAAAAAAAGCTTTCAGAAAAAAACAGCTTCCTCTTGCGTCCACAGTTAATCCTGTTGGGGTTTTGTTTTTTTGGGGGTCCTTCCGGGGGTATGCTGGATACCCTGGATATTTAAAAAGGATTTTTTTTTCCCCCTTAAAACATTTCCCCCACCCCGTGCACCATGAATGAACTAATTTCACAGTTTTTCTGCTGTGATATTGCAGTAATATTGTCAATGTGTGGAAAAGGAACTTTGCAGTGCATGTTTACATATTTGTGATCGGCTAGTAGATTAAAAAAACACATATTTCAGTCTAACGTGTCATAGAATTATTTAGCTGCATAGTCTGTGTACTGACAACAAGAATCTTTCTGGTCATTACACAGATATGTATGAAGTTTTAACTTTGACCCCAGCTCATTCCTCTGTTTTTTTGTATGCTAGTCAATCTTGGCCTTAACAAATCCACGTTTAGATGTCTAATAAACGTCTACAGAAACATTTTGATGTATTCTAATCTTTCAGTTTTAGACCAAATGCACCCCAATTTTATCCTAGACAACTTTAGACATTGTTTCATGATTTTGACTAAAAATGCCCACTTGGCTGGTACACAAGATAATCCCTGGGCTTTTATATTATTTGCTTACTTTGAGCCAAGTGATTGTCAAACTCATCTGAGAGGTCTGGTTCATTCTATAGTTTTTATTTTATCTGCATCAGTCTCTGTTAAAACAGTTGTACATTTAGACTTTCAGTTTTAAACCAAAGACATTTCAGTTCTAGCCTAGATGTCTATGACATGGTTTAGACCAGGGTTGGGCAACTTAAATGATGGAAGGGGCCACACGTTTTCGCGGCCACAACCCTTGGGCCACAACTGCCACACTTAACCAGATATAATAAAACTGCTATTTCAAATATGTTTGTATATATATGTTTATTAAACCCAGTGCAGTAACTTGCTGAAATCCATATAACGGTTGTACTCTTCTTTAAGAAACAAAGTTTAATGCAACTCGCTGTTTGTTCTCACCATTGGCCTCCAGGACAGCAGAGAGCTGCAGAACAGTAGACCAACATTAATTTCAAGAACAAATTTTGTGCATAGAAATTTACTGATTTTTTACTGTACCACACTATCTGTAGTAGTCCTGGTTCTGTTTTAATGAGACACGTGGCTTTGTCGGCTGTTTTACCATAGACTGGATATCAATGCTTATCCGTGTGCATCCCACCAGCGACGAGACAAGGAGACTATATCAATATTTTTTTACCAGGTAATCTTCATCAAAAGCACTTGCCATTTAAACAGCACACTTCTTCACAATAGCTACTTTTGCAGCTTCAGTATACTTCTCATATGTAGCTTTGTGCAACGTGTTATAGTGGCGACTTACATTATAATCCTTCATTGCAGATAGCGTCTTTAAGTAGACTAAACACGTAGGTTTCCCCTGAAATTCCGTGAATATCTTCCATTTCACCTGAAAGGTGTGATTTTCTCTGTCCAGTTTGCATTTTCCTCTGCTTTTAGCCATGGCTCAACCGCTCATTTTCACTGGTAACGAAAACCCAGTAAACGGGCGGCATATGTATTAGCGGCACCATCTAGTGGCTAGTCATGTCATTACAACGAAGTCAGTGTCGCAGATAAATTTCTATACATTTTTATTATTATTCAAAATTAATCTTAGAGCAACTTTGAGTGAGGGTGCGGGCCGTACATGGCCCGGGGGCCGCCAGTTGTCCATCCCTGGTTTAGACACAGAATGTTGGTCAAAAACAGCTCACCGGTGTGGTACACAATTTCAATACAATACAGCTAAAAATTTAGGCTAAATGAATAAAACTGCAAGGGAATTGCCCTTTGATGCAGACGACACCATAATGGTAAAAACCATGTCAAGTCTGTTGAAGCAACTTACACAAAACCAGATTGGTCAGTACACAACATTTTGCTTCCGATGTTTTTCCATAAAAAATGTTTATGTTGACATAAAATCGAAATGTCTTTCTGGACAGTCAGTGGCTGTGTCAGGATCCCAGTGGATCTGTAAAATTAGGCTCTTAGATCATTCATTTTCTGGGCTCTTAGCTTAGATTTAGCCAAGTAAGATTCCACAAATAATTTATGTATAATTTCTTAATAACAATTTACATTGTTTAGGACATGCTACTATCTCTGAACATACGTATGAGAGAATCACCTTTAAACATGCAGATTCTCTTCACTTGTGTACAATTTTGTTCCTGGGCTTTCATATTTCTACTTTTCTGCAAGTTGATTTTTTTTTTTCCAGAGACGCAATTAGGAAAAAATCTAAATTGTGAATTTAATAATGGGGTCTGCATGGTAGGGCAGTGGTTAGCACTGTTGCCTTGCAGCTAGGAGGTCCTGGGTTAGAATCCTGACCTTACCTTGGTTCTTTAGCACGGGTGGGTCCTCTCTTGGTAATGGTTCTTTTAAATCATGTTTACACACACAAACTTGTGTGTGTGTGTGTGTGTGTGTGTGTCTGTCTCGTGCATGTCTGTGTTTCACTGTGATGGACTGGCGACGTGTACAGGGTGTACCCTGCCTCTTGCCCTATGATCGCTGGAGGTAGGCAACTGCAAGGATAAACAGGCACAGACAATGGATGGATAATAATAGATCTAGCTACAGATTAGACCTTATTCTGTTCTGGACCTGTTACACTGTCCACCATTAGGTGCAGTGTGGAGGGCAGAAAATATATAGGGCTGGCCATTGCCCTCCCTGGATGCCCTTTGGTGGATCCTTTGTTACTATGTTGGTATTTTTTATTTCTAGGTTTTCTGCCTTTATTTTCCTTGCTCAAACAGACTGAGCTTTCAGCCAAAACTAATCCATTGCATGATGATCTTATTTTTTTTTTTTAAATGTCCTGGGTTGCTTTTCACAGTATGTCTTTGGGGCCATTGTCTATCTGTAGTGTGACACACCATCAACTCAACTCTGCTGCAGTTGTTTGAGTCCCAGTGGAAAGTATAAGCCCATGCGCTCCAGAATTCTTCCCGCTGCTTCCTTCTTTGCCTTTAATAAGCACAATAGACCCCGTGCCGTCAGAAACCATACATGTCTCTGCGTCATAATACTTCCGCCTGTTGTAGAGACCATGGTGTAATAATTGGGAGCTGTTTTAGTCTCTCTTCATAGATTTTTCTACCTGTCATTTAAGTTGCTGAAAAAGCTTCAGCCTATGCATGTTTTACAAAGAAACTAATAACCTGATGCAATATTTTCTTTTTTGGCAATATGAGGAAAAAAGCTGAATTTTAATAAAATGACTTGAATTAGTTAATGTGGAAAAAGATAATGATTCTGGAGTAAATGAGGTGAAGTTATGTGGCAATGGGATTGTATAGAAATTAACAAAAACAATTGGAATTATTTTTGTCCATCATTACCCAAAATCATTGGAGCTGTTCCAGCAAAATATATTTTGTTTTGGTTTATTTCTGGCTAAGAAAGACAAAAATGCTGCTTTTGTATGTTGCACCAATTAATGGTCAGTCAGTTGATCAATACAAACATACACCTAAAATAAAATTGTTTTCAAAATAAAATGATCCTTAAAAAAAACTCCAAAAGAACACTGGAAGGAAAACCAATCAGATGTCAAAGCAGAAAAACAGTCAAAAAACAAAACAAAAATCATTGTCAAAAACTTAAATAGCAAAGCAGAGTTTGCATTACCTAGCTTTATCCTGCCTATGTGCCAGTGTGCAAACTGAGTTCTCCAGAAAAAAAACAATCCAGTCAAATTCATGGGTCTTTTGCTTCAGGAGCCACCCCATCGCTCATGTTTGTAGGACGTCTTGAAAAACCAAATCAATAATGCTACTTTCCGCTCTTGCAACTTCTGTAGGCTGGTGCCGAGCTAAGACCTCTCCAACGTATGCACACTAAATTCATAATTAATTTTTTGCTGTTACATGTTGTCTGGAACCCCCTGGAACCACGCTGTCCAGAAATCTCAGAAATTACAGAACAGATCATCTTCTAAAAAGAGCTTAGTAACAGGAATATGTCAAATAGATGTGTTGCACCAATTAAAAAGGATACAATGAGCACTTCTGTTACAAAAAGCATTTGTGCAGGAAACATGGTTGAACTTGAAATGACTTTTTAAGTAAAGCACATACTTATTATGTGTACAAAAGTGTGACTCCCACCTGCTTCCATCTACGGTCACTATGTCTTCCACAGTAACCTCATGGTTTGCTAATAAAAGTAGAATATTCTAGTGACACAGTTGTTGCAAGAAATATAACCACTGATGTGCATCAGTAACAATGCTGGTCAGAACTAGAGTAGAAATTACATGCTGCCATTCTAATTTT
Organism: Crenichthys baileyi; assembly: GCA_036173005.1. NCBI lineage: Eukaryota > Metazoa > Chordata > Actinopteri > Cyprinodontiformes > Goodeidae > Crenichthys > Crenichthys baileyi. Next base: position 254,650 of record JAHHUM010002936.1, on the reverse strand, counting down.
AATGTTTTGGATGACGCTTTAAGCAGTCATACCTTGCTATGTGCTGGCTTACAGGCAGACTGGGCTGGAACTACAAATATTTTGTGAGCATGTGGTTTGGACACTGTACAAACAGTGAACATGTGTAAAAACATAACTTCACTTGCAATATGCACATGAGCACAAAAAATTACATATTTTTTCAACTTAATACAGGTCAAAATGTGCATGAAAAAAAAAATGTTTTCATTTTTGTCACAGCTTCAGTTTTAACAAAGCTCACTCTGCAAAAGAGTTGAGACCAGTGATAGCCCAGTTCCTCCTGTGTTAAAAAGAGAGGCTCATGCACATAAAAAGGGCTATGAGAACCTCTGAATGCTGGAGGTGTGGTGGTTGTATTTTTCTCAGTCTAAACCCTTTCAGGTATCCCTGTGGCCCGAAAATACAGGCAGCAGGACTGCAATCATCCACCCTTGCTAGCTTCTTCCAGTGAGTTTTATGTTGCTCATCAGTCCCTTCTTTTTCACGGTTTCTACCAAGCTATTGATGCTGGTAATATTAATGTTCCTACAGCCCCTTTTCTGGATTTCTTCTGGTTTGCATTCTAGGTTGTGCCTGCTAGTCAGAGCTCTTTATCCACATGTAGTAGGTATGCAACAAAATCTTTTTAAAATAATGCTATGCTTAGAATTGGACTTATTACATTCTCGAAGACTACATTTACAGTATCAGACTTCTGTGGAGGCCATAGAAGTTTCTTAGAACAAACAGCACAATGAAGAACAAGCACCAATTTAAGTCCTAAACTGACAGGGCTTGTATGGAGAGCCTTTTTCAGATAGGGAGCCAAAGGATGGATTTCTTCTGGTTCCATGGGAACTCTGTAGGAGCTGCAGAGAAATCGGATTCGTGGCGTTTGGGTTCGGGGGCATGTGTTCGATATCGGTGTCCCTGTTGGGGGTGGCCCTGTGGCGAGGTTCATGTTGGGGTTCACTGGGGGTGGGAGACTCATGGGGTTGGGATAGGAGCTCATTGGGGGATCGGGACTGCTCCGTCCTGGGGCAGCTCTGGTTGGCGGGCTGGTTTGGGCCACGTGGAGACCTGCGACAAAGGTGTGGAGGCCGACAGAAGCATAGCGACCGTGGCGGCCTGCGACGGGAACCTGCAGGTTGGTCAGGAGGCCGACCGAGCAGAGTAGAGGACCCCCCAGAAACTCTGTGGAACTCCGGAGGCATGGAGCCTGGCGAACCCTCAGAGGGTGAAGCAGAGCCAGGCGAACCCTCGGAGCTGGGTTCAGAGACCAGAACAAGGACAAACTGTTCCTTGAACCCCTCAGGAACAGGGTCCGGCGGCGCTTCCTCCTTGAACCCCTCGTCTCTGGGTTCAGAAGCCAGAACGAGGACAAACTGCTCCTTGAACCCCTCAGAGACAGGGTCCGGCGACGCTCCCTCCTCGAACCCCTCGTCGCAGGGCTCAGAGGCCAGAACGAGGACCAGTTCCTCACTGAACCCCTGCAGACTAGGAACAGGAGCTGAGGCGTCGGCGGGACCCTCAGTGGCGTGCGCAGGAGCTGAGGTGTCGGCGGGACCCTCAGTGACGTGCGCAGGAGCTGAGGCGTCGGCGGGACCCTCCGTGACGTGCGCAGGAGCTGAGGCGTCGCCGAGACCCTCAATGGCGTGAGCAGAGGTGTCGCAGAGACCCTCAGTGGCGTGAGCAGAGGCTGTGGTGTGTCTGGCCTGGAGTCAGGCTTGAGTTCCGTGAGCACCCCCAGAGAAAACTGAGAAGGTGCTCAGGACCTGGAAGTGGAGGCAGCCCGCCCTCAGGCCCCTCCGGAAGCTCTACAGCAGGCTGTAGACCTGGCGTGGACTGCTCAGCAGCAGCGCTCTGGAGACCTGACGTGGGCTGCTCAGCAGCTGCGCTCTGGAGACCTGACGTGGGCTCCTTAGCAGCAGCGCTCCGGAGACCTGACGTGGGCTGCTCAGCGGCAGCTGAGTTCTGGAGACCTGATGTGGGCTGAACTGCAGCAGCGCTCTGGTGGCTAGGTGTGGGTGAAGGAGGACGGCAGTAAAACTGCCTTACTGCAGTCTCATAATCCCCCTCCATCTGCCTGATCCTCTCCATCAGCTCCGGAGAGGAATACATGAGACTGGTCGTCCTGAAACGGTTTATTTGGAGGGCAAAAAAACCTTAATTGCTCCTCCAGCTCCTCTGGTGTTGCCTCAGAACACCGGGCTGAAGACGGCATGGGCAGAGCTGCAGCGAGCCTGGGAAACTTTGCTGAGGCAGACGAAGATGCGGGAATACTTGCTGCAGGGAGCCTGGGAGACAGTGCTGTAGCAGACGAAGATGCGGGAATACTTGCTGCAACCCTCCCACCAGTGAGCAAGAGAGTTACCTAAAGGCTTGGCAGCAGCAGCCGTGGGAGATTCCGCTTCACTGGCTGAAACACAGGACGGTGCTCCACGACTGTGTTTTTTGCGGCGGGAGGAGGATGAGGGCTTCACTGCCGTATGAAGGGGAGGAGAAGAACAGCGACGAAGGGGACCTGTCCCCGGACATGGAATCACCAACCTTGATCCATCATAAGCCGACTGCGGCACTGACAGCCCTGCAGAACGGCGCAGCGTCTTCTCCACCTCCCGAGACAGGAAAGTAAAGAGGTCCATTGAGCTAGCCTGATGATCATCCGCAAGGTCCAGGTTTGGGCGGAAACATTCTGTTAAGGTCTCAGAAATAGAACCCCAGAATGCAGACGAGCAGGCAGCGCGATGGTCAGTAATAAAGGATTTAATTAACAAAAAAAAAAACTCACTCTCAGAAGAGGCAGGAACAAAACAGTAGCAGGCTGACTAGACAGGCATGGCATAGTCCAAAAAGCAAGAAACAAGACATGAGCATGATTTGGATAATGTTTCTGCGATGAACAACCGAACAGGAGGGAATATATGGAGTAAACCAGGTGGAGCTAGGAGACAGATAGTTTGGAGCAGGTGAACCGGATAAAGATAATTAACAGACAGAACAGAACGTGGCTGGAGCAAGAACAGAGACTCTTGAATACAAACAAAAACTAAAGCATGACCAGAACCAAAAACCAAACTTGACAAAACATGAACAAGACTAAAACATGACCAGAAAAATAATAAACAGAAGCATGATTCAAAAACTGTGAGAGAAATATAAGAAAAACCCAGAAACCAAAAACCGAACAAACCCCAATCATAACACAGATATGCCCTATATTGGGCTGCACCTCTCACTAAGTACATTTTACATTCATAAATACTGTATGCTATTTTGTAAAAAAAAAAAGGGTATAATCTTTTATTCTCTTCATCCTTCTTTCTCTCTTCCACTCGTTCCTCCTTTTCTCCCCTTTTTCCCTTTTGCCTCATCTTTCTCTTTGTCAAGCTTCTGTTTTCCTTTTCATTTCAGTCTCCGTGTCCGTAACAATTGAAATATTCCCAAAGAAGTTTCTAATAAAGTTTATTTTATAAATATCAAGCAGAGCTTTAAAGAATTAGCTGTGATGCTCCGCTTGTGAAAGTAAATCTGTTGGGCAATTTCTTGGCACTCAGACAACAATTCTGAGCGCTACTCTGCTGGACACGGTAAAAAAAAAAAAGGAACACTGCGCATACCTCTGGACAAACCATGGTGAGACATGGTTGTGGTAGCATCATGGTGTGGGAATGATTCTGTAATGGAAATTCTTCATTTAGTGCTCCAAAGTATTCCAAATTGTTCTGAACTTTCAGTAACCTCTCTCCTCTGACTTCAGTGTTTTTATTAGTGTTCTGGTATTTAGAGTAGATGGACTCTAAACCATTACCAGAAGTTTAATGGTTAAAACACATCCTGGGGGGTTGTGCCTGAGGAAGAGCAGATGGTTGTCCTCATAAATAATTGTCTTACCTCTATCCTGGGGAGGTTCAGGGGCCATAAAGTTAAACTCTTTGAAGCTGATACAACACCCTCATTCTGCTATAAATACTGTCTGTAAACTGTGTTCTGGGCCTCTGTTTCATTGATTCGTCAGTGACAGGGTCTTCAAACGCAGAAATGCCTTTGAATAAAACTTATAAAGACAAAGTCTGGATTTTCTCTTATTGTGAGTTAATTTCTCTCCCACTTTGATAAGAAAAATTCTATTATAATTCTCTTTAGCAGGGACAGGAAAGCTACTCAGTGTTGTTGGGATGGTAAGTAGGTGGTTCTTTGGTGTTTAAAACACTTTGTGTTCGGACTGCCAAACTAATACAAATAAAAGTCGCCCAACCCTCCTCTGAATGTTGTTTAAATTAAGCAATCCTTAAATAGCCTTGGGTGAATTTAGAGCTGCATTTAGTGCTGTTTCACAGTGCAGTTTGGGCCAGAACCAATTGTGTCTCTGCTAATTCGGACCTCGTACAACAAGGACCTAGAAACTGAAAACTAAATGAATCCTGTGGTAGACAACTGAATGAATGAGGGTTTAGTAGGGGTATGTATTAGTATGTTTCGGGGTCACAGTGTTAAATAATAAATGACAAGAAGAGAATTTTGTGGGATGTGAGTACCACTTTAAAACTCCGTCTCTGACCACTTTTTGAAGGTCTGATCGTCTCTTGACAGTTATAAGCTTTTGTTTCATCGTTATTCTGGGATTTTTTTAAAAGAGCATCACTCATGATTCCTAAGAGAAGTAATCATCCATCTGTGAAACAGCTCTTTATTACCATTCCAAACATGCTGCAAATCTTTGCATAAAGATGAACCCACAAAGCCTCCATACATTTCACTCTGGTTTGTTGCTCCTTGTATATTATTTTCCTAACTTTGACTTACTGTTTGCACAGAACAATTGATTCAGTATGCTACACCTGCTTGTTGGTGTTAGAGTAAAGAGCGAAAATGTCCACAGCGAATGGTGTTTTAAACTGTTGCCTCCATAATCATTCCATTAATATTTTGATGCCATTTAAGCTTCACCTACAACTTTGAATGGTATTTAATAAAAATGATAAAATCATATATTCTCATCATCAACTTGATGATATCGCTGTACTTTTTTAATAAAGGTATTTGTCATCTGATTTCTTAAACTGAACTTTCATGTTTGAACTGTGGTGATTCAAGGTGAATATACATCTCACCCCAACAGTTTGGTTCCATGTATGACAAGGGTAAATAGGGAACAAGCTAAACCCATATAGTTTTGCAGTTTTTTTACAAATTAAAATCTAAAGGTTGTGGTCTGCATTTGTATTCAATCCCCCCGTCAATAATTTGTAGAACCACCTTTTGTTGCAGTTACAGCCGAAAGTCGTTAGATGTATGTCACATCTGAAGACTGATTTTTTTTCCAGTTCTTCTTCGCAAAGCATTTCAAGCTTAGTCAGACTGGCTGGAGACCATCTGTGAACATCAAAATGTATGACTTGCCACAGATTCTAAATTAGATTTAGGTGTAGACTTTGATTAGGCCATTCTAAGACATGGTCATGCTTTGATCTATACCATCCTAATGTAGCACTGGCTGTTTGTTTAGGATTGTTGTCCTGTGAAAATATGAACCTTTAGCCTCAAGCCTTGTAGTATCTCTGTATTTAGTCCCATGAATCAGACCAACTTTATCTTCTCTTCTGAAGAAACACATTCCCAACATGATGTTGTCAATGCCGTGTTTCACCATGAGTGTGATGTGGAGTGTTGGTTTTCTGGTTCTGGTGTCAGCTCCCCCATGCCCACAAGGTCTTTCGTCCCACACTCCAAGACCCTACTGCGGTGTGGTGTTACATATGTGAGGGAGAAGAAGGTGGACACCAAGGCACCAGCATGAATCTCTCCTTGGGGACCAGCTCCCCAACTCGCACCCTCTTGTCCTGCCAGTGCCCACACCGGTGCCAGTGGGCACACCATATCATGGTTGGATTTTTGGAGTGCAGAGCTAATTGTTGTCCTGTTGACAGATTGTTTCACCTGAGCTGGCAATTTCTGCAGCTCCTTAAGATTTACCAGGGGCCATTTGGCTTTTTCTATAAATGCACTCCTTAACCGCCCTGTCAACTTAGGTGGACAGTTTGCGGTTGTTACATGTTACATTTTTCTGGTTATAGATGATGGACTGATCAGAGATCTGTGAGATGTTCAATGGTTGGGGCTTTGTTTTATAAGCTAATCCTGCTCTAAACGTCTCCACAATATTATTCCCAACCTGTCTGCTTTGTCCCTTGGTCTTCATGTTGTTTGCTCACTGATGTTCTCTAACAAACCCCTTCAAAGAACTCATCTAGCGGGTTTTCTTCCAGTACTGCCCTGCATTTAGCTCCATCCATCATCCCCTCAACTACTACCAACTGTTTTATCCATACTGAAAAAAAGAATGCCCACAGCATAATGCTGCCACCACCATGAGTCACTGTGGGTTGGTGTTCAGGCAGAGTCAGCTTCCCACTATACCCCTGGTGTTGTCTTGCGGGTCAAAAGTGACCCACAACCATGTTTAGGTGTAGAAAAAACACCTTAAACTATCTTTTTCCAACTTTTAAGACTTTTAAGAAATTTTTAGACTTTTCCTAAAGGGACCCAATCATTAGAAAAGTGGTATTTTGTTTTTGTTTATGTTTCTATGTGGGCTGTAGACTACTAGGGTACAAAGATTGTCTTATGGGTCATTTTTGACCTGTGAATTATAAAAGCATTTAAACACCGGAAAAAAGTTCAAAGGCTGCACACAAACTATCTCTTATACACACCTACACACACAAACAGACACACACACATCAAAGAAACTGTATTGATGTACGAATTGAACTTGCATTTGACCTGCACCTGCACTCTTGATCTGCAGTTAACCCCTCACATCACACAAGCTCCCAAACAAAACAAAAAAAACAATCTCAGACATAATAAAAACAAATTCAGTATAGAGAATATAAAGGTACCCTGAATCAAAGTACCCCTAGTTGGTTCCTTGCTGAAGCCATGAGTAGACGTTTCACTGTCCCATAGGTCCTGGATGAGATATTTTTAGGACCTCAGGAGGAACAAGAGGATGAAGATGTATCTGAAGAGAAAGATGAGGAGGAATGCAACCCAGATGATGATGCATCTTCAGATGAAGAAGAAGAGGAAATCCCTCAAGCTGACAGAGATACATTTTTGTCAAAGAACGGCAAAAATGCATGGTCCTCATCAAATTCAGACAGCAACCAGGGAAGGACAGCAGCACTGAACATCATAAGAGTGACTCCAGGGCCAACAAGGTATTAAACTGCCCATGTCCACAACATTTCATCCATCTTTCTCTTGTTCATCACACCAGCCATCGAAAAATCATCCTGGAGAATACAAATTTAGAGGGTTTCCGGAAATATAGAGAAAACTGGAAAAATATGGGTGAGATTGAGCTGTGTGGCTACACGCTACATAGGGCTTTTGATATTAGCAGGTGTATATAGGTCCCGTGGCGAGGCTACATATAGTCTCTGGGATGCAGAGAGTGGAAGGGCAATTTTTCGTGCCACAATTTCACTGAAAGTCTTTCACACTTTCTCAAGAATGCTGAGATTTGACAACTGTGAGTGAAAATCAGCAGGGCGTGTGACAGACAAACTGGCAGCCATCAGAGAGGCCTGGGACAAGTGGGTTGAGCGTCTGCCATACCTCCACAACCCTGGGCCTGAAGTCACAGTAGATGAGCAGTTGGTTACATTCAAAGGTAATCTTTTATTTTCATATACAGTATGCAATGTTACTTATGTAAAATATTTTTTATTTTATTGTGATGTAACATCCTTGATTCATGCAGTTTTCTGTGAAACTCACACTGAGTGATTGTAATCTCTTTTTTTTATCAACAGGTCGCTGTCCTTTCTGGCTGTATATGCCAAGCAAGCCAGCAAAACATGGCATCAAAATATGGGTGGCCTGTGTTTTCCCTGCTTGCGTGGTAATAAGGGCCCAATCAATGAAATATGGTCTTGATTTGTTTGACTTTTTTCCCACAGTTTTTGCCAGTTCTGGGAGTAATCTTAACAAATCTGAAAATGTGTTCTTTCTTCCAGATCCAGACAGAGTAAAGTTACCAGCTTCCAAGGAGGAGTTTATTGCTGCACAGAAACAGGACATGACCCTGGTGAAGTGTTGTTCTATTCTTAGCCAGGAGGAAGCCCAGGGGAAGAAGGTGGCATATGAGGTTGATAAGGGTCTCCTATTACGTCGCTGGGCTGGTGGCAACTTGGAAGACTGGGATGCTGTTTATCAGGTGGTGGTGCCAACAGTGTACCCAATGCAGGTGCTAGCTTTAGCCGATGATCATCCACTGTCAGGGCATTTGGGCATAAATAAAACCTATAACAAAGTTCTCAAACAATTCTTTTGGTCAGGACTCAAGTCTGATGTTTCACGCTTTTGTTGTACCTGCCATGTTGCCAAGTGGCTGGCAAACCAAATCAGGTCAGAGTGACTGGAAAGTGACTAAAAGTCAGGGTGCCCTTGAAAGATTTCGCCAGACCTTAAAGTCAATGCTACGCAAATACTGTATGGATACAGGGAGGGAGTGGGATAATGGTATCCCATTTCTGTTATTGGAGGTACGTGAAGCAGTGCAAGAATCTTTAGGTTTTAGTCCTGCTGAACTTGTGTTTGGACATGAGGTTAGGGGGCATTTAAATGTCCTTAAAAACAAGCTGGTCGCCCCCTCTAAAATAGGAGTACCGCAGAGTTTGTTGCAAAATGAGAGAGCGCCTTCAGAGGGTTTGCTCTCTTGCTCAGGATGCCTTGACCTCAAAACAGGTTAAAATGAAAAAGCACTATGATCGGAAAGCTGTGGCTCGTGAGTTTCATCCAGGTGATAACGTTTTGGTCTTGCTGCCCATCCTTGGTTCTTCTCTGTAAACAAAATTTTCTTGACCAAATGTGGTAGAAAAGAAGCTTAGTGAGACAAATTATGTTGTCCAGACTCCTGACCGATGCCGCAAAACTAGACTCTGTCTTGTTAACATGATGAAACTTTATCACTCAAGAGAAAATGATCAAGTCTCTAAAAGTCAGGTTGACTCGATTTTAATCTATAGCCTGTATGGCTTCATATCCTACTGATGAGGAGTTGGTCATGTGCAAAGGTGCATCCCAGGTTGCAAGGCTTAGTAATAATGAGGTTTTGTCTAACCTACCACACTATTTGTCACATTTATGAGGTGATCATGCTCAAGACGTTGAGAAGCTCATATTGGACTCCCAATGTCTGGAGATGTTCCAACCCAAACTCTAATGTGCTGTCTCATGACATAGTTCTTGCCAATCCGGTACCTATAAAACAGCAAGCATACCGTGTCAATCCTATAAAAAGGGGAGTTATGAAACAGGAAGAGGAGTATCTTGTTAAAATTAACTTGCTATTCCAAGTTGAAACCCATGGAGTTCTCCATGTTTACTGGACATGAAAGCTGATGGAAGCCCAAGGTTCTGTACAGACTTTCGAAAAGTGAATGCTGTAACAGGGCTTGATGCACAACCCCTACCCCTCATTGATGACTGTATTAATGAAATTGGGCCAGCTATATATGTCACTAAACTTGACATGCTAAAAGGGTACTGGCAAGTACCATTAATGAAAAGGGCTTCCGATATTTCTGCTTTTGTAGCTCTGGACAGTTTTCTTCAGTACACAGTGATGCCTTTTGGGTTATGTAATGCTCCTGCTACATTTCAGAGGCTTGTTAATAAAGTACTGGGATGTGTGCCGAACTGCAGAGTGTACCAAATTGACATTGTTGCACACTCTGGTGATTGGACTGATCATCTTGCTACCTTGCGTGAAATTTTCAAACGCCTCACAGCCGGCTCACTGACTCTCAGTCTTTCAAAGTGTGAGTTTGGTAAAGGTACCATTCTCTACCTTGGTCAACAAATTGGTGGAGGACAGGGGGTCCTGTAGATACTAAAGTCAAAGTTTTCTCTGGCTTTCCAGTTTCTTCTAATAGAACACCTGTGATGCATGGACTATGCAAATGTACACAGGGAACCTGCCGAGTGGAGGGCCAGAAAAGACCCCGGGGGGATGCAGGTTTTTGTGCTTGAATAAACAGTTTCAAATTGGGGGGCAAAAATTTGGCCACATGTTGACAGTTTTTTTCCCCCCCCCTTTGAGCCAGCAAAGCTTCCCAAAAAAGGGAAAAAATGGAACCATGGTTGACACCGGCCCCCCGACGAATTAAGCCCTGAACCCTTCCCCCCACACCCCCCTCGCAACAAAAACCCGACCGGGTTCCCCTCTTTCAAAAAGTTTTTTGCCCCCAATTTGAAAACCAAACCCCCTTCTTTTTTTCTTATCTTCCAAAAAGGAACAAAGAACGGGGCCCTGCTGAGCTTCCCCCTGCACCAAGACAGCGGAAATCATTGATCGTGGGGAAAAGGAAGCCAAACCCCCTTTCCATCCTCGACTATAACTGCAAATAAAAGGAGGCGTGGACAATCTTCGACAAGGTTTTTGGGAAAACCTAAAGCTGCAGAAGGGAAAAGGGGCCCTTGAAACCCGGCCCCTGGGTCATCTTCCCCAAAAACATCATTGATGTGTCTTCATATAATGCCTTTTGTAAAATGGCAGGAGAAAAAAACCCGACCTGGATGCCAAGAAAAGAAAAAACAAAGAAGGATTTTTCCCCCTTGAGCATTTGGGAAAGGGGCTCTTTTCAACCCCCTGCATTGAGAGAAGGGAGCCCCTCCCCCTGCACAGAAGCCTTGCCCCATTGTGGAAGCTGTTTCAGGGTGAATTTGTCCTGATCCACCTGAGGCTGGAGCTGGGTCAGTCAAAAAAAAAAGGTGCCAGTTCTGCCCCGGAAGAAGGACTGCAAGACAAAAAAAGCTGTGTGCTGCACAGGTGGAAAAATTTAAATCTGCCAAGCTCATTTTCCTCAAATTTGCACATACTGTCCTACATGTGCAAATTTGGGGTTTGAGTGAAAATTGTTCACTAAATCAAGCAACATTTTGTTTTGTTGTGTTATGAGAGAAGTATTTTTATAATTCACTTCCTACAAAATATATAAGAATAAACTGTGGATAAAAAAGTTCCAAATTATTGACTGTTTTTTTTTCCTTTCAATATAATTAATTCAGTAATTACTTCACATTTATATAATAGCAATAATAAACCTCTACTGTGTAAAAGAAAACTGTTATGACAATTTGTTTGTGGTAAAAAAAAGTGTAATACTTTTCACTGGTGATCATCTTTTTGAATTGAGTAACAAAAAATACTGGATTAAAAACGGAATCAAATTGAGTTGAATTGATAAATAAGTAATAATAAGGTTGTTTCATCATGCAAAATAGATTTTGGATTTAAAATTCATTTAAGCTGCTTTTTTGGGGGGCTTAAGCAGAATGTTAAGATCGCATAGGGTTTTGCATGTGGGCCAAATAGTTTAAATTTCATCTCATCTGACCACAACACCTTATTTCACATGTTTGCTAAGTTCCCCGCAAAGCTCATGGCAAATCGCAAACTGAACTTCTATCTGTTTATTTCATCAATGGCTATCCTCTACCTGATTAAATGCCAGATTTGTTTTATAACCTAACCCTGATCCTTCACAAAATGCCTCCTAAAAATAACAGCTCCCAAAGTCTTTTGTCATTAAACATGAAAAACTAAATTAAAAGTGCTTGATAATTCTAATTAGGTACCCCTGAATATCAAAATCAGCAGCAGTTGAACTGTTAAATGTTATTCATCAGTCTACCAAAGGAAGGGGAGCAATTTGTAGATTCGGAATGAATTGCCCCCCCAACTGTTGCTCGTGCCGATTGGTCAGAGTGGCTTTGCTGGCCTCATTTGCTGGTTAATTGCATTTTATAGTTGAGCTAAAGACCTGTCATCTGTTTCTCTGCTTTCATTTATCTTGCAAATAACCCGGAGAGGGTGGGTTAAAGTACCTGAGCAGGCTGAATTTCCCACAAAGCTTTTTCACACTTTATTTCATACCCTTGATAAGATGGAATTTAATTCTGGGAAATCATGCAGCTGAAAGTATTGGGTGAAAAAAGAAAACATGAATAAATGTACCTTCAGGTTTGTGAATTCCATCTATCAGAAAAACAAAAACAAAACGTATAGCACTAGAATTTTCACAGCACACATACGTAATATACATAACTGTTTTTTTTTTCCAAACTGCAGATTCATCCATTACCATCCCATGTAAAAACAAACAGAAGCAACGCATCTTTACTGTATAAGCACCAAACACTGTTGTATCCTTCTTTTCTTCAAGGTAGCGTGTATTCCCACTGTGAATGCTGTCCCCATTCCTCGTAATTATGCAAATGACACATTAATGAAGTGTAATTGTGAATTCATAAAACAGCAGGGATAAACTGTATAAAGATGCAAGGTCTTAATAGAGGTGGTGGGAAGCTTCATTACTGATGGGCTGCATCTGCTAATTGTTTACCCACTACTGCTATTCAAAGTAGCGCATGTTCATTTAAGTGCATGAGCAGTCCTGTTATAAGTTGTACATTGTGAAAAGACATTCCTATTACACATCTTATACATTTTAGCAGACAAAGGGACAAAAATTAAAAACCTTTCCCCATTTAGCTGTCAGTGTGAGTTAGTAAGAATAGAATAGGAGTAGCCTTTATTGTCCCACAGTGGGGAAATTCACCTGTATCAGCAGCAAAGTGAAAGGCAAATTAAAGCATGCAGATAAACACAAAGGTAAAAAAATATAAAAACAAAAAAAAATAAAGACTAACAGGCTGTACATTAAAGGATAATTTACAACATGAGAAAAAAACTGTAGTTATTAGAAATAGCATATGGAAAAAGAAATGTACAACTGAGTTATAAAAATGTACAAAACATGCATGTGAATTTGTGCTTAAAAATAAACAACATACTTTACCAGAGGTGAAACAAACTGTGCAAATAACAACAAACTCTGTAAATACTTGTGCAAATAGTTCTACCATATTCATGTACTTAGCAGTGTCTGATAACATATTAGATCTTGAGGCTTGGGTTAGGCTTGGATCACATTTCTAAGCCAAAGCCATATGTTAAGAGGGACCAAACATAGCAAGGTGTGAATGCATAAACGTACTTAAAAACAGTCTAACCTAAAGGTTGGGGAATGCCAAATATGGCACTGTGAATTGGCGGTCTGGAAGTCTATAAACGAGGCTGTGTGTAAAGATCAGCAGGGATTCTTCAACATTCAGCAGGAGATTCCTCCAGATAGGTGCTCCAATTTGTAATTTTCATATATGCTTGATTAAAAAAGAAATTCCTCACAGGTTAAACTAAGTCTGTGTCGAACGAAGTCTTTTGACAACATGCCACATTGGCTGGTGAACGTAAAACCATATAATCACACTTTACAGTGATCAGAGCTCTCTCAGCTTGGAGAAGCAATACGAAATTCGGACAGGAAGCAAATGAACTGAGGCCACACTACTGAAACGTGTCACTATTGCATCAGATGCCGATTTGCAGTCACCATGTTCGTAAGTGAAAGTTGCTATGTTGCTCTGCATCATTGGATACATGGCAGATGCTGCAGGAAACTAAACAGATTCAACAGGCAAGCATATAGCGACAGTGGACAGTCGACTGCACTGAGATAATAAATTTGCAGCAATCTCATACTTAGCATGCATGTAGTGGAAAGGAAAACTCCCCTTTAAAAAGAAGAAATCTCCAGCAGAACCTGGCTCAGGTGAGCAGCCATCTGCCACAACTCCTGACTCTCTGGGTCATATTTTTTTTAAAGTAAGGTTCTGTGAAGTTGCTATTGGACATGGTTCCCTGTAGTCACATCACTGTGAACTTGTTGGAAAAATAAGTACATGCTTATAGAGATGGAAGCTAACAAGCTAAGAAGACGCACACTGTATAAATCTGCTTTAATACTGCTGCAAAACTACAACAGAAATACATAAATCCAAAAGTTTACTCCATCATTGGTAGAGCTAGAGTGAACTGTCAGATTGATGCAGCCAGGCTAGGCTCAAATAATGTAAGTTCTCATACAAACATTGACATAGTTCGACTTAACAACACAGCATCAAACTTAACTACCATCTCTTTTGAAATTGTAGACTGTTATCATTGTTTTATTTTGCACTAAGATGAAACGTTTTTTTTGGGGGGGGGTGTTTTAAACAGCTAAAGTCAGTTAAAACAATCAGCGTACATCTGACTGTTAGCTCACCACTCTAAGAGTTTATTTTCAACAAGCTCACTTATTTTCCATGTTTCTACTACAGTAAATGAAACTATTACCAATAATTGCTTCATAAAACCTCACTTTAAAACAACCAAACAAATCCTTTAACATGCCTTCTGTACTTGAGAAAAAAACAATGGCTAAATACCAGTCTGGTCCTTTAGTTTCCAGGTCATGACTTAACAAACAGCTGACCATCTGTCTTGGAAACAAGAGACATCTTCAGGAGAGACCGCGGGTGCACTGAAAGTTGGGGAAAACTCCTCTCACTTCAGAACTTTGTCCAGCATCTTGTTAAAGTCGTTAAATGGCAGGAACAGTATGATGGACATTTTTCATAGTTTATAAATTGTAATTTTTAAAAATGGGCTATACCTTTCCATAGCAAGATTCTGTAGTGATCTGGAGCTTTATAATTTAAGATGATCAGGCAGATTACGCGGGATGCCGTTGGTTGGGTGGGTTACAGTTTGGAGAAGTGCCTCTGTTCTTCATATATCGTGCCCATAGAGCTAGCTGTAAAACAATGTTTTTCCTCCTTGTCTCCATCTCGCTTGTGTCTGCTTTTTGATGAAGCGAGGGCAGCTGTAACCTGATGCAGAAAAACCGTCCAAATGGCAGCCACTTGCTTAACTTTATGGGCACGTTTGCATCAGCGTATACAGTACTTATTTTTTTTTTTAATTGACTAGCAGGAGAAAAACGGCACAAACTTTAGCTAACATCAAATGTACCACAGTTGTCCTGGATTCAGGCATCACTATTTAAACTATTACTCTCTTGTATTTACATGCCTAAATTGGTTAATGTACCAGAACTGCTGAGCAAGTACAACAGAAAAAGAAACATGTCGTTCTCTTTGCTTACAGCCATCAGTACTGAATAAAACAAAGGGCAGAAAAGAAACCAGACTGATGGAGGCTTCTGTTAGTATTCAAACTCAGTGCAACTGTGGCAATGAATTTGCTGAAAATCACTAGCCGAGTTACTTTTCTTTGTTATTTTGGATCTAGTTAGTATGCGGGTGACAGTGGCAGGGAGCTGGCGAGTTGCATGGCGGGTGAGCTTTAACATTCAGTACACCGATAGATGTCTGGAATCAACTGCACATGTCAGGCCTTTAATTACTTTCAACAGTAAATCGATGAGGGCTGATTAATAAGACAGGGGTTGGTGCGAAGGTTGGGGCAGTTTACTGAAACAAGAGAGCTTGCTTAAGGGGAAAAACTAATTGTATGAATTATTGAGCAAGCTGTCCATTCTGAGCAATGGTGCAGTTGAGTTTTTGAGATATAAATAAATAAATGAATGAACAAAACGTACCCACTGATTCTGAAATTTTCTTTAACTTGATTTACTATAGGCTAACTTTGGCAGATTAATGAATACTTCCTGATAACTCTATAAGCTGTTTAATTCCTTAATGAGAGGCTATAAAAGACTGATTGATATTGAGCCCCCCCTTATTTATTTTGGTAAATAATTATGCTCCTTTTTGATCTTCTTTCAAACTGTGCATTGAGAGAGGGCAGTGACAAGTCTAATTCAAGCGAATGATCACTGAATCTGTGTATGGTTCATTCGTTCTTCCGTGTTGTTTTTTGTTTTTTCCGGTTATAAAACCTAAATGTAAAACTGTAATATGGAACTAATTAAAAAACACAGTGTTTGATTTTTGCTTTAGGTATGTCAATCCCAAACAAAAAATATGGCTGTTGTTTGAATTGATTTTCCTACCATAGCGCATCTAGATAGACTATCTAGCTGTCGGTGCTACACTTCGAAAACTGTTTCTGTCATGTTTACATGCTGAAAACCATAACGGTCAATGCTGATGTAAAATAAAATCAACGGAAACATTCTTTAAGTGACGGGATTGAAGTGACAGTTTACCTATTATGTGTAGCATTGGAACAATTTGTTTCTAAAATCACCGGAATATCCTGCCTGTTTTATATATAAAGCTAGCACATGTTGATGCACCAAAACCCTTCATCAGAGTATTCTTTATAATATAGTATTAATATAATATTCTTTATAAAATACTGAGGAAGCACACGTTGACACAAGTGATTCCTTAATCAGAATATCTAACTCAGTGATACTCACTAATTTTTTCACAAGAGCCATATTGGCGGACCAAGGTCAAGAGGAGACCCACTGTTACGGCAATTTGCCAAGTCACTGACATGACTAGACCGTTTTACATAAATACTGGCTACCCCACAATAAAAACAGCACAGTCAATACATTTTCAGTTAATCTTTAATTGAAAATTAATCCCAACATGTTCCATCCAGATCGATACAGAACACACTTTAATTATTAAAGTGTGTTTATTTACCTTAATACAGGGAAGAGCGGATGCTGGCATGCATGTCCTTAACCTTCTTAATGTTGTATTTGTAGCTTGTTGTTGCAATTAAAGTGAGGCATTCAAGGTGAACATTGGTCAGTCTGTTTCTCTGTTTCTTCTTGATAATGTTCATGGTTGAAAATTTTGACTCACATGTGTATGTGCTCACAAAGAAGGACATCACCTTCTGTGCAAGTGGTTTTAAGGTGGGAAAGTCTTCTTCAGAAACCAAGCTCCAGAAGTGGCCAACACCTGCTCTGAGTTCAGCTTGGAGAATGTCATTTGCTTGCTGGTCAATTATTTCACTTTCAAGAGAGGCACGGCTGTTAGGGCAGAGATGTGTGAGCTTGGTTGGACCAAGAGAGGATACATCCACATGAAAGGGATTTTCAATTAAATTAAAAATTCCCTTATGTTGATTCACATCACTGAATCTGGATTCAAACTTCCCACTTAACTCCTTCAAAACATCAACAAAACCACTGTAGCTGAAGTCCTGCTGCAGAATAGGATCATTTGTGTTTTTTTCTTTCAATCTTGGGAAGTGGGCGAGGTCTTTCTCAGGTATCCACAAAGCAGTTATTTTGTTCTGGAATGCCCTGATTGCCCTCATCATGTCACTTGGCAGCTTGTCTCTTGCTTGGAGCTGCAAGTTGAGAGAGTTCAGGTGACTGGTAATATCTGTTAGAAAGGCCAGCTGTATGATCCAATGTGGGTCTTTTAACTCAGGCTGGTGTTTCCCTTTATTGTCCAAGAAGGTGCAAATTTCAGGAAGGAGGCTGAGAAACCGCTGAAGCACCTTTCCACAAGAGAGCCACCGTACTTCACTGTGCATCACTAAATCACTGTACTCTGTGTTATAGTCTTCTATTAACTGTCTGAACTGCCAGTGGTTTAGTGCTCTTGAAACAATATAGTTTACCACAGGCACAACAGTTTGCATTACATTTTCAAAGTCATTATTTCTGAGCTTTGATACAAGTCCTGCTGATGGATAATACAATGAAAACTGAGGAATTTAGGCATGTCATCTCTTTTATTCATGAGGCCAACAAGACCCTTTTCTTTGCCTCGCATGCTTGGGGCACCATCAGTACAAACACTTCAAAGTTTGGACCAGCTGAGATGATTTGTTGAAAAAAAAATCAAGAGTGCATTCAGAACATCCTCACCTCTGGTTTGGCCAAGAAGGGGAAGCAAGCACAACATTTCCTCCTTAAAGGTGTTTTATTTGGGGAACCTCACCCAAACACACAGCTGCGCATTATCGCTGATATCCCTGCTTTCATCCAGTGCGATGCTAAAACAGGGCGCTGCACGCAGGTCAGTCAGCAGCTGGTCACATATGTCTCGTCCAATATCCTCCATCCGTCTCATTATTGTTGAATCAGACAGTTGTAATGCTTTTATTTGTTTAAGAATTGCATCATTGTCAAAGTCTGCAAACATTATTTCTGCTGAGGCTAAAAGGCAGTCTTTCACTATCTCAGAGTGCGAGAATGGCTTTTTAGCACTTGCCAAAATCCATGCAATCTCAAAAGAGGCCTCTGTTAAACGTTCTGCTGTAGACGTCCTGTGGATAAGGTTTTGTTTTTCCTGAAGTGATTCGGTAAGCTGTGTTATTTTTCTCTTTCTGAGTTCGCTGCCGGGTGGATAACTTTCATTGAATTTTTGATGCGTGGTATTAAAATGGCGCTCTAAGTTACTTCGTTTGAAACCAGCATGGGTTTGTTTGCATATTAAGCACAGTGGATTCTTGCCATGAAGAACAAATAAAAATTCGTCTTTCCATTTGTCCTGAAATTTTCTGTGCTCGTCTTGTATTCTACGTACTTCTCGCTTTTTACTGTGGATGTGCACCTGCCTGCTCGTCCCCTCTCTGCGTCATCTTCGTGTTGAATTTAATCTTCTTCGTGCTCTGAATCGTTATCGTCTGTGTGCTTTACAACACTGTGGCTCTGTCCATCTGTTTTGTGTCCCTTTTTTTTATTATTGATCCATTTTGCGCATGTAACCATAATGATAAACGCTGCTGAGGATGTGCGCTGGTTTCACGTCAGTCATCAAGCGTGGCAGTTATGTGAACATGTCATTTTAAGAAGCTACGTCGTAGCTTCTTAAAATGAGCTATGTCGTAAAAATGTATTGATTTTGCTCTGTTATAGTTATGTAGGATCATGAGCTGCAAGCTGCAAGATCAAGCATGACGAGCCACATGTGGCTCGCGAGCCGCGCAAAGAGTATCACTGATCTAACTTAAAGAAGAATGAAAGAATGAAACAGAATGAGATGAGCTTTTATTGCAAATAAATTAAATGGACATTTGCAAATACAGGTTATCCCTGTAAACACTGTAAAGGGTGCAAAGGACTTCAGACTGCATGCATTCACCTTCTAGCAGGACAACACTAAACACACAGCCAGAGCTATAATGCAATGGTTCAGATCAGAACCTATTTTTTATGTTGGAAAGCCTTACACAAATTCTAACACCTAAATCTAATTCAGAATCTGTTGTAAGACTTTAAAAATAATATTTACAGATGCTCTTTACCCAATCTGAGCTTTCACTATTTTACAAAGAAGAATGAGCAAAACTGGTAGAGATCCCATAAGACTTGCAGGTATCATTGCAGTGAACGCTGGGTTCTTTCATGTATTCACTCAGGGTGGCTGTGTACAAGTGCATGCTACACTTTTTTTTCAGATTTTGTGAAAACATCTATTATTTTCCATTTGCTTTGTAATTGTGTACTTCTTTGTGTTGGTCTATCCCATAAAATCCTAATATAATAAACTTCTGTTTGTGATTCTAACATTACATAATGTGACAACCTGAAGGGGTGTGAACACTTTTGCACTGTGCTGCATAGTTTTTCTTTTTTACACCTCAGTTTAATTATTACTTTTGGATGTATGAACAGATGGAAACATAATAACCTTTGAAAATCAATGAAATGCAGTCTTCTTTTTATGACACATGATTGGAAGTTGACAGAAATCACTTGCTGACAGCACTCGATGACTCTGCGTGTTATGAGGGTGGGTGCCAATTTATTTACTGCAATCTTTTTCCCACTTACTGTAGTGGCTGACTGCGAGAGCCAATCCCAGAAAAATGTGTAAAACACACAACTTGATTGCCAGTAATGTGCTTCCGCTGCTATTCTGATGGGAACCCACAGCATGCATAGTGGAGTATAACAGCTGTGCAGCTCTGTCTCTACACTTCAGCAGACTTTGGATGAAGCACCTGTCAGAGGGGGCTGCAGGGTCACAGCAACTATTTGCTGTTGTTCATACACTCAATCCATTTGACTTCTGGCTTTCTTGATTATGCATTTTGATTAAAATTTCATTCAGCACAATGGCAAGTGTTAAATGGTAATTAATCTAGTTCTGTACTGGTCCAACAATGTCTGCTGTGATTATAGCGCTCACATGAGTAGATCAACACTAAAGCTTGTATGACTCAGCCAGGCAAGTAGTTTCCTTCTATTTCAGCCTCTGTCTGTGACAGATGGTGCTGAATAATGTCCTGAAACGTTTAGAGAGGATGTCTCGGTACCACTCGCTTTTTGACTTTGGGATACATAATCATAAAATGAATTTATGTATACATCTTTATGTATTTGCAAAAGTTTGTGTGTAATTTGATCATGAATACAGTGCTTCACACTGTGACAATATTGTCTCATTTTGCTATCTTTGTATAACCAGAAGCACCAAGGTTACTATCAAATATTTTGTATGGTAATCATTTTTATATAACTTACACGTTGAATTGCCAGAGGAAAGGTTCTGACTATTGTCTGTTCTTATGAACCAATTATGCAGCTTTCTTGGAGCTCCTCGATGGTGTCCTGGAATGGATGCCATTTGGGATGTCTATTGTGCTCCTGAGAGACTTGAGGAAGCAATAACCTCTTTTAGAAAACACTTTAAGGAAGGAGTAAGACACCTTTCGGGCTTCTCCATGTGTTTTGTGAAAGGCGTGATGTGACGAGAGAGGTAGTATGCCTTGCAGCTGTTACGCCCCTGACTTACATTGGGGCAAGATGGTCTCACCGATTAAGGGAGTGATATAGTGAGTACTTCAGACTTGACTAGGACTCGTCGTGTTTTGAGACTTGTGAAATTTTTTACTTTTAATTGTTTTTTTGTGTTTGGTGTGACAATATCTTCCCTGTATAATCACCTACCTGCTGTGTGTTATTATTGTCCTTATAAGTATTAACGACATAAAGCTTTGTGACCAAATGCAGGTGCATGTGCAAACCATCACATTCATGGCGGTGCCGGTGAGCACACCCGTTTCTGGCCCACCATTCGTAATAAAACGTCACACAAGGAGCAAATAAAAGAGCAACAAACTGCAGCATCTGTGACATAAAAATACAGGATGCTGGGTCCACCACACCTAATTTCCTCTGCCACCTGAAAACCCAATCGGAGGTTAGTTACTGCATGATATCGCTTGATGTTAGCAGCTATGCTACAAACAAGCTTAGCACCACAGTGGGGCAAACATTAGTTCATTACTAGTTGTTACTGCAGGGCTTCTTAGGTCAAAATCATCATTGTTCATTTAAATTCTGTTTTAATTTTCATTTTATAACTATTTATTTTGGTTTTTATTTTATTTATATTGTCAGAAAAAGGCAGCATTGACTTAGACTTGAGATCAGAGACTTGGGACTAAATGTACAAATCAGTAGATGTCTAAATGCAGTTGATGGCAGTAAATATAATTAATAAAGGTAATGGGGGAAAAATATATGTATATGACACACTTTCCATGATTTTTGTTGAAAAAAAAAACTTTATTATTGTCCATCCACTTCACAATTATGCAGATTATTCTGTTTGTTCCTCACATGACATCCCAATAAAATACAGTGAAGTATGTGACCGTTATATTACAAAATATAAAAAAAGGGAAGAGGTACCAATATTTATCCTTTACATTCACATTTATTTAACGGCTAAACCATGAGTGCTTGGTTTTTATAGTTAGGTTTAAAGCAGCAATTGATACTTGATTAATAATGACTCACCACAAACATGAAAAAGTGTGTCAGAGCCTGACTGCACACCCAAGTCCTGCGCTCCAGAGGAAATAGTGGCAACTTTTTTCGGCATGAAGTTGTGGTAGTTTATTCTATAGATCTATCGGTTTACTGTTGGTTAACCTCGAATACAATGTGCTTTTTTTTTTAGCAGCAATCAACGACTTAAAAAGCACTGTGGTCTGCATTATTCAGAACGATAGATGTTTAGAACTACAATAACTCTCCCTAAATGTGTCTGTAGGAGCAAACTAAAGCATGGTGGTGATAACATCATGATGTTTAAATATGTAGAGATTCTTCAAGAAAACCTGCTCCAGCACTGCCCTGGACCTCAGACTAAGGCAACAATTCATCGTTCAGCATGGGAATGACCTGAAGGCCACAGCCAAGAAGAAAAAGAAGTCTCATTGTTGTCAGTCTGTGAATATCCTGAATTGGCTCTAATTAAACTTTCCAGAGACCTAGAAATGTCGGTCTACCAGTGCTGCCAACCAATGGAGCTTGAGAGGATCTAAAGAGAAGAATGGAGAAAATACTTAAAAACATGTGTACCATGCTTGTAGAGACAAATCCGAGGCAAAATAAGGCTGTGTTTGACTTCAGTATAGTCAGTAACCAATGGATGCAAATACTTATTTACCTATTAGGTTTAAATGTTTACATTTTTGATAAATTAACTAAAATTAAAAAATAAAAAAAATCAACTTTTTCATTACAAATTTGTTTGTGTTGATTCTATTAAATAAATCAATCTTAAAATCAGTTTCAGAATAATTCTGTAATGCAACAAAATGTTGAAAAAGTAAATGGATGTACATACTTTCTGGTGACAGTGGCACTGTTATCCACTTGTTTGATGTAGTTTGGATTGATTTCATTGGTTATGTCATCCATGTTGTTTCTCATTTAGCTAATTTAGCTTTGTATCCTGTGTTTAACATTTTAATTCTCTACTCTTTAGTTCTACTAGCTTGTTACTACCAGCCTTGTTTTTTGCCTTTTGTCTCCCAAAGTCTTTTTGTTCTTCATCTGCTCATCATGTGTATGCCTATATTTTGGAGTGTACAGAACTCCATAAACTTTTATGCAGCAGAAGCTGAAATGAAAATAAACTAGAAGAGTTTGGGGGAACAGCTCCAATTGACGTAATGTATCTTTGACAATTAACAGTTAGAAAACTGGAATGTGACCTCCAGAAACAAAACAGTAAGACTGTGGCTCTTTAGCTGTGGCACTGGTGTGTCAACCAATTAACTTAATTTAACAGGCAAGACAAAAGACCTCATAAATTCAATAATACCTGCTTTAATTAATTTAGAAGTATACTGAGCATCAATTTTATTGTAAAGGAAGATGAAGTAATTAATTTATCAAGTATCTTCTTTTACAAAATCATTTGTGACCTTTTGCATTTTTTCTGCAAACTGTCCATTCTCAATGCATTAATTAGTAGATGGAGAATGTCTAGTGACAATTTTTAAAACTATTGCCAGTAGTTGGTGATATGAACAAAACAAGTTTTTCTTTGGTGTGAAGTCAACCCTATGATCTTTGACCAACACATTTGGATAGGTTCACACATGAGTCTAAAAGGACATTAGTCTCAGAGGAAATTCCTCCCAGACTTTTCCTGATATTTCACTTCAGCATGACTGGGATGTAAGGCTGAAAAGCCAACTTGAAAACATTATCCCTCTGGTCAAGACTGATTCCAACGCCGAGGCATAAAGGCTGCAGCTGGAATGGAGGTGGACAGACAATGTGGACATTCTGTCAAAGTCCAGAATGGCTTGTGGGCTGAACCTAGACAAAGGCTGTCACATTCCCTGAGGGGAGGCGGACAGGCTAGATAGCCTACCCGGCAGCTGACAGCCTGAATGAAAAGCACCCATGTCTGCCTAAGTAATGGTAAACATCTCAACTGATTAATTCCTTGTCAAGTAATTCAATTTGAATAACTTTCATTTGCTAATAGGAACTGTAAAGGAGCCCCCATCACTGCTATTAATGAAAAGTCAATTATTACTCAATCCTTGACAATATGAAAGGGACAGTTCTGGATTTTTTAAGTGATAGTAGTTGCAGTTGATATCTCTCCTCCAGTAGATCATTTTAATCGAGACCGAATTATTTGGTTCCAGAGACTAAAGCGAACAGCTAGTCTGAGAGACGCCAAGACCAACGCAGATGTATATCGTCAACAAAACGAGGTGGGACACTGTTCACTACCAACAATGGTCCTGTGTGAACCATTTACTGACAATGGAACATATTAAACATTTTTAATCAGAGTAGCTAAACAGAAAAATAAAGGCAATTTAAATAAAATATAATAGGGATATTTCAAACCAAAATGATGTTTTTGCTTTTTAAGTCATTATTTCTCAAGCGATCACTGGGAATGGAAATTATTTACCTGTTCCATTCTTAGTATGTGTTGTATGCATGAAGATCATTAGTAGAGCACCCCCTGCCCACCACTACCACCCCATTTCCTGTGTAACTAATCATTGGTTTCTGTGTAAATAGCTGCCCAAAGCAAATGTGACCATAGTTTAAGGGTCCTGAGAAAAAAGCGTCAGCATAAACCGCTGAGATATTTTTGAGTTTAGAGCTGTTTTAGGACAGTAGGAGGTACTTGTTCAACCCTAAATCCCACATTACTGTTTTTTTTTTTACACAAAATGGAGCTTAAAACTGTTTATGATTATTGCTTTCGTCTGTTTGTTCCATTAGCTTTGCTCTGCAACGCACAAAATTATATAAAAAACTTGACAAATTATAAACAAACAAAAAGCCTAAAAGACGCCACAATGATGCTTTTAAATGCAAAACAGCAGCTGTCCCACAGTACCTTAACCCCCCTATAGATGACTGTTTGCATTTTAGAGCGAATCCTCTGAAAGCTAAACCAGTCAGTATTTTCTGCAATGAGGTCGGTAATAATTATTTCCATCTGGGTGGGGTACATCCTGGACCATCACCGGGTCAAAACAGAGATGCACGAGAAAAACAACCAATGGCTAACACATTCACTCTTAAAAATCAATCATCAGGTAGCAGGCTCATTTTTAGACTGCAGGAGAAAGCTGCAGATCTTGAAGAAAACCTAAGCAGGAATTTTGAGGACATGTAAACTCCATACTGAAAGGTCCCATTTGGAGAGGCACCAGTGCACCACCGTTTTTAATGTGATATGTCTTTTTGAATATGATGTTGTAATACTTATGAATGATTTTTGCATTATCTGTAGTACCCAGTTGGTCTGCCTTTAAGTTGTTTGGAGAATCAGGTATAACTTCTTGCAAGTGGAGCCAGCTTACCTGATGCTTTGCCCAGAGACAAAATACGTTTAGACTTTTTTCTATCTTAAACAACTTTTAAAGCAATGTTGCTCTTGCATCAAACTGTTATTTACAGTACTATGTGTTGCAACTAGTCAGCAGCTTGGCGGTCTGGTTGTTTATCTCCATATTATTAATTCCATCAGAGTAGGCCTCCACAATACATTAGCTACACGAAACACTGGATGAAATGCATTCCTGCATCAGTATATTGCCACTACCATGTTTCACCACAGTATTCTCCTTAAAATTGTATCTGCTTATAGGCCAAAAGGTTCAGGTTTGGTATAATCTGACCAGAAAACCCTATTCCATATGTTTGCTCTCACTACATGGCTTTTCTAAAACTGCAAACTGGACTTCTTATTCCTTTCTTTCAACGATGGCTTTGCTCTTGCCACTCTTCTGTAAAGGCCGGATTTGTGTTGTGCACAAAGAGCAGTTTTTCTGTCAGCAAATTCTCCTTTCAACGAATTATCCCCACGGTAACTCTGGGGAAGCTCTCCAGCACCCCCAGTGTTACAATGATTGCTTCTCTAGTTAATAGTCTTCATGCCCACTCTGTCGGTTTAGGTGGACGGTCAAGTCTTGGTTAGTTTGCAGTTGTGCTAAACTCTCTCCGTTTTCAGTTGATGGACTAAACTGTCAGCTTTTAAACTTGGGATATACATTTATATTTCCAACTATGCTGTGTTTTAGGGCTATCACTGTGAAGAGTGCTAGGTACATCCACATGTTACTTGATCAGTTTTGTCTGTAAAAGCATATACACTGTCCAAGGATTCACCAAACCAAATGACTGATTAACTTTTGATTTCATGGAAAAGATCATCTTTTTCAGAAGGGTCAACTTATTGGCATGCATCAGGCAAAGAAAACATCCAAGCAGATTAATAATACTACAAAAATTGGGTTAAGATCTGTCAAATTACAGCTAAAGGCAGTCCAGCAAAATATTAGAATGTGTGTTTTTTTGGACGGGCACTGTATTAGGTTATATGTATAGAGAGAACATTAATGCCTGAAATGAGTGTGCTGTCTGCCCAAATCAACAAAAAGGGGGGTAAATCAATCAGATGCACAAAATGGACAAATGCAAGGAAAACTCTTCGTTACTTTCCATTTATCATAACATTAAACTCCCTTTCTGATGCACAGAATGGATGCTGCCTTTTAAGCTGAAATAGGTTGT
Organism: Crenichthys baileyi; assembly: GCA_036173005.1. Classification (NCBI taxonomy): domain Eukaryota; kingdom Metazoa; phylum Chordata; class Actinopteri; order Cyprinodontiformes; family Goodeidae; genus Crenichthys; species Crenichthys baileyi. The sequence goes on along the minus strand of JAHHUM010002936.1, from coordinate 228,488 downwards.
GACCTGCAGAATTATCCAGTATGAACCTAATTTGAATACCAGGCTGATTAGAGCCAAGTGCCTAATCAACTGACAATATAATCTTTTATTAGGGTGATTCGAAACAGTTGGGGTCACAGAGACCACTGTGTGTATTTTCATCTGTACACGTATTTCATCCTTACTTTCTTCAGTTGGTTATATTTAGGCATTTATTTAGCTATTGAGTGATTTTACTTATAGCACTATATTTAAGCCAATACTCGACAAGCTCCTGGTGTAATATTGAGCAGACCATAATTACACTGCTCAAAAAAATAAAGGGAACACTTAAACAACACAATATAACTCCAAGTAAATCAAACGTCTGTGAAATCAAACTGTCCATTTAGGAAGCAACACTGATTGACAACACATGCTGTTGTGCAAATGGAATAGACAACAGGGGGAAATCTTTGGCGATTAGCAAGACACACTCAATAAAGGAGTGGTTCTGCAGGTGGGGACCACAGACCACTTCTCAGTACCTATGCTTTCTGGCTGATGTTTTGGTCACTTTTGAATGTTGGTGGTGCTTTCACACTCGTGGTAGCATGAGATGGACTCTACAACCCACACAAGTGGCTCAGGTAGTGCAGCTCATCCAGGATGGCACATCAATGCGAGCTGTGGCAAGAAGGTTTGCTGTGTCTGTCAGCGTAGTGTCCAGCGCATGGAGGCGCGACCAGGAGACAGGCCAGTACACCAGGAGACGTGGAGGAGGCCGTAGGAGGGCAACAACCCAGCAGCAGGACCGCTACCTCCGCCTTTGTGCAAGGAGGAACAGGAGGAGCACTGCCAGAGCCCTGCAAAATGACCTCCAGCAGGCCACAAATGTGCATGTGTCTGCACAAACGGTTAGAAACCGACTCCATGAGGATGGTATGAGGACCGACATCCACAACTGGGGGTTGTGCTCACAGCCCAACACCGTGCAGGACGCTTGGCATTTGCCAGAGACCACCAGGATTGGCAAATTCGCCACTGGTGCCCTGTGCTCTTCACAGATGAAAGCAGGTTCACACTGAGCACATGTGACAGACGAGACACCGTGGAGAGCGATCTGCTGCCTGCAACATCCTTCAGCATGACCAGTTTGGCAGTGGGTCAGTAATGGTGTGGGGGGGCATTTCTTTGGCGAGCCGCACGGCCCTCCATGTGCTCACCAGAGGTAGCCTGACTGCCATTAGGTACCGAGATGAGATCCTCAGACCCCTTGTGAGACTATATGCTGGTGCGGTTGGCCCTGGGTTCCTCTTAATGCAGGACAGTGCTAGACCTCATGTGGCTGGAGTGTGTCAGCAGTTCCTGCAAGATGAAGACATTGAAGCTATGAACTGGCCCGCCCGTTCCCCAGACCTGAATCCGATTGAGCACATCTGGGACATCATGTCTTATTTGCTCCCCTACAGATGTCTTCTGTTTTTGTTTTTTTTGTCACACCTGTCACAAAAGGGGTGGTGGTTGTGGAGGATCCAATTGCAAGCAAAAGTGAGGCATAGGTGGAGCAAAAAATAAAGAGGTTTAATAATACAAAAGCAACTTACAAAAACTATGTTTAAGGGCCAACAAATACAAGAATGTGAACTGATAATGAAACTTTTCATATCAAAAAATAAACCAGGAACATGGAGGAAAGACGATGAGGGTAGGATAATACCAGACAGATCAGAGCAGTATAGAGCAGATGAACCAGCAGTGACCTAAGAACCAAAGGGGAGAATACACTGAGGAAAACTGATGAGTGGAACAAGAAACAGCTGAGACTAATGAGCAGAGTGGAAGCAGCTGAGACAATGGGAATCAAAGAGAATGCATGGCAGAACGGAAACTAAACAGAATGGAAACCAGTAAGCAGTACACAAACAGAACAGGCCCTATCCCAATACCCACACTACATCCTACGCCCCTCTATAAAGTGTGTACTTTGTACAAATGCACGTAGGGGTTGAAGTGCGCAGGTTGTGGGCCAGTTGTCTTTGCAGAATTGTTTTAATTAATTCATATTTGCGGGTTTTCAAGCATGAACTGACTGTTTAGGATGATGCTGGAGAATTTAAATTGACTCTAAGTACAGACTTTGATTAGGCTTTTCCAAAAATGTCATTTTGGTTGAATTTTTTTTTAGCCAATCAGAGGTGGACTTGGTTTGCTTCAAATTATTGTTCTGCTGCATACGCCAATTACTTTTTATTGAACAGAGAAAAATACAAGCATTCCTGCTGCTTAAATTATATTTAGTCCAGATATTCAATTCAAAAATTCTTTATTAATCCCAAAGGGAAATTAAATGTTGTTGTAGCTCATTATGGAGGTTTCTTCAAAGAGCTGTTGTAGATGCTGATGGCTGTGGGCAGGAAGGATCTCCTGTAGCGCTCTGTCTTACAGCACATCTGAAGAAGCCTCTGACTGAAGACACTCTGTTGTTGTACAACGGTCTCATGAAGAGGATGCTCAGGGTTCTCCATAATGTTCTTCATTTTATTAAGAATCCTTCTTTGTACAATGTTCTCCAGAGGTTCCAGAGGAGTCCCGAGAACAGAGCCAGCCTTCTTTATCAGCTTGTTGAGCTTTTTTAAGTTCCTGGCTCTGATGCTGCTTCCACAGCAGATGATGGCAGAAGAGATCACACTCTCCACAACAGACTTATAGAACATATGCAGCATCTTGCTGCAAACACCAAAGGACCTAAGCTTCCTCAAGAAGTACAGTCTGCTCTGTTCCTTCTTGTAGATGGTTTCACAGTTGCATCTCCACTCCAGTCTGTTGTCCAGGTGAACACCGAGGTATTTATACTCCACCACCTCCACTTCTTTTCCCATGATGGAAATAGTTTTTGACTTTTTCCTGTTTCTCTTCAAATCTACAATCATCTCCTTTGTTTTAGTCACGTTCAAGATGAGATGACTGTTTCTACACCATGCCACAAAGTGGTCCACCACCTTCCTGTACTCATCTTCTTGTCCATTTCTGATCCACCCCACAACTGCAGAATCATCCGAGAATTTCTGCAGGTGACAGGAGTCTGTCTTGTACTGTCTTGTACTATATATTATAATTGTATATATTATTACATATTATATTGATATGTATATATTAAATATGATAATATTGTGAATGACATTTATTTACTGATGTTATTGAGAACACACCCGGCAGTGTTGTCAGTCAGTGGTTTCATATAGTCATGACAATACAATACAAAAACAGTTCTTCAGGCAAAGAAACTGTGTTGGGGGGGAGGAGGGGCTCCCCGCCAACACAGTCTTCTCTCCAAACATGGAACTTTCACTGGCATCTCGATAAAACCCCTTTAACCCAGAAGCGGCATCAAGGAACTTTTCGTCTCTGTAACTTTTTCAAACCATGGTGCATCTTCAGACCAGTAACTGGCCCATTCCCTTGATGTTTGACTGTTGATAATGATGTTTTTCTGAAAATGTTGTTTCTTTCATCCCATAAGGAACGGGACACATACCTTCCATACAGTTCCTCTTTTGTCTGGCCAGGGATCATCAATACGTTTTTTAGGAAAACACCTTGCAGAGATGGACACTTTATGTTCTTGGAATTCTTCAGTGGATGCCATTTGAGTCTTTTGTTTTGATGAACACATGAACACTAGTCCTAACTAAGGCAAGTGAGGTTTGAAGTACTGTGGATGTTGTTCTGGGTTCTTTTGTGATCTCATGGATGTGCTCTTGAAGTGGGCACTCCTGGGAAGGTTTCTCATGTTTTCTCTATTTATGGTTTGCTGGAAACTGAAACCCCTCTTAATGTCTTATTAACTATTCCCAGGATAATCAATGTAAATTCATTTGTTTCTCGTTATGTTTAACTGATTTCTTTATTTTACAGGTCATGCAGTAATCAGTCCTGGGTGTGGCTACAGACAAAACAAGCAAGAACCAAAGAAGTCTGTAAGATGGCAAACCATTTTCTCACAGTATTGTTTAAAGAAGGATACTGAATTATTTATCATACCCATAGCAGCATTTCCATCCCATTTAGATCTATAAGATGCATAAACAGTCTCGAATTTGTTCCAGTCATGCAAATCAGGCTACCTTCATTTAGTCTCCTTTTAGTGACATTGGCTTTATACCTGAATAGTATTAGTAAAAGGAAAGTAATCACCAAGATTCACATTACTTCTGTCACTGGGAAGGATGCGTTATTTTATTTGCCAACCAGCAGCCAGCACCTATGATGAATGTGCATTTATTAGGACGTCTTTTGGCAGGGTCTTGTCTGACATGTCTGGAAAGTTCAATTGTATTCATGCTAATCAGTGTTTCATTCAAATGAGTGTATTAGAATTGCAAATCACTATACATACTTCAAAAACGCTACTATAGTGTCTTATTAAGTGTGGTTTAAAAATATCAAGGTGTTTTTTAAGCAAAGGAAGAAATCAGCTGTGGCATTGTACATCATAAGAATACCTGACGTTAAACTGAATGACTTTATGGATAAAAACCCAAGTTGTCTCTAGGTAAAACAGCTGTCAGATGTTACTCTGATTAAGGACAAAGACCTTTTGGTGAGGATGAACTCTCAGTCACCAGTCATGTCATCACTATTCACTTCAAATGCCTGCCTATATCAACCTGTTAGCACTCTGCCACTTTGCGATGTCTCATTTCAAGTACTCTAAACTGTGACAGATAGAAAAAGACAATTCCACTTCAAATTGCCTGTTAATCACTTTGGCATTTTTCTCCCAATGTGCCAAATATTTCTCAGTGTTCAGAATTTTCATTTGCATGCTAATGAAGGTGAAGGGCAGAAGCCCCTAATTACAGTCCAGTAAAGGCCTGCCTAATGGTCCACTAAAGACATAGCATGGCTGAGCCCATAATTCCATTATGCAAATGCATAGTCAGGAGTAGAAAACCCACATTCATTGCAAACTAGACCCACTATTGCTGGACTCATTCGCACATTGAATGTAAAACATTGTACTGGTCTTTGTAGCTTCCATTGATTATAGGAAGACACATTTTGAAGAAAAAAGACATAGCTTTTGATCACTTAGCTATGATATGTTAATTGCTACTTACATACCAGGTCTGTACTTGTTATAGTTTAAGGGACCTTCCCTGCATTGATGAGATGAAGATTTAGCAATAAATTACACAATTAGTGTCACAGTGATCGTGGCTATTGTCTTGTAATATGAACACAGTGGATTGTATTGTTTCCCGACATCATCCTGGGTGTTCACAAAATAGTTTTGTGATTTAGTTGCAAATACATGTCTTCTGTTACACTGCCTTGGTCTTTCCCCTGTCAAACATATCTGGCAGCGACATGCTTGCATGATGAAGCTGACATTACATACACTGCACTGCTGCTCTGTTGATTATAGAGGAGCACAGCTTGCACTGTCCCCCATTTCACCTTTACTCGCCAACTCGTCTCTGGCTTGCTCCATAGGCGACTTAGGGCCTGATCCTTAAAGATTCCAAGTAAGGACCGCTTAAAAATTGCACATGCAATAAATGGGCATGTTGCGGTTGATCTATAAAGATTAGGTGTGCAGTGGAGAACAGGTGCAAAAGTGGTGCAGATCGCCCTGTTTAAATGAAAATATTGTGTGTGTTGCTGGATGTCAACATGGACAGTTTTGAGAGCAGAGTGGCCGCATAAGAAAGATGAAGTTCGAAGCCATGGAGTTGGAGGTAATATTACTACTACCACTACTACTACTACTACTACTAAGAAGAGCAAGAAATATTATAAAACATGTTTTAAAAACATTTGAAAAGATCAAAACAAAAAAAGCTGTAGTTAAAAGATGAAATATTAATACTAAAACCTGGAAAACAGGACTTTAATACACCCCACACCCCAGCCCCTTTGACCCTTGAAAGTTGTCAGATGTTATTCTGTGAAGCAGATTGTTGGAATTGAGGGATATTGAGGGATATTCAAGTGTGCTTTCATACAGAGCCTGTGAACATTGAGGAAGAAAATAAAAACATCTCTTGCGCACAAGATAGGAGTGTGCACTTTAAGGAGCACCCAGGACAGTTGTTTGATTAGTTTTTCCCTCAGTGTTCCTTTTTCAGGTTTCTGGTGGCTGTTGATGTTCAGATTTGTTTGTTTATACACGTGCCACAATATCTAGGTTCAGTCATGGTGTTTTTCCTCTTGGTTTAATTGCATAAAGATTGTCTGCAGTCCTGCTGCAAACATGCAGGGCAATTATAATCTGCGCCAGCTTTTCTGGGCTCTATAGACACGCTCCTTTAGTGCATTCAGACCTAACGGTGACGTCCCACACGGTAATGGCGTGCTGAAAATATAATGCTGCAGCTTGAAAATGGCATTGCTGGAAAGATATCTCTACTTTAAAAATTTTTGACAGTCACAATATGTTGACATGCGCACAGAAGGTTCTCTCTCCATGAAGGTTCATTCTCGCCACAATGACTGCAGACATTTTTGCGTGCCAGTTTGCACCGGCCTTTCAAATGAGCTAAATATAGACAGAAACTACATTGGCCATCCGTTTCAGGCTAGGTAAGGGATTATATTTGCATATCTTCCTTCCATAAATATGCGTGTTCGGGTCATTAGCATATGTTTTGCATATTTATGCAGACAAACACACTAAAAGGTTTGGGTCTGCTGTTCTGCTGATTTTACATGCAAATCGATTTGCAACTGGTTTGTAGATTTCTGAACATTTACAATTTTACTCTGTGCAAGGTCATGGGGGTGGCAGTTCCAATTTCCAGTGGTTTATGGACAAGTGAGTACACCCTGGAAATGTGGCCTTTCTATCAAACCTCTTTGTCTTTTCATTTGCCATCCTTTAGTATTGCTCCTAATTATGTCTGATCAAACAAATCAAGTTTTATTTTTATGTCTTAAATTAAACTGAGGAAACATTTTGTTTGCTCTATTAGGAAGTAAAAACAAAATCCATAGTGCCCTTAAACAGAGTAGAGTAACCACAAAGACTTTTACTCATTTTCTCTATGGCATTGTATTTTAGTGACCTAAGAAGATTTCTGGGTATTAACACTACGGTATCACCTTTCTACACACCTGGCTCTGTAGCATATGTAATTTGATCACCAGACAAGTGTGGCTATCACAGGGTCTTGCACTTGTTGACAAATTCTGCAATATGAGGATTGGCACTTTGTGATACCATTAATACTTGACATATGTTACCGATCAAAAGTTTTAGAACGCTTTTCTCACTTAATGGGTCTCTTTATTTTAATGACTATTTTAATTGTAGATTCTCACCAGAGACAACAAACCTGTGAATGAACACACGAGGAGTTATGTGGTAAACAATAAGTGTGAAATACCTCTAAAGACTTTTATATTTTTAGAATATTACAAAATAGCCACCCTTTGCTTTGATTACTGCTTTCTCTTAGCATTCTCTCTGTGAGCTTCATGAGGTGGTCACCTAAAATGGTTTTCCAAAGAGTCTTGAAAGAACTTCCCAGAGGTTCATGGAAAGATGGCAAAGTTAATATTTCAGTCATTACAGCAAAGGGTGGCTACTTTAAGGATTCTAAAATATAACATGTTTAAAGTTATTTTACAATTGGGCAAAAGTGATGTCAATACAAAAATTGTGAACTTCGTCCCTTTGTAGTAGAACTCATTTGACAGGACTTGATGTTTCACAAAATACTTTCCATTTCTCATGCTGAAATCAATGTAAGTTGTGTTTTTTTTAATTGATAAATGCAAGAGGGGAAGCAGTAGGACAGCTGTTTTAGTTACTAAAGAATAGAGCTCAATGAACAGTTTAAAAACAGAAAAACAGATACAATTAACCTCTGCAAACATCTAGTTTTTTTTTGTTTTTTTCTACAATAAACTACTCTAAGCACTAAACAATGACAGCAGACATAAAAAAAGCCCTTGTATGGAGGCGCAATAGAGTATCATTGCATTAAAGAGTAGACTAAAATCTGAAAAAGGTGGTCAGTTTATTAATGGCTAGTTTTGATTCCAATACATGTATTTTAAGAATAGTTTCATGCTTGCATATAGATGAAGAGCAATTATTTTAAATGAAAACAAATTACATGAAAGAGGTTAGGGTTTGACATAAACTATACAATATTCCAACTGAACTTTATGAATGTTTTGAAAGTTGTGTACTAACAATAAATAGGTTTAAATCATTTAAATTAAACTGATTATAATAAATTAATGAAGGATTTTATGTTTTTTTTTCACAAGATAAAATGCAAGGAGAACCTGGATTCTCTCTCACTTCAGTGACAAAAAAAATGCAAATACAGTTCCAAGGTGTCTATGACAGATAAAAACTTAAATCTTTCTGTATCTGACACAACCACACATATGTAAATGACATGTAAATCCCTCCACATTTGCCTGCTTAATAGTGATTTTTAGTCAGGGTTAGGCAAATTGAGATTGTGTCTAATCCACTAACACTCACCACCCACTCGCTGAAAAATTAAAAGGAAATACTTTGCAGTGGGACTTTTTTCTCCCTTCAGAATGACTCCTATCATTGGCACTAAGACAGAGTATTATCACCAGCAAGTCAGGTGAGCAAGAGTCAGATTTTTCCATTCCAGAAACTTTGATAAGATCAGAGAATGTGTAATTTATAAAGAGGCTTTGGGGTGCAAAGGTGCCAGCCTTGGTGGATTAATTTCAAAGCTGAGGCAATTTGCACTTGGTAATGAAGGAGCTATTTGCTTGCATTTTCAGGGCTTGTTTGCTCCACAACTTGATTTAGATAATTTTATTGGGGAAATAAGCAAAGATGCTGCAAATCACTTGCCAACACTTATACAAGTTGTCCTTATGACTATTTGCTTATAGCACTCGACAGAATTATTCAATTCCAGTCTTGCCAAAGACGTTAGCTTGACGTCTTGGCCAGCAATGTTACATCAGCCCATATCTGTCTCCAAGCGTTCATGATTGGCCACTCACCGGTCTCGCTCCGATCCCTGTAAAAAGACAGATGACTATAAAGAGCTGCTCCCCTTGAGCAGCTTTGGTACTGTCACTGAGAGGTAGTTGAGTGTCTGTCTGATGTGCAGCAACCTGCCAATGATCACAGTTTCCCCGGGGATATACAGCAGCACAGCAGGTGACAGTCATTTAAAAAATGCTGGCTTGGCTCTCGATTTCTACATCAAAGATGGAGAAACAGGACTAATCTCTATTCAGGTCTTGCTTCTGGCGCTCACTGTGCAGTTACAGAGGGATGTCTCGAGCCCCCGATCACTCTCTTCCGCTAAATTTCAAGCAAAAATAAGAGTTAAAATACAAAAAAACTGTCTGTTGGACAGGCTTCTTGTCTGTAATGTAAAAATATCTTGTAGTTTCTTGTTATAATAAGAACCCACACTGCAACAGTACTAAAATGGAGTACTTATCTTCTGCTTACAAAGGGATCAGGGGAGCCACAGCAGTTTGAAATAAGGCCCTATGGTAAGGCACAGGAAACAAGCAGCCTGTTATACTGTGAGCTAAAATGTACACAGCAGAGATATTTATGGCCTTTCTTAGGGTTAGGCTTGGGTTAGGGTATGAGAGATGTGGTATTTGGTGATAAAACAATTTAAAGGATTTTGAACCATGGCTATAACGTCAATCAAAACACAGTTTTTTTATTTATAATGAACAAAAATGCCAGAGTAAACAGCTGGATTAAATTAAATTAATGTAAAAATATATTAAAATATATATACAACAAAATACATTTCATGTGACATCAGGCTACAGTGACTTGGTGACTATTAGATCTCCTAAAATAAAAATAAAAAAACAGGTAAATAAAGACTAGGTTAAATGCTAATTGTAAGATGTCATGTCATTTCATTTTGTAAAGCTTTAGATTTGAAGCCAAATATTTTCCTTAGCATAACCAAATTATTTTGGTTGCTTTAAATAGACGGCAGTCATTTCAACCCTTTGCCATTTCGTACCTTTGTAACTTGGTCATTGTACTCTTTTCAGGTACAGTATCAGGGTGCTCTTCAGTGGGTGGTTGTGTCCAGATTTGTTCCGATGCCATACCTTCATTCATACCACATCGTACCCACCAACAAGGTGACGTCATTTTAACGAGTTCTTGCTAATTATTTCACCATTTCTAAAGCAGTTTCATTAGTTTACAACTGGGAGATAAACCTTGATTTTTACCTGTAGAGAAGAAATGGAATCAGAACCATTTGCATGCCAAGTAAAACATATACAGTTGACTTAAACAAACATTAAGTCCATTCTCTGTTTTGCTGTCTAAGACATAAAATGTGACAACTTACTACCTTCCAATCACTCAAACAACCTTCCTCTTCACACAGACTGTTGACATCTGAATTTAAATACAGGGAAAATAACTGCATAACCTTTTAACCACAGCATGGACTAAAATAGCATTGGACATGGTATTGTAATTATAGTAAGAATCAGCAAGGGAGAGATGACTATGTGTCTAAAGCCAAATGTCTAAGACCTTGCACATCTGCTTTGAAAGACAAAAAGAAAAAAATGCTCAAACTTTTCTTTCCAGTCCATATGGCCAATTAAAGAGAAATCCTTAGTGAGTTTAGTTTTAATTATTTCTCTAACTCTCTTCCTCTCTCAATGAATGAAATCATTTTACCGTAAAGGACTTCTAATCAAGGAAAAAAAATGTCATATTATAGCTATTAATGGATATTCCCCTCACTGGTGGAAGAAAGTTTTTCAAGTGCAGATGTGCTTAGGTGCACCTTGCTTCAGGCAGATGTTAAGGAAAAATAAAAAGAACACTTGTTCTGCAGGCATCTATGGAAATGTGTTATGAATAAATAAACTCGCTGTCAAATGCAACACCTTTGAGTGCTTTACAAAGCAGCCTCTTGATGTGAATAAATGATTGTGGTTATCAGGGCTGAAACACGCAGAAGAGAAAGGCCTACAGCGGGTGTTCACTTCGTTAGCCCCCTACACAACGAGAGCGCCAGCTCCCCGGGGACCGTGCCATATCAAAAACATCTAAAAAAGCCCACACAGGTATGTGAAGTCATTCAGGAAGCTATAGGCATGATGTCCATAGATTGCATAGATTCTCACTCATCCCCAGCAGTTCTTTTATGTTCAGTTGTTCTATGATTTTGGTGAGCTTATCTGTACATATTCAGTGTGAAAAGCAAAAAGCGCTCTGACAGCTCAGTTTTATGTCACCAGCTGTGAAAACTAAATGCCAAGCACTTGCTCCTATAGAGTAGGAGCAAAGAAAGATTTATATATGTATTGCTTCTCGACCCCCCCAATTCCCCCCCCCCGCACGCCATACCGCAGAAGTCTACCTCAAACGCCCACATTTAAATATACAGCAGAGACCAGATATTTACATACTGTACGCTGCATGAAGAGAAACAAAGCCCTTTTTTCTTCACTTTCTGGGATTAAATCAATTAACAAGAAATTAGTTAGTTAAACAGATTTTTTATCACCTTTTTAAATTCTTGAGTAAACTATTTCTTTTAAACAATATGAAACCACAGAAGATGATATCATGGACTGTAAGTCTGCTGTTGGGGACGGTATTTGCACTGTAACAAAATGCTTCCTTGACACATTATGGAAAATTGAAAGAAAAGAGGCAGGATATCAGGACGAGAATTGTGGACCTCTGGACATCTGATTTATCTTTAGGTACAATTTCCAGATGGCTGAAGATGCCACGTTTATCTGTTCAAACAATCACATACAATTACAAACAGCATGAGAATGTCCAGCTATCATACCACTGAGAAGGAGATAGTTTCTGTGTCCCAGAGATTATACAGTTTGGTGCGAAACGTACATGTGAAAGCCTAAAGAAAATCAAAAGACCCTGTGTGTGAATGGTGTCATCATCTGAGGTGAAACAAGTCCAGTATGAACATGTGCTGCAAGGCTACTCAGAGAGAAAGAAGCCATTACTCCAGAAGCACCATAAAAAGCCAGATTACAGTTTGCAAATGCACTCGAGGACAAAGCCCTTATTTTTGGGGATATGTCCTGTGGAATTAAGAAACTAAAATTTAAGGGCTTGGACATAACTAACATTGTTATAGTTGGTGGAAAATGGTGGAAGCCTAAGAATTCCATCATGTTATGTGAGTGTTTTACTGCAGGATCTGCAAATAGGCAGTGATATATTGGGTTTTTGGTCACCTGCCGATAGGAAATGATCCAGGGAAGAGACTCTGTTGGCATGGATTTAGTTGAACAAGGAAAAATTACAGATCTATGCAACGATCTAGGAGGATCTGAAACTAAATACAGATGAATCTCCCAGAACTATGCTCACAATGTCTTTTTATAAACCTTTAGAACACACACACACACACTTTCCCACATTTTGCGATCCCCAACATTTGGCTCCAACTTTGTAATATGCTTCAGTCAGCCTCATTTTCAGGATGTTAGTGTTTTCGCAGAGGACCATGTGTCTGCTTCTTGCTTGGATAAACAGTACCTTGATGAGTAGCTTCAGAATTTACTATTTTGTGGCCAAGGGTTATGTCTCATAGAAGCAGTTAAGACATGTGTTTATTTGTTTAGACATATCCTCCCGTTTGTCCTCGTGACGAACTTGTACAAGGGATGAAAAATGTAAATCACTCATTTGTGTAAACTACAGACACCACAATACCACCAAATTAGTCACAAAGAGGCTTGAGGAAAACAAAGTCAATGTTTCCGAGTGCTCATCTTAAATCTCTGATCTCAGCCTACAAACCTGACTCGGTTAAATCAGTTCTGTCAGGAGGAATGGGCCAAAATTCTAGCAAACTGTCAAGAGAAGCTTGTGGGAGGATACCTAAAACATTTGACTCAAGTCATCCAGTTCAAAGGCAATTCAACCAAAAATCTCTCTCTCATTAATCTGGCAACAAATATAAACTATATTGGTCTTACAGTTATACAGTTAGAAAAATGTATGCTATCAAATGTAGGTGAAGATCATTCTGTTGTTCTCTTTCTTCTTTTAGTTAAGTGAAGGAAGTATCGAAGATTTTTTTTTATTAAATGTCAGTTTTATTTTTGTTCTTGACCCCCTAAGTCTGTTTAATACCCCTTCGAGTCTTGCCAGTGTCCTTGAATGTGCATCGCTTGTATGAGTGAGCCTTGTCATTTAGGGGATAAATAGTAAGAGGAGAGACATTTACCCTTCGCTCCTTTCGTCTTTCTCCAATCTAACCTTGTGCGCTCCAGGTCTCTGCGTGCTCGGTCTGAAATGCAACGTGCTATGCATAGCAATGGCCCCGGTCTTCAGATGCTGTTGGCCCATGCAATCCCTCTCAGTCATTCTTCATTACACAAGAGATGGAGAGGCTCATCCTCTCCCATATTCCTCTCAGTCCTTTACTTGAAACTGGTATTTAGATGGTCTCATCTCTCTCTTTCTGCCCGACTTTCATCATGCAAAGGTGTCTAAGCCTGGAACACACATCGGAGCTCTTTAATTTTCTTTCTGCAATAACCAGTCAGTGAAGGGAGAACGGGGATAATGCTGCTTTTCTACAGAGCTGTTTGTTTGCTAGGAGGTTCTGCTGTACTTATAGCATCAATACAGTGTAAATTATGGCTTATTTTTTTGAAAAAAAAACAATACTAATGATATATGGGTTGGTGTTTTGATATATTCCAATGTATGAGAAAGTAATTCATTTATAGCCATTTTCATGGTAATCCACCAAAATGCCACCCAGTTCAATAGCATAATCCATTCTGTGTATCTGTACAATTATGACAGTCTGCTGTAAGTCACAGGCAAGTAGATATTTCAAGCTCAAGCTACTAAAAATGGAACAAGTTTAGACAGCTTTGCTTAATGCCCCATGTGTTTCTAATGTTGAAGCACTTATGCAACTCCTTAGTAAGTGCTATTGGCTGTGCTAAAAAGTCACAAAGTCACAAAATGATGTCAGCTCCTATTTTGTATAATGACGGATACTGTAGGAGGTAGGATTAGAACAATGGGAGGGACAAAACTTAATAAAAAAAGTACCTTAAATATGTTTAGAATTGCAAATAAAATGTTTAATGTTGACTCAAACTGCAAAACTGACCCAAAAGACATTCTGGCTGAGTTACAAAGTTTTTATATAATTTTTATAAAATTGTTTTGTTGTTTAAAGTCAGATTTTTGTGTTTTTGTGACACAGAGATTTTAACTAAAGCTGGGTGTTAATTAGACTGGTGCTTACATCAGTTCTTAGCGCTATGAAAATATAACAAATGTAACAAAGGCTGGCTTAGTTTTACACAGACAGGGGCCAGCTCAATTTCACGTCTTTATGTCATTTAAAGTGTCATACAGTAAATAATTGATTCTTATTTCGCTGAGTTTCTTTAAAGGAGAACAGTACAGGGTGTATTTATCAATAAAGTAATCTCTGTGTTTGTCCAATTATCCCTGTGAATGGCTGCTTTTATATCACCAGTCTTATTTTGCCACTTATTTTTTTATACAAGTGCGATTTATGAACACTCTTTTTGGTCCTCACAGGCATTTATGTCTAATCATTATTTATTAGCAGAGTTGGAAAGGCAATTCATACCCACCATTTCAGGCAGGATTTATAAACACCACCAGATGATATTAAGGACTTTGGGTCAATTTGCACCTTTACCATTTTCCTTGTAATTCCGTACTTTCAGGATTTATAGAAGCAGGAAAAAAATACATATAATTATGGTATATTTCCTATTTGAGATATTGATTTAAAATGGGTCTTATTCTACAGGATATTTCCATAAACTGTGGTCATTTTCCCCATTTGGGCCGGTCAACGCCTATAAAATTTGACAGACTGATCAATCCCAAGATACTCTAAGCAACCTCCTGCTGTTAGATATGATTTACTGAAGACACATGAACACATTGATCAACTAGCTGGTTGTAGAAGCAGGTCCGAAACAAGCCCAGCCGGGTACGAATTGGCATGTGCCCGTTATTAAACATCATGTGGCATTCATCTCCATTTCACCTAAAAAACTTGGATACACAACTCTACAGGGTATTAAAAAACAAAGGGGTGAAATTACCAGCACCATATTAAAAGATGCAAACAGTGTTTAGAGATTTAGTTATATATTACATTTATGAGCTATTACTAACGCATGTTCACTACATGATGGGCGATTAGGCAGAGTGAGTTCATATAATTAAACGTTTTAATTTGACTTTCTATTTATGATGAACCGTTTTATGTGTTAAGCAGACTAAAAGCAAACTATCGCAGGACTTTAGTGTACACTTTACTTTAATAGGTTATTGAACTCTACTGGTCCACCTTCAGCCCCAGATGAAAATGCCTCTTCCCTTTTGTGCCAAGATACAACCAGTTTGAAAAGTCTATAATTAGTGCTTCTGGCAGTTAAATCTGAAGAAACTGCTGCTCAGTATGAACTAGCACATGGTTAGAACTGGAAGAAGGTAATTCATACCTGTGTATGGACCATGTTACCATCTGTCATGTTGCACCTTCATATTTTCACTAAACGTTCAAGCCTTTTTGGCCAACAAATTAAGACTTAGCCATTGGGATTTAATAAAAATCCATAGAAGAGTAAGGAGAAAAATAACAATTCTAACAACATGTGTTAAAAAGCTAAACATGTATTCTCATTGACAGACAGCCCATAACTACAAATCAATAAAAATATAGACTTATTTTTAATTCCGTATAAAACACCAGAATGTTCTCTTTCACTTCAATTTCATGAATCTGACAGCTCTCTATACTTAACAGTTGTTACACAACCTCACACAGAAAAGCTGCATTCTATAAATGAATTTATGTGAAAGACAGTGGTGGGTGTTTGGCTTTGATTTGAGACAGCTGTCCCAGCGTGTTGTGTGACACTGTTTCACTTCCGTTTTTCCAGACCAAAATTGTCACCTGAGGTGGAATTAGATGAATTCAAGCGTAATCTGCGATTCAATATTCAACTTAATCTTCTCAAAAGCATTTAAGAAAAATGCAAAAATAAAATGCTCATGAAAACTCCTCATGCATTTATGCAAAAGATCAAATATTAGGGTATTACAACAAGTTGACAGTTGTGTCATAAACTCCCTGAGGTCACAACAAAATATGTGTCTCTTACAGCTATAAGTGGATCTACAAAGTGTCTGTAATTGTTTGATAAGTTACCCCATGAAGAGATTTAGCTGTGTTGTCTGACACTCATTTGACTAGACTTGAACTGGCTTTGGACTTAATGAACTGTGCTTTCTTGCCTGCAAAGGTTGAAAATAAAAAGCAAAACTTCATGCTCCCTATAAATCTGCCACACCCTGTTTTCCCTTGATGAGGCTTCGTCTATATCCACTTTGAAGGCGTGACGTCTGGGCTGCAGTTGTTTTATCGCGCTCAGTTAGACAGTTGCTATTTAGAACAGCTTTTTATTCTGGGACTGGAAGTCATTGCCGCCTGGCTTGACAAATAACCCTTGAGCACTTTCCGTCTGCTAATCCAATCCAAGAATATGTGCTTCAGCAGTTGCTTGCTTGCATCTGATAAGACAGTAAGTGGTGAATATTTCTCCAGACAACAAAGTCCATCCATCCTCCGCTGCCGATTTTAGGATCAGATACAAAGAGGCCAACGGGTGTTCAGTGGCAGATGGTTTTAAACAAGACCTGGGTGGTAAGCTTTGACTGACAGCCCCTCAGTGTCATTCCCCCTCCAACTCTTTTTTGCTCTCAGTGATGGCTTAATGGTGTCAACAGGAGAGATAGGGTCCTGACTCCTATATCAGGACAAAATCTTAAGCCCATCACCTTCTCTGTTAGCAGTAATTGTAGGAGCAGTGTGGACTCTGCAGGAGGAAAAAAAGGCAAAGTTAAATCCAAATCAAAAGGCTCAGCTTCAATCCACTTGACCGAATGGGTCAACGGAAATAAATGACTTTCCTTTGACCGCTTGTACACCTATCTCCTCAATGTCTCCATAGTCAGGGACACTGAGGCCCATCTCTGTGCACTACTGTCTATAAAATGAAAACAGATCTTCCTTTTTTCTAAATAAAGGCAATCCTCTGCCTGTTGGCTCTAGTATCAACAAGAAACTATCCATCTGCCACCCTGTGCACCCACATCGCCTGAATTTACTGCTTATACCCGCAAAGAATGCATGGAAGATCACCCAATACTTTTTACCACGAGGGCTCTCAATGAAGGGAGATTCCTCTACAGATCTCCATCTACACATCTGGCCCTTTGAAGTTTGAGGATACGTCAGTGTGTACATGTTTGTGTATGTGCACAGGCGGATCCATCCCCACCTGAGAAATTCAGAGAAGAGGGTTAAATTGGCACAGGCAAGTGGCAAACCAGATGGCTTTCTTCTCACCACCATTTCCTCTCCCATAATGCTTCAGGAGCATGGCACATGGAGTGCACAATACACTGTCTCCCCGTGGGAAGAAGTAGCTACAGGGTACTCATTTTTATGGAAAGAACAATTCCAACATGTGCAAGGGAGCACTAATTGTTCACCAGATACCCAGTTCCCCCAGTCTTGTAGTCCTTTTCCTCTTTTGAAGTATTAGAGAACACACAGGAGGTGTGTGGGGGGAGCGGAGCAAGATTTGCATGAAGAGTTGATGATACCTGCCTTTCCTGTTTAGCCACCTGCCTCGTTAGCCACCTTGCAGCCACTGCCAATGGACTGGACGACAAACCTCATTGGAGCTTTTCATGATGTCCCTCTTCTTCCTGGCTCCCACAGTTCTCTATTCTTTTTATTGGCTGCCCAGGTGCCAGATGGAGCCCATCGTCTCTGCTCCACCCCGGGGCTCTGTCTCTCCCTTTGAGTAGATAGAGCAAGACCTGTTCGCACTGGTGCAGCCAAAACACACACTCACGCACAGGGCTACTTTACCTTTTTTTTTTTTGCATAACTTCCGCTTACCCACCTGGTTGGGGAATGACCCTTTTTTGATTTTAGCCTAAAATCATGGGAGCATGATCTGCCGCACTCTAACTGCAGTGATTTATTGAAACTCATCTTAACTGCAGCAAGCAGCCAACACTTCTCTCTATTCACAGCCCTGACTCTGCCTCAGGAACATCTATCCAAGGTTATCTTGAGCTTGATGGCAGAAAAGAAAAACAGTATTTGTGTTCATTTACTTTGACCAGAACGTGTCCAGTTGCCTAGAGATGTTGCAAGACCAGCGGTCCATGCAACTATAACAACTTTACAAGAAGCAGAGAACTCGAAATCATGGCCTGAAGTCACCTGATGGATTACCTGATGCTTGTAAAAAAATAATCGTTAGTGATGCATTTATGTAAATACATTGGTAGGTTGAGTAAATTCACTGTGTTTGCAAAAAGATCCATACCACTTTTGTTTCACATGACATCAACAAACATTTATGTATTTTATGGGGATTTTATACAATAGTATATATTACACCCCTGTAAATTTGATAGCCCTAAATAAAACCCAGTTCAACCCATGGTATTCAGAAGTTATGTAATTATACTGGTGTGTAATTTAGTCTCAGTGTAAATACATCCAGCCATTACAGACACGGTGGACAGATCAGGGATACTGTGTTGGAAAGGTTTAAAGTAGGGTTAGGTTATAAAACAATTTCCCAAGTTTCAACCTATCAAATAGCACTATTCAGTCCATCTGTAAATGGAAAGAGGATGGCTAAACTGCAAATCTACAAAGATATGACTGTTCGCTCAAACCATTGTGGAAAGCAAGCCATAATGTGACTCGTTGGCAGTTTGCCACAAGCTATGTAGGGTCCACAGCAAACCTGTTGAAGAAGGTGCTCTGTTCAGATTAGATCAAAATGAAACTTTTTGGCCTACATGCAAAACGCTATGTGTGGTGAATCCCACCAAACACTATCTCCATGGTGAAACATGGTGGTGGCGGCATCATGCTGTGGGTACACTTTCCTGAGCAGAGACAGAGAAGTTGTTCAGAGTTGATGGGAGGGTGCATGGAACTAGGACCTTAAAGGCTGCGAAAGCCTTTTACTTTATGTTTTTTTTTTTCTTCCATCTCACGGTTATATATGATGAAATTACACCAAATGTTTGTGATTTCAGGGTGACAAATTCTGAAGGTCAAGAGTTACAAATGTTTTTTGAAGCCACTGTAAATGTGCAAATATTTTTAAAGGGTTTCAGTTTGATGAATGTCTTAAAAAGGTCAAATTTTATTTAGCAAAGATATACAGCCAACCTATTTACGCACACATTGAGACATTTGCACTTAAATCTGAATCTGGCAGTCTGACACTTCTTTTTACTCTCTGTAGATGGCAGGGAAGAACATAAACAGCACAAGAGGGACAGTGAACATTTTTCTTCTCTATCAGGCTTTTGGTTATTACTATGCAGCTGATAACTGAGCAGAGCCGCTGAGTCATTCTTTTAAATGCTCTGAATTATACCACCATGACCAAAAACTCTTCAGTCTAAGCAGTTGTGGTCTGAAAAAGAAGCCCCTGGAAGATTTCCCCACCTTTCCTGGTCATACTGAAGGCTGCAATCATTTAGTGTAATAGGTGAAAGCCAAAGCACTGCTAAAGACAACAGCCTGCCATTCATCTCTATTTTACCAACACTTGTATGATTATATAAGGTGTCATTGACAAACATAAATCAGGGAACTAAACCCCGGAGGTTATGGA
The DNA here is from genome assembly GCA_036173005.1 of Crenichthys baileyi. Lineage (NCBI taxonomy): Eukaryota > Metazoa > Chordata > Actinopteri > Cyprinodontiformes > Goodeidae > Crenichthys > Crenichthys baileyi. The sequence goes on along the minus strand of JAHHUM010002936.1, from coordinate 208,793 downwards.
ATAAATCTGCAAATATTAGCAATGCCTCTTAATTTTTCAGATAAAAGGCAGGTTTATAATCATCTTACATTTGGCCCAACGTAGACTCCCTTGGAAAGTAAAGCACCATATTTTTATACACTTACTAACTTGCCATATGATGCGCCTGAGCTGTAAATAATCGCTCTGTGTGCGCACATCTAAATATTTCACCAGAGATGGGTCAAAAGGCAATATCCATGCCTTCCACTGCCGCCAAGAAGAGTTGATGCTCCAGGTATTTGTCTGTGTGTGCATGGGGTATCTGTGTACGTGCATGCCTAGTCGTTTCTATTCGTGATACCGGCTTCGACTGGCACAGCACTCCAGCGATGTAATTGGCTTTTGGAGAGAGGTAAACAGGACTGAAGCTGAAGACTGACCTTTAGCAAAGCACCCGACAAGAGCGGACTGGTCGCTGCCTTGGGCGTACTGCTGATCAAACTGTCATCTAACTGCAACTTTGACTCCAAGCTGTTATTTTTACCTTTTAGGCAGGGAGGAGGGGGTCCGATAATCAGATCCATGCTTCAGTATGCCCATTACTCTTCTGGATCACTTTACAAGGAAAACACCTTCCTCTGCGATGACTGGGTTCCTCCTGTGATCAGGGTCATCCATGTTTCTCCCTCTGATAAGGCTCGGCGGCATCTCTCGGCCACAGTGATCCACTGTGTGGTGGTGGAAGTGTAATTACTACCCATCAGCAGATGTGAAAGCAAATCTCCTGCTGAGAGCTTCTAAAAGGTGTCGAAGGCAGGGTGACGTGTTGAATGAGGTTTCTGCCAGAGATTTTATGTGAGGAGATTCCTCACTGAAAACAGATGAAAACGTTTAAATACATACTGTATTTTTCCCATTTCAGACTCTGTAGCAGCTACAATGTCTTACAAAAGTTTTCATAACCCTTGAACTTTTTCACATTATGTCAAATAAACTCCCAATAAAATACGTTAAGGTTTGCGGTTATAATGTGACAGACTATTTAGCCCCACTCAGCCAAAACTCCAAATCTAAAGCAGGGTTTTGTTATGAGACAATACCCTGAGCTTAGAACATATCAAAGAATGCTATGCTATCAATTACTTAAATGAAGAAATAAAGGCTCAACTGCAAACATTCCATACATGGCTGTTCATCTAAACTAAGGAGAAAAAGAACAGCTATTAACTGTACCCTCAACAAAACTGGCCTTTAGGAAGAGTGGCAAAAAGAAAGTTATAAGTGCAGTTTGCCTCAAGCAATGTAGACAGCAAACATGTGGGAGAAGGTTCTCTGGTCAGAAGAGACCCACACTGAGTTGTCAGCTAGGAACAGAAAACCTGAATCTACAATTCAAAAAAAGTCATTCAGATGACATCTGATTCTCAAATTCAGCTGCAACATTCAGATGGCAGGGTTAGAATTTTGTAAAAACATGAGAGCATGGATCCATCCTGCCTTTTATCAATGGTTCAGGCTGGGGATGGTGCAATTGTGAGCAGATATTATCTTCGCACACTTTTGGTTGTTTAATATCCATTAAGCAACTTTTGAATGCCATAGCCTATTGCTGCTTACCATGACAATTCCTTTATGTTCATCATGTACCCATCTTCCGCTGGCTTATTCCAGCAGGATAATGCTTCATATAATAAAACTCCAATTATTTCAAACTGGTTTCTTAAACATGACAATGAGTTCATTGTAATTCATTGCCTCCTCAGTCACCAGATCTTGATCCAATAGAGCACCTTTGGGATATGATTTCACAGCTTGGATGTGCAAGCAACAAAATCTGCAGCAACTGCAACTGGTTATTCATATGTCAATATGAGTCAAAATGTCAAAAAATGTTTCCAATTCCTTGTTTAACCTCTGCCACTAAAATTAAGCCAGTCCTGAAGACAAAACGGGGTCCAACCCAGTTAGTACGTTATCCCTAAAAAAGTGGCTGGGTGTGGGTGGTAAGCCTGTGCTGTTTTTGCATCTATATTTAGCACGTTTGAAATGCAGGCACTAACTTGCAGCACAAATGTCTGCTGTCACTTTGGCCAGAAGGAGGCGTAGATAGAATGACAGACAACGGGAAAAGAGAATCTTCTGTACATGTGTCAATAGATTTTGATTGTAAAAAATCTAAATAATAAAAATACATAAGAATCACAGTTATGTGATGTTATGTTTTAAAATTAGCAAAGCAATGATATACAGATTGCCAACTCCTACAATTGTCACGGTGTGACATTTTGGACTTTGTTTTATGGTTGCTTGTGATGGTTTATTTTGTCTAGATGTTTCTATTATGTTTGTTTTGCTCCCTCTACCGCCTCCTGGTGTTTTGTTGTTTTCCTCCCTCATTAAGTTTCCTTATGGTTGTTTCCTTATTACTTTGTATGGTTCTATTATTATGATTAGTCTCTGTATAATGGTTCTTTGTTCTCCTGGATTCTTTGGCTCCTCTTTTAGTATCTCTGTGTTTATTTATGGTTTGGTATTTTTTTTCACCTTGCACTCTTCTTGTTTTTCTAGTCTATCTTTTCTGTTCCTCCTCGTCTTTATTCCCTTTCTGTGTTTTTATTCTGTTCTGTCTAGCTTAGTTCTTTATGTTTAGTTTCTAGTGTTCCAGTTCTGATTCCTGTTAGGACAGCTTGAGTTATAGTTTACTTTTATTCTAGTCCTCTGCTTCATTCTCAGTTTGTTCTATCAGTGTTTGTTTGTTTATTTGTAGTCAGGGTTCTTTATGGTCTACCTTTGCTTAGGCCTTAGGTTCTTGTTATTATTCTGTTCCTTCCAGTTTCTCTGTTTCCTTTACCTCTTGGTTATTCTAGATTTCTTATGTTTTGGTTATTTTATCTTAGTCTATTGTTCTGCTTAGGTCTATGTTTCTCTTTATTGTTTATTGTTTCCACCTATCCCTTCTGCCTCCTTGCCACACCTGTTCCCTGTTTCTTGATTACCCTCCTTTGTTCTCGTTCAGTATATTAGTTAGTTTGGTTCTTGTGTTCTATGCTGGTGTGTTGCGTCACCTTCCCTGCGCCAAGTTCCCTTCGTTTCTTGTGCTCTGTTAGACCTGGACTCCCGAACTCTCTGTTTTCATCCTGCCTGCCTACCTGTGAGTTCAGCATTTGTTTTGATTTAAATAAATCATCGCTCTGCCTCGCCATGCCGACTCCTCATCTGCATCTGCACTTTGGTCCACAACAAAAACCTCAACATATGACAGTACAAACCAGCCTCAAGGACCAAGCAACGGGTGAGGAGTACATTACCTTATTGGAGTATTTTCGGCGTGCTGCTGAGAAGAGCGCACGTCAGGTCACGGGGAGGAAAGAGCAGCGGTCTCCATATTGGGGTACAAAGTTGGCTAGGCCCCTTCCCTGCACCGGCCCGCTGCATTACTGGCCTTCTCCGTCACTCCACAAAGGGCCATTTTCTCCTGAAACCGTTTCATCCCAGGATCACAGTTCGGAGCCTGAGTTCGGCGCTGCACGCTTCCTCTGCCCGAAGCGAGACAGCTCTGCGCTGCACTCTCCCTGCTCTGTTCCTGCTCCGTCTCATTGGAGACGACGCCGTCGCCGAGGCTCCTCTGTCCCGGCGTCTGAGGGCTGTGCCAACGCCTCCTCATCTCTCCCGGAGGGTTGGACTACTGCCTCTCGCCTTTCGCCTGTTTCCCCGGGGTCCCTGCTCGACGCCCCCGCTCCTGTTTTCTACGGAGGGTCGGCTCCATGCCCTGGTCACAGTAGCAGATTATCTTCAGCTCACGTCTCTGGCAGAGTCCGTCACGCCCTCTGCAGCTTCGTCTCAGCTCACATCTGCAGCAGCTCCAGCTGAGCTTCACACGCCCACCAAAGAAGCTGAGCAAAGTTTTACTCCAGTTTGTTTTTCGCCTTATGCCTTGGAGTTCATGAGTCAGCTGCTCAGAAGGTCCTCACAGACTTAGCCATCCACCTGCTAGTTTCTGGTGATTCGCCTGAACACACACTGGAGGTCCTGGGCCAGCTAATAGACTGGAAGACTGAGTGGGGACGCTACTCCCCAAGTTTAATGACGGTGGATATCCTGGAGTCTGAGCGGCAGAGAATTATTAGAGGGGCTGGTCCCGCCGGGTCTTCAGAGCCACAGCCGGCCGCTTCAGGGTCTTCAGAGCCACAGCAGGCCGCTTCAGGGTCTTCAGAGCCACAGCCGGCCGCTTCAGGGTTTTCAGAGCCACAGCGGGCCGCTTCAGGATCTTCAGAGCCACAGCCGGCCGCTTCAGGGTCTTCAGAGCCACAGCCGGCCGTTTCAGGGTCTTCAGAGCCACAGCCGGCCGCTTCAGGGTTTTCAGAGCCACAGCCGGCCACTTCAGGGTCTTCTGAACCTCACCATGTTCCGGAGGAGCCCGAGGGCGGGCTGCCTCCACTTCATCGCCATGTTCCAGAGGGGCCCGAGGGCGGGCTGCCTCCACTTCCTCGCCATGTTCCGGAGGGGCCCCAGGGCGGGCTGCCTCGAATTCCTCGCCATGTTCCGGAGGGGCCCGAGGGCGGGCTGCCTCCACTTCCTCGCCATGTTCCGGAGGGGCCCGAGGGCAGGCTGCCTCCACAACCAGGTCTTGAGCACCTTCTAGCTTTTTTATGCGGGGTGCTCATGGAACTTAAGCCTGACACACCTCAGCCTGTCTCTAGGCCAGACACACCTCAGCCTGTCTCTAGGCCAGACACACCTCAGCCTGTCTGTAGGCCAGACACAGCTCAGCCAGTCTCCAGGCCAGACACAGCTCAGCCAGTCTCCAGGCCAGACACAGCTCAGCCAGTCTCCAGGCCAGACACACCTCAGCCAGTCTCCAGGCCAGACACACCTCAGCCAGTCTCCAGGCCAGACACACCTCACCCAGTCTCTGACACCGAGCCAGGCACACCTCAGCCAGTCTCTGACACCGAGCCAGGCACACCTCAGCCAGTCTCTGACACCGAGCCAGGCACACTCCACGACATACCACAGCCAGACACACTACAGCTAGACACAGTTCCTGGAGGGTCATCCACCCTGCTTGGCCGACCTCCAGATCTCCTGCCTGGGTCCAAGCCGGACGCAGGGTCCAAGCCTGCACGGGCCCTGCCTGGTTCCAAGCCTCTGCGGGCCCTGCCTGGGTCCGAGTCGGACGCCAGGTCCAAGTCTTCGCCGCGGTTCTGGCCTCGCCGCAGACTGCCGAGGACCTCGCTTCATGGGTTTTTCTGGCCACACCGCAGACCGCCGAGGACCTCGCTTCGTGGGTTCCTCTGGCCTCGCAGCAGACCTCCGAGGCGCCTGCTTCCTCGCCGCAGACCTCCGGACTGTCAGCCTCTTCGCTGGCTCCTCCGCCGCAGGCCTCCGGATCGTCAGCCTCTTCGGTGGCTCGTCCGCCGCAGGGCTCTGGATCGTCAGCCTCCTCGTTGGCTTTTTCGTCACCGGCCTCCTAGACTGGGTTTTCATTTTGTTTTGACCTATGGATTCTGGGTTTTGCCCCTAATGGACAAGTGTATGTTTTTTTGGACCTTTGGACCCCCTCCACCCGCCCTGGTCGGGTTGTTTTCATTTTTGAACTCTAGCCCTCCCTCCGGGGCCCCCTCCGCCCGCCCTGGTCAGGTTGTTTTTTTTTTTGTTTTGTTTTGTCCAGAGCTCCACCTTCCCTGCACCAAGTTCCCTTCGTTTCTTGTGCTCTGTTAGACCTGGACTCCCGAACTCTCTGTTTTCATCCTGCCTGCCTACCTGTGAGTTTAGCCTTTGTTTTGATTTAAATAAATCATCGTTCTGCCTCGCCATGCCGACTTCTCGCCTGCATCTGCACTTAGGTCCACAACAAAAACCTCAACATATGACAATAATAAACTATATATATGTTGCTAATCTTACATTCAGGCTTAAATATTGTGGCTGTTTATGATACTCTGAACTCTGAACTCTTCAAACATATACTCTAAAACAAAAAGAACAAGATGAGTCTAAAAAAGAATTCAAAGATCATGGGAGGCAAACCTCAAATTAATTGACAGACATGTTTGTCTTTTATATTGTTAATATTGATCAGCCAATTTGTTCCGAACACCGTCAAGCAACACAGTTAACAAGCTCTGCGCTCCTGTGGTGCTGTCAGCCAAGACCAGCTGCTCCATGTGCGTACCGATGGCGGGGGGCGCGTGCTACTTTGGACACAGCTCTCTCCTCTTGCGCAATAGCCTGTAATCCAATATTTTGATTAAAGACAAAGAAGGATGTCACCCAGTGATACCCAGTGAGGCAAAGACTACATTGTAGACTACTACAAAGCCATCTGCTCGCAGATCAACTTCAAACTCAGCCTTCTGCATGCTTACTCACTCAGAGGCGCCCTGCACAAATGAACAGACAGAAGAAATCTTATCAGGGCAGGGGCTGCAATGGCAAACCTGCTGCTGTGAATAGCAACGACAATAGTTAACTAACTGCAACAGTCCAAAAAAGATTGCACGCGCGATTGTCTGCAACGGACAATCGCCCGCAACTCGCCCACTTATTGCACATGCAATTCTTTTTTTGTACAAGCAATTTAGCGCCCCTATTTGGGATCTTTAAAGATCAGGCCCACAGTGTCTTTGAACCAAGTACAGGTGTGTTAAATTTTGAAGGTTTGGTCTAAATTTCCTTTCACCAGCGACATAGGCTTGAAAAAGTTTAATTCCCACTCCGGTTCACCACTAACATGTATCCCCTTTATGCACATTGTTCTCACCCCATAACCATCTGGTTGTTATACTGTAATAATGGGAGGCAATAATGGCCTCTTTGCCAGGTTTACAATGGCACTTTATGGTGGATGTTAGAGGCTTTAATTAGGAATAACAAGGCTGTTATTGGGGTATCACTACCTTACAATATAACTGAAATGACTACACACACACACACACACACACACACACTCCAACAACCATGCACAGACAGAGTCTGAAAACTAGAGGACGTGGTGGACTGGTATTATTGAGAAATGTTGTTATCATGACTATGAAGCACTGTCAGCTGCGTCACTGCTTCCCTATCCTGTCCTGTGCAGACTCTTTTGATAAATACAAAGAGCAGTGAAGTGAAGTGTGCTTGATTAGTCTCAGCTAAGATGGCCAGCGCTGTACACTGATGACTTTCTTCCACTCAATCTTAATTAGCAAGTGGAGATGCTTCCGCAGGTTTGATGAGGTCAAAGCCATTAATTTTCCAGCTCAGCGGGGACCTTTCCCACATCTCCTTTTTGTATTGACACTTGGGGATAATCATATCTGTGACCTCGCTCTTGCTCGGCTACGCCTCTGCCTCTCGCCGGGCAGCACAGCGGCTGTTCTCGCCTGAACTGTGAGCGAATCAACACCCTCCAATACCTCAGTCTAAACCCAGGGAAAGACAGACAGAATCAATCCAATCTCACGTTTCTCTGGAAAGAGATGGAGAGAGAGTTTAAAGGTCTTTTGGCTGATTTGGCCATTGACAGATAAAGGTGCTGGACACAACAACTCATACGCCATAACTACTTTTGTTCCCGACGCATCAGCCATGACATACTGATAGCGAGGATGATAAATGGCAGCACTGGGAGAGCTTCCCAGAGAAGATAATGTCATAGCACCAAAGGATGAAATCTTTGTATTGCAAATGATATTTCTTGAGTGAGTAATTTTTGATTGACAAATGACAACAATAATTAATTTTAGCTTTAGTCAAATAAAATAATTTAACTGCTGGTTTAAGCACAGTAGGACTAGTCACCTGAAATTAATGTGATTAGTTTTTAGCATTTCCAAGCTCTTTAACCAAGGAGAGAGAATGTAGTCTGCATTTGGAAACATTTTATTTTAAATCTGAAGCTGTAAATAAATTTACCAGATGCTGTAAAAAGAAGTTTTCCTTTTTTGACTTTTTACAACAGAATATTAGGGTACTTTCACACCAGAGGCACTCGGCAGAGAATGCTGAGAAACAAAAATCCCTGGACAATGACATGCAGTTACAGAGCTACTCGGTTGGGGTGCTATCACCAAAAGGTGCCCAGAATGACCAAGCAGGGAGGCGGTGACATATTCAGCCTGTTGTGCTGTGGTCATGAGACAAATGCAGCAGTACAGAAAAAGACGGTACAAAGGACAAAGCTAAAATGTGCTCCTGTGGTTTGGTTACAAAGGTGGCAAGCGAGACACTGTGAGGGTTTCAAAGTTTTCAGATCACGTATAGTCCATGGATAGTATATTTAAGACACATCACTATCTACTTTTGCCCAAAATGAAGGAAACAAATTGTGCTCCTTTTCCATCTACTTGTGTAGTATTTTAAGGTGAACTGCACCGTGCTGAGACCCTCTGTCAGTGGGGGGCACAGCTAACCAAAAATGTAGCTTCACTAATGCTGAACTGTTAAACAGATTTAAAAAAAATTATTTCTATATTTTGGAATATATATATTTATATTATGTATTCCATATATAATTAATGAAATGTATTTCAATTACATTTTATCACTTTAGGTAAGCAGCTTGCTAGTCCATCACAGAGACACAAACACTCATACCTAAGGACAATTTACAGATTCATTACCTAACCTAACAACCATGTTTTTGAACTGTGGGCGGAAGCTGGAGTACCTGGAGAGAATCCACATATGCACATTGAGATCATAAAAATGCTATGCAGAAGAAAGACCCTAGTCTGTGAGCCAAGGACTTTCTTGCTGCAAGGTAACACTGCTGAAGAATTGCATTATGTGTTTCTTCATGCATACTGTATGTTCTATATTTCCGAGTATGCAGTTTTTATGTTGTTCTTTTCACTTTGGATCTTACTGGAGTTTAAACAGAAAGCCTTACTGGGTTATGTATGATTGTAACCTATCATAACCACACAAATCCATGACGTATATATATATTTTTTTCTAGATTATTTAAGATTATTTAATGGCATATAAATTATGTTCTTAGATTTCCGATGATGAAGAAAGCAATAAAACAGTTTGTAAAAAAATACTCTTATGATTCTTACATTTAGAAAATTACATAGATATTCCTAGTGGTCATTGTTTGTTTCAGAAAATTGACATAGGCCACAACAATGAAAAAGGTAAGTTGACTGAAAAAAATAAATTGAGGTACCAATTACCACATAATATGTCATGCCTTCTAAAAGCCTGCTAAAAGCTAAGTCAGCATCAGTAAACAACTTTAACTGTGAAAACTTGTAAACATTTGTTGGGTGTAAAGACTTGACAGACACGTTTTTCATCCCTTCAGATTTTTGGTTGGCTCAGATGCATTCAACATCAAGATTGCTGACATACAAATTTCATAATAAAATCAATTAATATTTAGGGTTAATCTGACTATAGTGTACCAGCAGAAACATATGTAGAAACATGTTATGTTGTTACTTTCCTGGTGCAGATAAGTCAGGCCAGTTGGCTGAAGGAAATGTAAGCCTTTTGCTGTGTGCAGTTATCCACAACATTCAGACAATAACAAACAATTTCATTACTAACTGTGCAGGACAGACAAGTTTTCTTTGAAAAAAAAAAGATACTTCACATCTTAGTGGCTGCATGTCTTAAACTTCTTAAGGTCTGAACAGCCAGTTTACAAATCAAATTTTATAGCTTTTTTATTATTTATTTGTAAAGAATTTCAAGGCCACATTGTTTACGTTTTAAATTTCTAAACCAAGCCATTTTATGTTTGGTATCTGCTCATAACCTTTTTGTGTGTCTCTTTATTTTTGTCTCTTTTTTCACTGTTAACATAAAATAAATTCAAGTTCAATTACATTTAAAAACAGTTGTTTTATGGAGAAGTAAAACTAAAGCAAGGCAAAAAAGGGCCACTTTTTAGCTGATGGTTAACTGACGTCTCACTATTGCGTATCTGCATTTTGCTTTGGTGACTTAGGAAGACACAAGGTCATTGGGAAATAATAGTCCAGCATCGCCATACATTACCTTTCTGATCCACAATTCTATCATCAGAAAAGCCAGGCAATCAAAAAGTTCCACCAAATGTGCACAAAAGCTTTCACACACCCTTCATACCGCACATGGACTTGGCAGTTCTGAAGGCAACTTTTACAAAATCAACACATCAACAACTCAAGTACTGCAGCAATAATCCAATAAAAAACATTAACTAATATCATGCTACACTATGCTGTCTGCAGTGATGAAGAGTCACTTACCTCAGCATGCCAAATGTTTAAAACTGAAGCTTGACCGGTTTTTAGATACTTTTACTCGTACTCGTCGTTTTCCGCTCATAAGCTGTTTTTAGATTAGTTCAGTGAATAAGGATCTGACCACTTTGGAGTTTTCACAGAGCTCCAAAATGTAATTATCAGATGGTCTGTTCACTCTTAAAAATTAGAAAAGCAGTATTACTAAAACGATGAAATTACAACAAAAGTAGTCTGTCCTGACATAACATCCACATGCATGTTCCCAGTATACATGCCTTATTCAGGATGTAAATTCAACACACGTACTGTGCGTCCTTGCAAAAAATCCCCTTCAATACAGCACATTTATAGCTATTTAACATGTTTTTCAATACGTGGAAAGATAAGAAACTTTGTAATAGCCGCTGTCCCAAACAAAGCTGCTTTTTGGTATCCTAAACCATTTTAGAAAATGGTGAACTATCAGCCAACTTCTTTTAACATACAGCCATATTTTATGGGGCAAAATTGCCCATTCTGCAATTGAATTAGCAGTTTAATCTAAACACCATTTTTCAGTGAGAAAATATTTCTTTTAAACATTGTCTTTTTTGTTATTTTTTTACTAGCTAAAAAGTAACTCAATTGTTTACATAAGTTAGCTAGCAAAGACCAATCATTCAAAAACACTTAAAATAAATGTATAGCCTTGTCTGAAGGGAAAGGGTAGCAGTTTAGAAAACAAAATAAAGAGTTAAATTAGTCAATATCTAAATAATAGGTATCACCGCAGTGCAGAAAACAGACATTACCAATGACACTTTCCTCATCTACAGAGGACCAACAATAAGATAATTATAAGCATTTGGTGCAGTTATTTTGACACTTTTGCTCAAGGTAACACCCATGCAACACTATTCATGCCTTCATCATGTAACCAGTATAATCACTGTTGAAAATAACACCCTACCATTACATTTCTACTCATCTGAGAGTGTATAAAACAGAATTTTGTCTTATGCTAAGCCAGGCTACACCATTTTTGGCATGCATATGGAGCATTGAATTATCATCCCAGATTATCTAGCAATCATTAAAACAATTAGATGCTATCATCACAAGAAAGGTAATTTGCTCTGTTTTCAATAGCATTTCCAATCTACAACAGAAAACGTCTGGTTAAAAACGGTCAATTGCACAACTAATGGGGTCGGATTTCAAATCCTCAGACAAAATTAAAACAACAAAATAAATTATGTAAGTACAGTAACATTTCTATAAATTCTAAATTTCTCTAGTCTCCTCCCTGATCTGACCAGTGATGGCATGTTTATTAACAGCTTATACCAGCAAATTAATACCTAATATTTTTGGAATATGTATCCTTTGTTGTCCTCATCCAAATGCAAAGCACTAAAGCCACTTCAGTTTTTTTCAGGCCCTTATTCTCAATTTTTAGATCAGTTCAGGTCTCAGACAGATTTGATTTAGTGTTCAATACTAATAAGGTCATTATAGTGGGGGATTATAACATTTATGTTGACACTGAAAGTGCCTAAATTTGGCCTTTAATGCTATCCTAGATTCAATTGGCTTTGCCCAAAACATCTGACATATGGCACAGAGTGTAAAAAAATAACAGTATTTCCTTATAACCCTGTCCTGTCTGACCATTTTTGTATAAGTTTAAGTTTAATTTGACTGAGTACTCCAGACCTAAAAGAAAATTTCATTTTAGTAGATCATTATCAGACAATGCTGTAACAACCTTTAAATACACCAAGACCAAGATGGCGCCGACGGTGGCAGCCTCGGAGCTTCGCTCTCTCTTTCTTTGTGTATTTTGTGTGTTTTTATGTTTTTCGAGCCACAGTACTGCGGTCTCGGGCCACAATTCTGTGGTCTCATTCAGCAGAGAGGAACTTCTCAACATCAGAGAGTCCTCTCTTGGGATTTTTTCACCATCATTCATCGATCCAAGCTTCACTGAGCTTCTGGCGAGCGGAGCCTCGGAACTCTATGGGATACTGCGCTGAAAGCGTTGGAAGGGAGAGCGTGCTGCCGTCACTAAAATGCTGGTAAAGCTCCGCCAAAGAGGACTTCGCACACCACTGCCTTCAATCCATCTGGCAAATGTCCGCTCTCTAAGTAACAAGATGGACGAGCTGCTTCTTCTCACCTGTAAAAACACGGACTTCCGCCGTTCAGCGGTTCTCTGCTTTACCGAGACATGGCTGAGTGAAAACATCCCGGACCGCGCCCTGTTGATGCCGGGCTTCCAGCTGTTCAGAGCGGATCGCAACGCGGAGCTATCAGAGAAGAAGCGAGTTGGCGGAATCTGCTTTTATATAAATAAAGGTTGGCGCAGAGACATAAAAGTGCTGGGGAAAACATGTAGTCCTGATCTGGAGTTTCTAAAGATCTCTGAGGAAGATGTAAATAGGCTCTTTCAGCGCATGAAAACAAAGAAAGCTGGAGGACCTGATAATGTCTCCCCATCATGGCTGAAAGCCTGTGCAAATCAACTCGCCCCGATCTTCACCCGGATCTTCAACAAGTCACTGGAGACGTGTGAGGTCCCCTCCTGCTTCAAACGATCCACCATCATCCCAGTGCCCAAGAATCTACAGGCCTGTAGCCCTTATGTTTGTGGTCATGAAATCCTTTGAGCGGCTGGTGTTGAAGGACATGAAAGACATCACAAGCCCCCTGCTGGACCCCTGCAGTTTGCTTACCGAGCAAACAGGTCGGCAGATGATGCTGTCAACTTAGGTCTACACTTCATCCTGCAACACCTCGACCACCCAGGGATGTACGCCAGGATCCTGTTTGTAGACTTCAGCTCGGCCTTCAACACCATCATACCAGACATCCTCCACCAGAAGCTCACCCAGCTCAACATCCCAGCCTCCACTTGTCAGTGGATCAACAGCTTCCTGACGGACCGACAGCAGCAGGTGAGACTTGGGAGCATCTTCTCCCGCAAGTACTGGTGCCCCCCAGGGGTGTGTTCTATCCCCACTCCTCTTCTCCCTTTACACAAATGACTGCACCTCAGCAGACTTGTCCGTGAAGTTTGCAGATGACACCCCTGTTATTGGTCTGATCCAGGACAGTGGTGAGTCTGCATACAGACAGGAGGTGGATCGGCTGGTACACTGGTGCTGTCAGAACTACCTGGAACTCAACCCACTCAAGACTGTGGAAATGGTGGTGGACTTTCGGAGAACACCACACCCATACACCCCCCTCACCATCCTCAACAACACTGTGTGAGCTGTGGACCACTTCAGGTTGCTAGGAACCACCATCTCTGAGGACCTGAGATGGTCCTCACACATAGACACTGTTCGGAAGAAGGCCCAGCAGAGACTGTACTTCCTGAGGCAACTCAAGAAGTACAACCTTCCACAGGAGCTGCTGGTCATCTTCTACACTGCCATCATTCAGTCTGTCCTGTCTTCATCCATCTCAGTGTGGTTTGGCTCATCCACAAAACAGGACAGGTCCAGACTCCAACGAATAATCAGGTCTGCAGAGAGAATAATCAGGGCTGACCTTCCCTCCATCCAGGACTTATGCAGGTCTAGGGTCAGAAAAGAGCTGCTAAAATCTCTGCAGACCCCACACACCCTGCACATAAACTTTTTAGAGTTTTACCTTCAGGCCGTCACTACAGAGCACTGTTTACTAAAACCAGCCGCCACAGAGACCGTTTCTTCCCCCAGGCTGTTTCTCTGATGAACATTACCATTTAAAACAACTGCATACTGAAGTTGGAAATGCACCTTTGTATATATGTATATTTAAGGACATAAAGATATATACATAAATATATCTTATAACGCATTAAACAAAAAAAAACAAAACAAAAAAAAACCCAGAGAGCAAAGTGTACCGGAGTCAAATTCCTTGTTTGTATGTACGAACTTGGCAATAAAGCTGATTCTGATTCTGAAGTAATCTGTTTCATTTTGAATTTTCTGATTATCACAGAAAAAAACACAGTGGAGGGCAGTTATTTCATTTCTTCTCTTTCACAAATAGATTATTTTTGTTCGTAGTGTTACTTCCTCACTGCATGGTGCATTAGACAATGTGCTGCTGCTTCTTCTTCTTCTCCTGCTGGCGGTATGCAACAAATTCACAGGTGTATACCGCCACCTACTGTACATCACTGTATAACTCCACCCACTATATTCTATGTTTTAGTTTTGTATTTCATAAAAATAAGAACAATGCTTTATTTATAATACTCTTGATTTCCCCCCCTATCTCCACTTAGTTCATAATATTCCTTTTAGACTGAATTATCTCCCATTACCTTTTTCCGTCATCCAATCCCGGCACTACGTATATTGGTGGTGAGGAGTGTGGCAGCGCATGTGCAACGAGAATCGACTAACTCTGTGCTCCACTAACCAGCCTGAGATCACGTGACGCCAAGTCGCTGATGTAAATTCGTATTCTCATAGAAAGGAAATCCTATTCACAAACAGTTATAGCATATTGTATTCATAAAGATTAAACCACAACTGTAAACTTAAACTTTGTGTTTGTAATTTCTTGAAGCTGTAACATTTTATTTTGTATTCTTATAGAGAAAATATACAATACCTCATTTGGATTTTACTTATGCACAACTATTGACTAATATGCACACATTTCTGTCTTTACATACTCTTTGTTTTTGACAGCGTTCTTACCCCATACATCCGCCTCAAGGTTCGACATGTTGTGCGTTCAGAGATGCTCTTCTGCATGCCTTGGTTGTAACGAGTGCTTATTTGAGTTTCTGTTGCCTTTCTATCAGCTCGAACCAGTCTGGCCATTCTCCTCTGACCTCTGGCATCAACAAGGCATTTGCGCCCACAGAACTGCCGCTCACTGGATATTTTCTCTTTTTTGGACCATTCTCTGCAAACCTTAGAGATGGTAGTGTGTGAAAATCCTAGTAGATCAGCAGTTTCTGAAACACTCAGACCAGCACCAACAACCATGCCACATTCAAAGTCACTCAAATCACCTTTCTTCCCCATTCTGATGCTCGGTTTGAACTGCAGCAGATTGTCTTGACCATGTCTACATGCCTAAATGCATTGAGTTGCTGCCATGTGACTGGCTGATTACAAATTTGCGTTAACGAGCAGCTGGACAAGTTTACCTAATAAAGTGGCCGGTGAGTGTATATGTAATATGTTGTCTTGATTTTTGGCTGTAAATTTCCCCCATACTAAACGGCCTGCACTTGTATAGTGCTTTATCAAGTCAGAGGACTCCAAAGCTCTTAACATTACAGTCAGCTATCCACCAATTCCTACACACATTTACACACTGACAGTGGCAGGGTACTGTGTTGCCACAGCTGCCGTGGGGCAGACTGACAGAAGTGGTGCTGCCATACAGCCACCGGGCCCTCTGACAACCATCATCTGGCAAGGCTTGTGATTTGTCTTACCCAAGGACATGACGACTGAAAGTGGGGGCTCAAACCGGCAACCCACAGGTTACAGAATAAACCCCTTTCACATGAGCCACTATCTTGCTATCTTGTTTAAATTCAGACAAGACAGAAGTTGTCATCTTTGAACCAGATTCACTGAAAAAGCAACTCAAGAAACTCAATTAATGTGGATGGCTTTAAACTGGCCTCTGGTAATAACATAAAAAATACTGGTGTTATTTTTTGACTAGGACATGTCATTTAAATCACATCTTAAACAGGTTTCTAGGATTTCCTTTTTCACCTCTGGAATATTGCTAAAATTCGAAATATCCTATCCAGGAGTGACGCTGAAAAACTAGTCCATGCATTTATTACTTGAATTGTGGACTACTATAATTCTTTACTATCACGATGTCTTCAAAATGCAGTTAAGCTTTCAGCTGATTCAAAACGCTGCAGCAATAGTAATGATCAGTTAGCAGCAGCAGCTGCCAACAATTTAATGTTTTCCTTCTATAGATGATCCACTTGGCCCTGTCTTTCAATGTTTACCACCGTCTCTCCCAGACATAGCAATTGGCTTAGGTTTTGCTAAGACTAAGTATGTGCTTTCTTTCATACTCTAGACTTCAAAACTGGCTCAGAGCTTATCTGCTTACCTGTTTTTTCTCTCCTAGATGAAGCCTCTGAAGAAGCTACCACTCCCTTTAACGTTACTTTTCTTTCACATAGAAAGTACTTCTGGATCAGTGCTTCTGTGTTTTTTTTCTGTCTCTGCTCTGTTCTCTCAAACCGCCAGTCGGTTGTGGCAAATAACCCCTCACACCAAGTCTGGTTCTGCTGGAGGTTTCATCCTGTTAAAAGGGAATTTTCCTTTCCAATGTCGCTACACACATGCTCAGTATGAGGGATTGCTGCAAAGTCAACAATACAATGCAAGCGACTGTCCACAGTCACTGCTTATCCAGTAGGACTGAATGCTGCAAATCAGTGACACAATGCAATCTGCTGGGTTTTCTTAGAAAGGTGTTTAACCAGTTTGAATAATAAACAGAATTTCACTGCATTGGTTGATAACAAGGATCAATTTTCAATGTATGTACTTGACTTGAAATCTGTATGATTTGATTGATTTAACTGTAAAGTGCCTTAAGACGACATGTGTTATGAATTGGTGTTATATAACTAAACTGAATCCAGTTAAATTGAATTCTTTTACAGCTCGTTCATATACGCACATGTGTGATTTTCATTCACTGCTCTCGTATAAATAGAATATGCTAGCTCCCATCAAAACATGCAGAGACATTATGGAGTATGGGGATAGCCCTGTCTATGAAATATCTTTGAGAGCTTCCGGTTTGAAGAGTGAGGCGATGGCAGCATAGGAGAGTGGCTCCCGACATTTGGTGAAGAAAATTGCCCACAGTAACTCGAATCTTAAACTAACGAAAGTATAGGTGATTATAAGAGTGTGAGCCTTGAGAAGGCCTAAACATAAGCTGAAAAAGTCGATGCAGTCGGAGTTTACCGAAAGAGACGAAGCTAGCCTGACACCCCAGGCTAGCAAAGAAATGGAGGACACGGATTCAGACCACGGTCAGGAGCAGATAGAAGATGCAGGACTGGGCCTTTTCCTGAAAGAAATAAGAGAGTTCAGGGATGAAAACAGTCAGCAGATGAAAGAGATTCGCGAAGAAATAAATAAAACAAATACGAGAATAGAGGAGGCTGAAAATCGGATTCAAGTGGCAGAAGAAGCAGTTACTGAGCTACTGAATCTACAGATTCACTTGGACGCTAAGCTGACTGATTTAGAGAGTCGATCAAGAAGAGAAAATTTCAGAATCCACGGTGTTAAAGAAGGCACAGAAGAGGGTTCTTCGTCAATGATAGTTTTTGTTGAGCGTATGCTGCGGGAGGGCTTGGCTCTCCAAGGCTGTTTTGAATTGCGAGTGGAGAGAGCGCACCGTGCCCTGGCACCGAAGCTGCCAATGGGACCTCCGCCAAGGTCTGTCGTGGTTAAATTGGCAAGCCACAGGATGAAGGAGGAATTACTGAAATTGGCCTGGCAAAAGCGGGGATTTATACTCCACGGGAAAAATGTTAACCTTGATCATGATTACGCACCAGAGGTGCTGAAAAAATGAAAGGAATACGCCGAAGTGAAGTCGGTACTGAGGGAGAGGAGATTCAGATTTCAAACCCCGTTCCCGGCCCGGCTAAGAGTGTTTGACAGTGATATATGGATCAGCTGAAGAAGTGACAGGGGACATGGTAAAGAGGCGTTTTCCGGTGAAAGTTATCAAACAACCGGAGTCCCTGCTGGAGCAGATTCAGAGGTTCACATGGCGTTCCAGTGGAAGAGCGTGGAACCGTGGGGGAGCAGGCAAAGCGGTGATATATGTGGAAAAGTTGCAAGCCTTCAGATGTCAGGACCCAGTATAAACGCGGGCGGTTGGTAATCCCTGAGAAGGAGGGGTGAGTCATCTGTTGTTTTCTTTTTTTTTTCCTTCTCTCTCTCTCTAACGAGGAGTTCCCGGGGCAAACAGCTGTTAGAGGAAAAGACTGCAGACAAATTATACATGTTAATGCTCTATATTATAGGCTAACAATAAGAGTCTACTGTAATGTCGGGAAGCTGGTCTCCTGTCTCAAGTTGCCGGAAGAAAGACAATTTGTACGAAGAGCTACAAATGACTGAGGGCACTCATACACTGGTTTGTGAGCGAGTTTTCCCCTCCAAAGCCTCCTATCATCAGGGCTTAATAAGGGTCGAGATAGAGACCCCACTTTTGGAAGTCTTCTTATTTGTTGTTACTGTGTTTTTGGTGTTGTTTTTTATTAATGTTTTGCTGCCGTTCAATGCAGCTTTTGGGATGTTACTTGAAATATTTTCGGTTATTAGAAATCATATGGGTCGAGGTGGGAAGATTTTCTTTCTCTCTCAATACAGGTCAATAAATGCAAGCAGTTAAAATAGCAACTTATAATGTAAATGGCTTAGGCAATCCTATCAAAAGAACTAAGATCTTGACCAAAATGAAAAGAGAAAAAGTTGAGGTTGCGTTCTTGCAAGAAACCCATTTCTCAGATACAGAGCATGCTAGATTAAAAAAGATCAGGCTTTAGGTATCTTTTCTCATCGTCATATCCAACGGGGCGTAGGAGAGGGGTGGCAATAATAATATCCAGTAAAATTAGCTTTGAACCCCTCTTAGAACAGAAAGACAAAGAAGGAAGATACATTCTGGTGAAAGGAAATTTAAATGGATCACAGATTGGAGGTTTTATAGACAAGTACATGATTTGATAATAGCAGACCCAGAAGGGGTATTAATTTGTGGTGGGGACTTCAATATTAGATTAAATCCTAATCTTGACTCTTCAAACATACGGGGGGCCCTGTCCAATAATCTGAACAAAAAGTTCAATATGGCATTGAAGGATATTGGTCTAATAGATGTCTGGAGAGAGTTGAATCCCCTAAAGAGAGATTATACTTATTTTTCTAATCCACACTCATTATACTCGAGGATTGACTACTTTTTAATGTTTGGGAAAGATCTACACAGAATTATCGACTGTGAAGTAGGGACTATGGATCTCTCAGACCATAGTCCTGTGTATCTAAAATTACACCTCAACCAATACCAGAAAAGCACACTGTGGAGACTAAACATTCATATATTGAATCATATGAAGGACCAACTTAAGAAGGATATTATTGAGTTTATAGAACTGAATGACAATGGAGAAGTTACACCCCCAATACTGTGGGATACATGTAAAGCAGTGCTGAGGGGCAAGATAATTGGTTACAGCTCCCACATAAAGAAATCTAACCTGGGAGAACTAGATAAGTTGCTAGTAGAATTGAAAATGCTGGGAAAGAAGCATAAAGACTCTAATAATAACGTAATTAAAGAAATACTCAGCAATAAAAGAAAAAAAATAGATGAGATTTATACAAGACATATACAAAGACAGTTAATTTTTACAAAACAAAAATATTATGAGGGAGGAGGGAAGTCTCGTAAATTGCTAGCTTATAGGCTTAAAAAGCAGCAGGCAGAGAACTCAATCCATAAAATTAAAAACCCAATAACTAATTTAATGAATTATAAATTTGAGGATATCCAAAATAGCTTTGAAATATATTTTCAAAAACTCTACTCGCAACCCAAGACGGATGGAGTTAAAATTGGGAATTTCTTTGAGAAAATTCAGCTTCCTAAATTGACGGTTGAGCAGAGTAACCAACTTGCGATAGAGCTGTCAGAGAAAGAAATTAGAACAGCTATAGCTCATCTCAAATCAGGTAAAGCTCCCGGACCAGATGGGTTTCCGGCAGAGTGGTATAGGGTGATGGGGGATTCATTGATTCCCATGTTGCAATCTATATTTGATTGGGTCCTTAGAAAGAATATGATACCCCCATCTTGGAGAGAAGCAGTAATATCACTAATTCCAAAAGAGGGGAAGGACAAATCTGAATATAGTAATTATAGACCAATTAGCGTGTTAAACCAGGACTACAAAATCTTTACATATATACTTACTAAGAGAATAGGAACTGTTACCCCAAATCATTAGCCTGGATCAGACTGGTTGTATACGTCAAAGACAAACCCAGGATAATATCAGACGTACTTTACACGTAGTAAACCAAATAGTTGAACAGGACGTAGAAGCAGTATTAGTGAGTTTAGATGCAGATAAGGCGTTCGACTGTGTAAATTGGTCTTTTTTGTTTAGGGCCCTGGAAAAGTTTGGATTTCACAATTCATTTATTAAGACAGTACAGGCTCTATATGATAGCCCAAAGGCTAGAATCAAAATTAATGGAGTTGTTTCTGGATCCTTTTCGTTGGAGCGTGGGACAAGACAGGTCTGCCCAATTAGTCCCCTCCTATTCGCAATTTTTATTGAGCCCTTAAGTCAGTGGATTATGCAGCACAAAGACATTAAAGGAATTTATATGAAAGGTGGAGAACAAAAGATTTCCTTGTTTGCAGATGATATATTGATACAATTGTCTAGTCCAGAACAATCTCTCCCTCTGCTATTTTCAATTCTAGATCATTTGGATCTTTCTCAGGATACAAATTAAATGTTTCAAAAACACAGATTCTTGGTTTTAATTACAGTCCCTCAAAGAATTTGAAGGAAAAGTACAAACTGAACTGGGAGGCTGAACTTATTAGTTATTTGGGGGTCAATATACCTAAAGACTTGACAAAATTATACTCACTTAATGTCTCCCCCTTGAACAACAAAATTAGAGAAGACATAGGAAGATGGGACTCAGTGCCATTTCTCAACTTTGGTTTCCGTATTGAATCTGTTAAAATGATAATCCTGCCGAGGTTACTTTATTTTTTCAGTCCCTTCCAATAGATATACCTGATCAACAGTTTCATGAGTGGGATAAACTCGTATCGAGGTATATATGGAAGGGACGAAGACCAAGAATTAAATTTCGGAATTTACAGTTGGCAAAGAATGAGGGCGGTCTAGCGCTCCCTTGCTTCTAAGACTACTATACAGCTGCGCAGATCAGACCATTAGTGTTTTGGTGGAATCCAGAGTATAGGCCTAGATGGTTGGAGATAGAGGGGTCCATAATGGCAGAGTTTCCAATTCAAGCAGCATTGGGGGATAAGGGAATGATGTATGAACTAATTAGTCTGGGGAACCCATGGATTGGTCTATCCACTAAGACATGGAAAAGGGTAATAAATACAAATCATTTGACAGAGGCGATAAAATTATTGAGATGTTCCTTTTTGATCCAGACTTTATGCCTAAAAACATAGACAGAAGATTTAAAAGTTGGAAAACTCGTGGTTTAACAGCGTATTGTACTTTTTTGTGTAAAGGGTCGATGAACAGTTTTCAATGCCTTAAGAGACAGTTTGATTTAATTAATGCTGATTTCTCTAGATTCTTACAGGTTCGTGACCGTATTGAGCAAATCAGGAAAGAGATTAAACAAGAACACTGGGAAAGTGATATATTAAAAAATTTATGGATGCATACTCTTCAAATTCAGGAAAAAAAACAAACTATTTCTAGGCTATATAGAGGTTTACAACAGATGAAAGGGAGTTCTATGCAGGTAAAACAGAAATGGGAGAGGGAAGGAAATCTGGTAATAAGAAGAGAAGATTGGAAACATCTTTGCGAGATTCAATGGAGAACATCAAACTCGACAGTATGGAGCGAGTTTGTTGGAAAACCCTAATTAGATATTTCATCACTCCAGTCCAAAAGAGTCACTACACCAATTCTTCGATATGCTGGAGACAGTGTGGATGTCTCAAGGCGAATCATTTTCATATTTTCTGGTCGTGTCCAATATTACTCGCTTTCTGGAAAGAGGTATGTGAGATTCTGCGAAAAGTATTCCAAACGGGGGTTCCTTTTGATTTGTATCTTTATATCTAGGAGCTCTACCATTAGGAAATGTCTCTTCCAGTGATAAATATTTATTCCAGATCTTGAGTGCTGCGTGTAGGAAAGCCATAACGAGGAAATGGTTGAAATGAGAGAGGCCTTCAGTGGAGGAATGGTTCGACATCACTTATGATATTTTTAAGATGGAAAGAATCACTTATGCCATAAGACTACAAAAGGGCATATTCTTGAAAAGATGGGAAAGATGGATTAGTTTTGTTACACCACTTCGACCATCTTTTGTCTGATTTTGGGTTGCTGTAATCATTCATATCCGTCTGGTTTCCTTTTGTTTTGGTACGACAAATATACATCCCAAGGTTCCTGTTCTAGAAGGTTTTGATTTCACAAATAAATCCTTGATATTGTTTAGGGAGAACCAATCATCCCTCCCTCTCTGTAACGGTTGTGAAATAATGTTTGCGAGGTGATGTAAATTGACTGTAATGTACAGAGGAGGGGATGAGATTGTAAAATTGTGATGTGAACAAACATGTAAACCATAAATAATTTTAATAAAAAGGGAATTGAAAAAAAAAAAGAAAAAATAATGCTGCATAGCCTGAAAGCCCCATCTCTTAACGACTGTCTACAGTTGCAAATCCTTCACAGTAAAAGTTAAAAGGAACTTTGTAATTCCCTGCAGGACCTTGATTTATTTTTTTTTATTCTTCGATCCACATAAGATATGTTATTAGATACATCAACATACATGACTATATTAAAAACACCGACATCTTAGCTTAAAACATTTTGTGATTATTTTTGTTGGGACCCACAGCCATGGTTACAACATGAAAGATGCGGTACAAACTTTTCTGGAACTTTCAAAATAAATTGCATTTAACCTACTTCCGGCATAGCCAAGCAAACTGTAACAGCGAACTTCCCATGGTGCCACTGCCCGTATAAAACCCCCACTTCTTCCAATGGTCCTTTCTCTACCACCTGAACTCTGTGCGAGGCTGGCCGGTGAGACAGCGCGCTAATGTCTCTTTGCTGGCAAACAGACATAAACTCTTCAAACTGGATCCAAGGGTGTCATAAGATCACGCGATCATATGCACAAGTTAAGTATGAGTGAATCACTGTTTGTGTATCCGGTATTCATTAATAAAACGGGGAATTTAAGGTATAGGCATTGCTTTACTTTTTCTCTGAGGCCTGCAGAAGCAAACTGTGTTCCTGAGAATTCCCTGCAGAGACACGGTCTCTACGAAGCCGAGTGGAGCGGTTTTCCCTGTCTGAGAGAAGGACAACAAGTAGCTGCATCACCGTGGTAACGCGCAGTTTGGTCGGCCCGACAGAGCGGCCGCCCAGTCACTGCTCCGGAAGTTAGCTGGAAGCTAACCCTTTGTTCACATAGCTTTCTTCAAACGTCGTCATCGCCCGGACAACTCCTCCTCAATACGGTTCACATATGGGGTTAGGTATTTGGGCAGAGAAAGAATTAGATTGAAATGATCTAAATGTTTTTCATTTTATGAAGTTTGGTTTTGTTTGTGTGAAACTCAACTATCTTGGAGCTAGCAGGCTATCTGCAGCACACGTGCTCAGTTTTGTGTTCTGTGTTTGTGTTTCTGAAGTTAAGACGAACTTTACTTGAAGGGTGATTTTAAACACGGAAGATTGATCATAACGTGCCGTCCGCGCTTATGCATTTTAACCCTTTTATTGACAGTATTTTAAAGGTGTGTGTTTGATTCTGGTGCTAAGATATCAGCTTCTTTTGTTAACTTTCACTGCTAACAGCTTAGAACACGTGCTTGCCTGCTAAAGAATATTTACCCAGAAAGGTTGTTAGTTTTCAATCTAGTAAATAATAGTTCCCTAAACATTATTTTACTAAACTTGATAACTAAATAAACACCATTAAGCCCCATTTCTCCAGAAAGATTTGGCTCTTTTCCAAAATATTCCCAGCTAATGAGACACCGTTGAGAATTAGTCATCCAGAAGGTTGGTTTTATTCAGCAGATCATTCTTTAAACATTATTTTATTAAAATAATATTTTATCTGATCTTGCATTGTGAATGGTTGTCTAAAGGTGTACTGATTATTGCCTAAGTTAGTTCCAAGACTAACTTAACTCCGTTTCCAGATTCTTCAAGATAATCCTTGGTTCTCAAACATAAATAACATTGCATGGTAATGTTGCATCACTCTTTTGGTCATGATTTTCAATCATCTTTAATCAACTTGTTTATATTGTACATAGCCCATTAGTCTTCGTTATTCTTTAATTCTGCTTGGTAGTTAGTTGGATTGTTTTAGCATAGTAAAGAGTTTGTTGATTGAAATATATTTGACTTTGAGTTGACTTATTTTTGTTGTGTTATGTTTGTGTGAATTAATTCCATGTGTGTGCAGAGTTTGGCTGTTCAATAATGTCAGAGCTTGGCTCACACTTTTCTATTTTGTCCTAATACCATTGCCTTACTGGGTTGGCATTCACAGGATAACCCTTAACAGACCGAAATATTATTTGATAAAATATTAAAATATTAATATTAAATAATATTTTCAGATTCATAGTCACAAAATTTTTTATAATAATTTGTGAGTCTAAACTAGGTGAATGAGATTTAATTGTCTATATGAATGTTTAAAGAAAGTTTGTCTTGTGCACTATAAGTAGTTAACAAAATGATCACTCTTGCAAAGCTGGTTCAGATCAAAGAATGTCCATTGCTCAGTTACTATTCACACTTTGGATGAAATATTCCACTATGCAGTGCTTGCAATAAACCTTAGTGGGATTTTATACATTTTCAAAATGTGTACAAGGTTTTCTTTTAATTCAATATTTATTACTGTAAAATATCATAAACTATTAATATAAACTGCCATTTTTGTAGTGAAGCTAAACTGGTCTATATTAAAGCCAAAGTATGTGTTGTTTAAATTACATCTGCAGCTCAGTGGGGGGACCCATGCTGTCAAAACTTCAGCATGTAGTGCAATCAGTGTTGTGACATAATGAGGACATGACATATTCTTGTGTATTTAAGCATCTAAAAGTGATAGTTTATCAATGTCGGAATATACAAGGATGTGAGTGAACTTCCAAATGTCAGTGGCTCCAGATCAGAGTGATTAATTACAGCATTCAGACACACATAGGCCTTCCAGCTAGGGAAAAATGAAGAAAAGGAAAACACAAGCAACATAAAATGTGTTGAATGTGAGTAACTATTGTGATAACTATTGACTTGATTTGTCTCTTGCTTTTACTTGACACTGAAGCCAAAATGACGGTCTTGAAGAGATGAATTGGTTTGCAGAAAGTGGTTTCATTGGCCACACATATATTCTAGCTGCACAGACATTATCAAAGCATCGTAAGCTAATACTTTTTCTGTCATTTCTCTAAGGCACACACATATCAGCACGCCACTGTGGTCCTATATCTCTATCTAGCATTACCTAAAGACTCTGGACTCTCCTGGCCAGGCGTCTCCCCTAGAGGCTGGTCTGTGCAGAGGGACGACTTGATGGAGTGGCGCAGGGTGGTGGAGAGTCAGACTGCACAGCCAGGGGGACCTGGAGTGTGACATATTACCTTTGCGGAGCAGCAGCAGGGCCACTCTCAAGAAACCTATTAACAGGGCCGTCCGCAGCCAATCCATATACAGCTCAGCTGTACATAAAGGCAAACAGAGTATTGTTACTGGCAGCATGAGCTAAGACCATACATTACTCGCCCTGTACTAGCCATTTTGTGCTCATTCACAGTAATATCCAAACAAGCATCATGATGTGCATACAAGACTGAAACGTTGGGGAATATGATGCTTTCCAAAAGTATTTAAACCCCATGTACTTTTTCACATTTTAGCATGTTACAATCATAAACTTCTATATACAGTATTTTACTGGGATGCATAATGCATTATTGTTAAATGGTGGGAAAACCATACATTTGTTTCGCAAATAAATCCGAAAAGTGTGGCATACAATACTGATACGTTGGGGAATATGATGCTTTCCAAAAGTATTTAAACACCATGTACTTTTTCACATTTTAGCATGTTACAATCATAAACTTCGATATACAGTATTTTACTGGGATGCATAATGCATTATTGTGAAATGGTGGGAAAACCATACATTTGTTTTGCAAATAAATCTGAAAAGTGTGGCATAAAATTTATTCAGCCTCCTTTTGGTAATACTTTGTAGAACCACCCTATGCTGCAGTTACAGCTGCAAGTCTTTTGAGGTATATCTTTATCAGCTTTATATGCTGACAGAATTTTTTCAAATTCAGCAAATATGAGTGAGTCAGATTGGATAGAAAAGGGACTCAATCCATATAGATAAAAGCAGATGGATCCAGAGATGGTGACTCAAGTTTGAGACACCGCCTCGAGTTACACATAAGTTGCAAAAATAAGGTTAGATGTGCACCAGATGTCTTGCTGAGAAAATATTTATTTCTGTCATTAGAAACTTAACTCTGAATTGGGATGAAAAATTTGAGACTTGACCTGGACTTGTGAACATCTCTGCATTGATCTAAATCATCCCATTGTTACTTTTGCAGCTTCTCACAGGTTTTTTTCCAGGTATTATTTCTTTAACTCCATTAGCTCCATCCATCTTCCAATCAACTCTGACCAACTTACCATGGCCTTGCTGAATACATATGTATACCAATATTGCTGCCACCAACATGTTTCACTGTGGACATGATGTTCAGGGTAATTTGCAGTGCAGAGTATTTTGCATGCAAGGCGAAGAGTTCAAGTTTGGTCTTATCTCACCTCACCAGATGGGTCTGATACATAGCTGCAAATAGGACTTCTCATTTCTTTTACATTAATGACTTTATTCTTGCCAATCTTCCATGAAGGCCAGATTGAGTGTAGTTTTACCTGTCAATGGATTCTCCCACCTGAGCTCTGTAGGTTTGCAGCTGTGGCATACATATTTTTTCCATTTTTTTAGATGATGGATTGAACAGTGCTCGGTGAGATCAACGCTTGCAACATTCTTTCTATACCTAAACCTGCTTTAATCTTCTCCACAACATTATCCTTGAGATGTCTGTTGTGTTCCTTGGTCTTTATGATGCTACTTGTTCACTAATTGCCTCTAACAAACCTCTGAGGCCTTCACGGAACAGCTGGATTTAAGCTGAGATTAAATTACACGCTCCTTTTGGACTAATTTTAGGTTACTTCTAAAGGCAACTGGTTGCACTAGGTTTTATTTAGGGCTAATGGACCGCAGAGGGAGAGACTATAGTCATAATAAGCTTAATAAACATCAAGGCTGCACCATTATTAGTAGACAATTCTCACACATGTTGATTTCCACCAGTCCGCCAGCTGATGACTGTAAGACTATGGTTTGCTGTGTGAGCCATACATTTGTACATACACCCCCTGGAACATCAAAGCAGATTAGCATGTGTTCATCTTGTGCTATAAGGATTTTTGCGCCGGATCCAAGGATTGTTGAATTACAGGAACTTTAAAATCTGCAGTGGTATGGTAATTCAAAATCCAAAGGACTGCTAAAGTATGTGAATGAAAGCACAGTTGAAGTAGTACATTGTGGTTGTGCTTCCAAACACCTAAACACAGCATGGGGAGAAAAATCATGTTTGGCTGCCCTCATGTGGATTTGAAAAACATCAATGGATTATCATAAATTTGTTTTATGTGAAAGGCGTTAGGAATCGAAGAATGTGAAAAAGAGATTATTACAATCTCCAAGCGTCCGGGGATTTCTCACATCACTGTTTCTATTTTTCTTCTAAAGAGAGATGTGAAGAATGAATTGAAGTGTCAGTGAGGGCAAAGAAGGAATTCTCTGCAGAAAAGGTCCCTCTGATGTCTGAACAGTGGTTAATAAGAAAAAGCCTCACTATGTGCCAAATGAAAATAAGGAGGATGTCGAAAGGCTATTCTTCACCCACACAGATAAGGTTTGTTGAATTAATTCAGACAATATCTAAAGGGGAGGCCAGCACCTTCCTTGGTTTACAGCTCCAACGTAACAACATAATCAAAAGGACAACTAAACCAGGCTGTCACATTATTAGCAGCATAAATTTCAATTGTATGCATAACATGGTCTAATTTTCTTAATGCAAGAAAGGCCTTTTTGCATTACTGCTGCTAGACTCAATAATATATTGATAATTACAGGTATTTTAATGTTCATTTTCTTATCCTGATTGGGCATACAAACACAGGGAGAACGAGAGAACACAGGTTGAGTGTCACTATGTTTAAAGTGATAATCAGCTGTTTCCTATGCTCATGGGCCAGATCTTAAAAGATTCAAAATAAGGAGCGCTAAATTGCTTGTGCAAAAAACCCCCAAAAAACTGCATGTCTAATAACTTGTGTTGTGGACGATCTAAAAAGATTGCGTGCTCAATGGATAACAGGGGCAAAAACGGTGCAGACTGCCCTATTTAAATGAAGACATTGGGTGTGCTGCTGACTGTCTGCTACTGCCTCCAGAGGAACTGGAGTAAAAATGAACAGATCCTCTCTGCTGTGTTGCTTGAAACATGTAGGGGTTGCTGCGCTGTGACGTTATGAATGATCCACTTGCTGATTTTTTCCTTCAGTTCCTTTCTGTTCCTGCTTTTCTGGACTGTTGCTGTTTGTTAACCATTGTTATCAATATTTACAGCAGCAAGTTTTTCATCGCAGCCTCTGCCATTACGAGATTATTTTCCTTCTCTGTTCATTTGCGCAGAGCGCCTCCGAGTGCTTGACAGCACATGCAGAAGGCTGAGTTTGAAGTTGTTCTATGAGCAGATGCTTTATGTTTGTGGTGCGAACGGACCCAGTGAGGCAAAGACTACATCTTGCTTTGCCTTTAATCAGAATGATGGATTACAGGCCATTGGGCAGGAGGGCAGAGCTGTGTCCAAAGTGGCCCTTACCTCCGCCATTGGCGTGCACACGAGGTAGCTGGTCAGTGCTGTGTCTAGGGTGAAGTAACTCGCAACAGTTGCAGCTTAGTAATTGGCCAATCAATAAGTTATTGTTGAATGTGGAAAATGATGAAGGATTGGAGGTGTCGCTTACTGTTTGTGAATGAAGGTGAAAGTCCGGGGAAGGTGAGTAAATCTCTGAGTCTGGAGTTGACAGGTTTAGGGTGTCTGAGAGGCTGGTGCTGGCTGAGCATCTGTTTTGTCTTTCTCCAGCGCGAGACTGATGGGAGCCCCACAGCAGGCTGAGGGTGGACAAGCAGGTGAACGATGGGCTGCTAACATTACATAACTGTCTTGCTAATAATTTAAATTGAACATTTATGTATATAAAAATAAATTCTTTTCCAATGATTTTACAGATTTTTTTTTTCCATAATAGCTTAACGATATACAATGTGTATTATTGTTTAAATTGTTGTTTGGTGACACAAAGTAATTTGTTACTGTATAAACCCTCCCATGTTACACTCCCTGGACTGTGTGAAGGGTTGTGTTGTGTTTTCTATGTTGTCTTCTTTCACCTCTCCAGCAGGGTGCGACTGGCAGGCCCTGCAGCTGCAGCTTGTTGAGCTAAACAGGAAGTGCATAAGAGGACCAGGGATCCCTGAGAGAGAGGCCAGATTTTTTGCTCGCGCCAGATCTTGCAGACTTCTTGGTGAAGTATTTCGATCGCTGATCATACCTTTGTCTCCTTGCTTCCAGGATCCTGCTGATGGCGAGATGGAGCCTCCTGAAGCACTGAGACTTTTCATTCAATTGCTTGACTCATGAGCCGAGGCATCAAGATACTCCATTTGATCTACTGTGCCATCAAGTGGACAATAAATGTAAAACAGGCAGTCATTCTAATGACATGAATTTCGTGCCTAAAGTTTTAAATTGAGTTTGTGATACCAATAAATTTTCAGATTTTAATCTGTATTCATGAAACTATGGCTGAATCGAAAGGAAAAGTGGAAACAAATATGCCAGAGGGTTGTGATTTGAATTTGCTTATATTACTTATGTCTATTATGGCTTAAAATAATAGTCTTTATTTAACCACGTAAAGCCTCCTTGAGATTAAAACGTTCTTTTCAAAGATAGACTTGTAAAAATATATTCCCTAACTAGGAATGGAGCCTGGACAATGAAGGTGAAAGCACTGATTCTTAACCCAAAATGAAGCTGGTGAGCGATTAAAGCAATTGCAATTTTATACATGTTGTGAGAAGGACAAACCAGTTCACACAAGTCTCCATATTCGCTTCAGAAAAAGTCTGCCTGGATTACTCGACACAGGCTCTGAAGCACTGGCACACTGAAAACATCACTACCTGTCACTATCGTCAGGTTCCTACATCGGTGGCTGTTTCCCAGTCTCTTGATATCCCAGAAGATTCCTCCCTGTACCGCTGCTCCTAGTCTCCTCGCTGATTTTCCATCCTACTGGATCGTTGTTAAACTGCAGCTCGGTAATCCATCGCTTTCCTGCCTGTCCACCCTCAGTGCGGTACAGGTCTGATGCTCTTCCAGCGCAAGCCTCTCAAACACAACCAACCTGCAATCTCAGACTCAGAGACTTAGTCACCTTCCGTAGACCCCCATCTTCATTACCAAACAGTAAGCCATTCCTTCAACCTGTCACAAAATCCCACATTCAACATAACCTAACCTCCAACTAATACTCACCTTCTCCTTCCATTGTTCGTCCCGGTTCCGGTGCAGAAACCAGAGGTTCTCTACCTTGTGTAAGGATTATGATTATTGATTAATTAATATTCATCAAGAATTATAATTTAAAATCATAATTTGAAAAAAATTAATTTCTTAACCAAAAATCATTACTTACGAATAGAAATCAGAGATGCCCTCTGGTGTTGTGATTACGGGCTCAAAGCTCTGTAATAATTACAAACTATTAACCAAAACCACAAACTGTCACTGTTTATTCAACCACTTCACCGAAGGTGGGGGAACTTCGACCTTGTTTTGACAGATAAATCACTCCTGCATGAAATAAACACAAACGCTTCTCTTAATTATATATATGAAGATTTACTGAGACCAAATAATCCTGATATACCATTATTCTGGTCCAAAAACCTTCACCTAACTAACAAACACTATTCTACACAAAGGGAATAAAAATAACTACCTAACACTAATAATAATAAAAGAAAAATATATATGCATTTGTGTATATGAAGATCAAACCAGCAGTTTTATGGACAAAATGTGTAATTTGGGTTAAATGGAAAGATAAGTCCTCCTGGTGTGTTGATGTCTCGATTGCAGCGATCAGTTAAAAAACGGTAGGGCCACGCCCCTTTAGCCACAACCAGATGAACGCCCCAAATCTCGGACAAAGAGTCATAAACTCTGAGGCGGGAACTCGAGGAAAATCTCCAGCAATAAAACTGGAACAAAGAGTGGTCAGACCACGAGGTACAGACAGCAGTTGCTTTGAATGAAAAACTAAAAGTCCAACTTCTAACTCCAGGCTGATTTGGGATCAGCCGGGCAAAACATTAACCACGCATGATTCAGCAGCGCTTGCGCAGCAAATCAAAACACAGCTCAGCATAAAACACTTCAATCAGTATTGCATGCAACAAGTTAATACCTTAGATTAACTACCGATGATTCCAAATCACCTTCACTATGCCTCATCCTGCCCAGACCTCTAAATGCACCTATCCAGTTTAATATGAAAAGAACGAAATTACTTTGACGTTGATTCCTTCTCTTCTCTGCTTGAGGATGGATCAGGTCTGAAGAAAAAGGAGGGGGGGGGGGACCACGCGTCCGTGATCAAATAAAATAAATAAAACAACGGTAAAATCTCATCCGTCCAGGAGGGGAAAAGATTAAGAACCGTATACCAGCATACACAAGGAGGAAAAACTCATCTTCTTGGAAATAGAACCTCTGTGGGTTTTCACCTGCGCTGGGTGTCGGCGAGGTCTTCGATCGGCGAGTAAACCTGCTGATCTTCTTGTATCAGACAGATTTCCAGCTTTCAAGCTCTTCCGGGAATGGCCTTGTGGAGCAAAAGTTCACCTGCGAGCTTTTGTCTCTCCAGATATGCGCCTCCGTTGCGCTGTCCTGTGAGACACGCGGGAAATGGCCACGAAACTCTCCATCTCAGCCAGTTTATGCTCCCAGTGACGTCAGAGCTGCGACGTCTATTGAGCTGCGCATGTCAAAATGTGCGACCAAAATGGATGACCCCAACACTTGTGTTTTTCAATGAACTTCTTAAAACTGTCAAGCGTGTCTGTAATTCTTGCTTGCACCAGAGCCAAATCAACATTAGTATGACATCCCCTGGCATACGTTCACATTTATACAACGTAATCAAACGAATTCAGCTCCAATTACTCTGTTACCTTTAATAATGCATTTTGTTTTGTTTAGTGACAATGTTAAAGGATACACACCCTTTTCACCACATGGAATAGGCTGCTTTAAAGGGGTGATTTTTCACCTGCTAAAAAGTAATTTTAGCATCCAGTTTGCAAATAAAGGATTGAATCTGCGTTAGTATGTCATTATTTCTTGCCCATTATATTATCAACATCCAAACACAGTGGCTCCTTTGCATGATGTGCAATTGCAGTTAACAGGCTTTGTGCACTTCTCTGGTGGATGATCAGTTACTGTATGTGCGCACTTTACCATGATCAGGTTTGTGTTTCAGCAGCAGATGATCTCACTGACAGTGATGGTGCGCTGGAATGATCCAGACGCAAGAAAAAAAGTGTTGCAAGGAGTTTTATCATAGAAGATATGTCATGGCTTCTGTTTGTCATTGGCTCCAAATCAGACCTTAGATAATCTTACATAGAATCATCTATTCTGATATATTTGGATTATTTTTATTTTTGACAATCCAAACCTGTTGAAACACATACAGAAGATTCTCTCTCCCTGTCGTCTGCCATTCTATATATGCCTTTTTCTCGCCACAGTGAAAGCAAACATTTTTGCGTGCCAGTAAGTACCTGCATTTAAAATGTGCTAAACATAGATGCAAAAACAGCACACGTAATCCGTTGTAGGTTTAAGTAATCGCGTTGCAGGTGGAAAGGAAATACATTTGCATAGCCTCCTCCCATAAATTTGTGCATTTGGGTCATTATCTAATGTTTTGCCTATTCATGAAACCAAACAGACTAAAAACTTTGGGCCACCTGTTCCACAGATTTTAGACACGCTCAATTTGCACCTGGTTTAAAGATCAGCTTTGTGCACACAACCCAGGTTGCACTGGATTTTGTACATGCAAACTTTTTGAAGATCTGGCCCTATCTGTGTAATTTAGCTCATTGCAGCCTTGCACTGCTGTTGAGCAATACATGCACAAGAAAGGGTTTTTAAGTGGGCTTTTCGGTCAGTTAGCTAAACTGCAGTTTACTGCTGAACCAATCCTTAGCATGCCAGCTTTCCTTTCAAAATAACATTACCTAAATTACAGTGGTGAATGGTGCTCTTTTAGTTTCCGTCCCTTGATTCTCCAATCAAATTAAATTCTTTGGAATTTACTCAAGGGTGATGTTAGAGGAGCTGGGTATCCACCTAGTATAACTGTTGGGCAAACTCTCGAGACTGCAGACTACATTTGAGTATGTAATGTAAAATTTATAGTACAAGTATAGTGTAGTTGGAAATAAAGTGCTATGCCTCCTTTCTACACTGTGTATCAACCTTTTGTTTTAATGGTGTTGGAAGACATTATGCCAGACGAAAATAACACATCGCCTTCCTACACGTTTCACATTCTGGCATACCCAGTCTGAACACCACAAAAACCAGGGTTCTACAGATATTTTTGGACATGTTGAAATATTCTGCCACACGAGCACTATAACTCTTAAAATGTCATGTATAGCTCAAATATTTACCACAGCTACAGAAATGCAGCTGTGACTTGCAATGACTAATAATCACATTGTCTAATCTCACAGCACTGTGCTGACACACATAGGGAAGTAGGATGTTTGAACCCAAAAAGTGAAACATACACCATCACTTTCTGTCTGAAAAGCTTGGCCAATGATTACCTGACCAATTACATGAACTCAGAGTATTGAAATTTAATTCCCAGATGGTCAGTTGAGATTTTTAAATGAAAAAATAAATAAAACGAGACAGTCACATCATAAGAAAGCGGGTTGCCCACTCATGACACAGTGGAACATTGTAAATTCCACCCTACTGGTCTCAATAAACCCACACTTTTTACAATAGGAACGCATAAAAAGCATTGTATTATTGGTTTCCTCATGTTTAGGCCCACTTATCACATGTTTTAAAACAACAGCAAACTTGGCAAGAAAGCAAACAGTTTGACAACAGCTTCAATATAAATAAATAACTACATGGAAGAGTATCAAGAATAAATTATTTTGTATATTTACAGAACAAGTGGCCCATTTTACAGGTTCCCATTTAAGTGTATTTATTTGTACTGGCAAAACAAAATACAGGTTATTGCTGATTAACATCTGCTCTCATCTTGGCTCAAAGAGTGTGTATGCTGTTTCTGTAAGGTTTCCTATCAAACCTTAAATGTAGAGAGGAACCGTTTTTTTATATTTATCCCATTCACAATGGGGGTTATTCCGTCATTGCTACACACAGCTGTGATATTTTGTATGATGCTTTCGTGTGTGTGTGTATGTGTGTGTGTGTGTGTGTGTGTGTGTGCAGCTGAGCCCAAGCTTTATGCCAAAATTGAAAATGCGTGGAGAAAAGATGAATGGAATTGATAGATCAACTTATGCATTAGCTTATGCTTAATGTTTGAACAGTTCAACAAGAAATTTGAATGAGAAGTCGAAGGAATACTGATTCAGAATGTGACGTGGAAAAAAATCTACCCTTTTAAGGAATTAATGTAGCACCTCTATTCCAATATGGCTGTAGAAGAATAATACAGAGATATTTCTAGAAAGCTATGAAAGTTACTCTTAAAGTTTAGCTGTACATCCACCTAGGAACCAAAATCCTCACAAAAATGATATTACAAAAAGGAATTTAACAAGTTGACAACAAGCACATAAAATGGGTTTAAAATTAATCCCCACATTCCAAACTCACGTATTAATATATTAGTACATCATTTAAAATGTTTTTCAGTTCAAAAAGTGAAACGTCTACATTACATGCATCCATTAAACACAGAGTAATAATATTTAATTATGATATTTAATTATGATGATTATGGCCTACAGTCATGAAAACTCAAAACTTGGTTTGCAGGAAATTATAACAAGGCCAAGAAAAAATATATAGTTAATAATAGAGAAATGTAAAAGCATGGCCATGTACAGTATATGCACTTAATACTTGGTCAGGGCTATTTTTAAATTAATTACTGTATGCATATAGCGTGGGATGGAGGCAATTGGACTGTGGCTCTACTCAAGTGATAAGGAAGCCCAGGTTAATTTAATAGCAGCTTTCGACTCGTCTCCTTTGTTGCTCACGTGTCGTATTTATTCCTTTTGACATGGCCCATAGATTCTCTATGGTAGGGAGCTGATTCTGGACCTGATAACAGTGGGCCAAGACCAGCAGGTGACATGTCTTTCTAAATCAGCACTGAATGGAAACTTCACACCAGAATTTAAGAAACTTCCTGGGGCTCTTTACTTTTCCTCCAGACTCATAGACCCTAATCTTTTACGCCCTCAACAGATTCTCTATTAGATTCAAGCTAGGACTCTGGGTGGGCCACTCCAAAACATTAATATTACTTACAGTCAGAAGAAACATGTTGGTAAAATTAAACAGTTACCTCATGCCTAAATGTGCCAGGGGTATGAATAATTTTGGGCCTAACTGCACCAATATAAGGCTTGCTTGCCTTATCATTCAAACGCATTGCAACAATCTCGGACTTGTTGCCATGAGATGTCACTGTTTCAGGTTGGGGCATTGACAAGAAGTATCGTGATGAAATTCACAAGATTTTTGAGTTTGTAAACTAATATTCACCATCAGGGGTGGGGCAGATGGGTGTTACATGTAGAATTCTGCTTTGTATGTAGTCAGACGATGAAGAACTGCACAAAACTAAATCACAGATACAAATGTTTTTTAAAGACAAATATTTTTCTAAAAATGTACAAACCTGAATTACTATAAACCCCTTTTACAGTAGCACAAAGCTTCTCAGGTTACTTTCCAAGGTTCCAAAGTTTGATTTCTAACCACAAACGAGATTTGGTTGTAAATTGTGCCAATATCCAATTGTGTTTCAGTGTTTTTGACAGAAAGACAGTTCTAAAAGTAGGACATCAGCCCTCGGGGACTGGAGTTTGAGACCTTTGCCCTAGACGATGGAATTCCTTACCTTATTTCAATGCAGACCCCGCCCAATTTATAGCTGAAATTCATTTTAGCCAGAGTTGTCCTTCAGGACCACAGGGAGGGTTGGAATGTTGGAGTCCAGCAATTCCATCATCCACCATAGATGGAGCCCTGATTACAGTTCTCAACTGGAAAAAGGTGGGATCCTACTTCTAGTTGCGGATAATCTCTGCCTCTAGCAAAGGAGTGAAATATCTTGGTGTCTTGTTTATAAGGGATATCAGGATGGTGAAGGACAAAGAATCTCAGTTTCTAAACAGGTACATCTAAAAAAATTACAATATCGTGAAAAAGTTAAATAATTTTTGCCACTTATTGCAACAAGTCAAACTCATGATATATAGATTCATTACACATAATGCCTTTATTTTTTTAGCATTTTTGATTAATATGGCTAACAGATAATGAAAACCCAAAATAAACATCTCAGAAAATTTGTATATTACTTAACACCAATATTTTAAATAAAATATTTTAAATTTATGAAAATAAAGTTCACATTTAATTTCGAAATTAAGGTCCCAGGGTCTGGAGGTAGAGTGGAGAGGCACAGAATCAATTTTGGGCACCAGTGTAAAGTTTCCACAGTCATTGATAATTTAGGGCAACATGCCATCTGCTGGGTTGGTCCACTTGGTTTTCTGAAGTCCGCAGTCAATGCAGCCATATACCAGAAAATTTGGGAGCACTTCATGCTTCCTTCTGCTGACAAGCTTTATGGAGATGGTGATTTAATTTTCCAGCAGGTCTTGGCGCCAGCCCACACTACCAAAGGTACCAAAAGCTGGTTCAATAACCATGGTTTTACTGTGCTTGACTGGCCAGCAAACTGGCCTGATCTGAACGTCCAAAGAGATTATATGGTGTGCTGTCAAGAGGAAGATGAAAGACATCAGAGCGAACAATGCAGATGACCTGAGGGCCGCTATCAAAGCAACCT
Organism: Crenichthys baileyi; assembly: GCA_036173005.1. NCBI lineage: Eukaryota > Metazoa > Chordata > Actinopteri > Cyprinodontiformes > Goodeidae > Crenichthys > Crenichthys baileyi. Next base: position 171,464 of record JAHHUM010002936.1, on the reverse strand, counting down.
GGGGTACCGTTACACCTAAGCAGAACCACAGACTGATGGCCTTCATGACATGCTGCATTAATGCAAAAAGAGCCCAAACCAAGTATTAAGGTGCATAGAAATGAACATACATTTCAGAAGTCTGACAGTTATGTTTATAATACATTTTTCATTGATCTCATGTAATGTTAAAATTTTCTGACATTTTGGGTTTTCATGATCTGTGCCCCACAATCATCAAAATCAGAAGAGGTAAAGGCAGGAGGGAGGAGAGGTAGGAGTTTCACTTTTTGAAATAAGTGACAAAAAAATATTAAACTTTTTCACGATAATCTTTCTTTTCAGCTGTACCTGTAACTAAGAAGTTGCAGACGCAGCAGAAAATTTCTGTTTTTGCAAAATTGGAATTTTATGTGCACAAGGCTGTAGCATGTTTGTGTTTAATACAAATAATTAAAAAGCAGAAAGTGTCATAATAGTCACTTAAATAAGTTTTATATATAACCACATGGTTGTGTATTACAACAATGGTTTGCAAACAAAGCATTACTTTAGGAATGCTGGAGAATCATATGAATTCATTCAGATCAAATTACAGTAATGGTTGAGGTGAGCCGTGAAGTCATGATGTTTTGACCTGGTTGATCAGATGATGAGTAGATCTTTTCTACATGTATGTTATGTTGTATGTTATTTGTCTTTTCTCTTTATTTTTTTTCTTATATCTCTTACTGTTTAGATATCTTACATTTACTGGCTATAGCTTTCAGAACTAAATATTGTGCCATGCAGGAATGAACTGACAGCCTTTCCTGAAGTTAATGATGTAGAATAGTGTAATTTAATTATATTATTCCTAAAAAACATAAGGTTACTGTGTGCATAAATTCACATTTCACATTTTAAATGTGGTTATCTTAATTTGTAAAGCTAAATAATATTTTAAAGTACATTTAAAAAGTTTAGATTGGAACTGTACATATAATGTACTATATCTTTGATTATACAACCTACAATATACCATTAGTATTGTATTGCAGGGCTCATTGTGTAAAGAGTTCCCACAAAATAATGAGCCCACAGAAAACTGTTGGTGCAGATCTGTTCATTTTAGTCGAGTTTTCCATGTTTTTTTTTGCATGCTGCAATTGTATTGGAAGTAAATTTAGTCTCACTAACACTGTTAGAGATTCTACCTGCAAAATACCTGCAAAATGCCAACTGAAAATACATTTAAGCTGAAAGGGAACATTCAGGGATATTGTACGCTTAGTATTTGTTCTGTACTCAGTACCATCAGAAAGGTTTATTATCCCATAAATGCTGTGTATATGATACAACCACTTGGAACGTCTATAAACTGAACAACAGTAAATACATTTTAAGTCAACGACTAGAGAGATCTGTGTATTTTATTGGGATTTTATGCAGTACACAACATAAGACATAACTGAAGTGATATGATACAGGGTTTTCACATTTTTTAAATAAATAGAACTCTCAAGTGTGGTGTGCTTATGCTTTCAGGAGTCTTAAATATGGTAATTCTAAATACAATTCAGTGCAATAAATTGCCTTCAGAAGTCAACTAGTTTTTAAGTACATCCCATTTGTGTGTAATTTATTCTCAGTGTAATTCCAGCTGTTCTGTGAAGTCCTCAGAGGTTTGCTAGAGAACATTTTTGAACAAACGGCATAGTGAAAACCGAGGAACACAGCACAGATCTCAGAACATATCATGCTGCACTTTGCGATCCATCATTTAAAAATGGAAAGAGTATGACAAAACTGCAAACATAGAAAGATACGGCTATCCACCTAAACTTACAGGCCGGGCAAAGAGAGGATGAATCAGAGAAGCAGCTAAGATGCCCATCAAAGATGTGAAAGATTAATCTTGGTTAGATAAGAGCCAAATGGAACCTTTTGGCCTACGTGTAAACTGCTACGTTAAGAGGGAAACTTGCTCCGCACATCACCCTCAAAACACCATCCACACAGTGAACCATGTAGTAGCAGCATTATGATGTGTGGATGCTTTTCTTTACCAGGAAATGGAAAGCTGGTCGCAGTGAACGTATGATGGATCGAGCTAAACAGAGAGAAACACTGGAAGAAAAACTGTTAAGAGGCTGCAAGACAAGAAACAGCAGTTCACCCTCCAGCATGCGCATTGACCCCAAACATACAGCCAAGGCTGCTATAGAATCGTTTAGATCAGTGTATTCATGTGTTAGAATGAATACAAACTTTCTGGTCAACTCTTGAAAGTGAATGTTCCATCAAATCTCACTAAGCTAAAATTTTAAACCATGTATTATTTTCCTTTAATCTCTTAAATATGCATTACTCTGTATTCATCTTTCACAAAAATCCAAACAAAATACATCGAAGTTTATTCTTGTAAAATGAGAAAATGCGATAACTTTCAAGGAGTTGGCCCTGTACTAGCTCAAGAAAAAGCCTATTGCTAGCTAAAATGAAGTAAACCATAGAGATAGCTAGTTTAGTTTTAAAGTATAACAAAGTGATCTGCCTTAATATGGTTCAAGCCTTAAAATGAATGTGATCATTTCATTATCTGCAAATGTTAGTGTAAAGTTGTGAGATGTGAGAACAAGAGAACTGAGCACATAGAGTGGAAATACATAGATGGTTATTAGGGAGATATTGTAACCCCAAAACATCAGGAAATCTGGCTTACACCATAAATGGTTTACATTGCTTTAAGGCAGTAAAACATCCCATTACAGGTATTACAATGGGATCAACAGGAATTTACAAAGTAATCCAGGAATTCCCTGTGAATAACACAAAATGAACATTATTCTCTAGCTTTCTCTGTTTATTAGAAAGATGTCAAAAGAGCAGCATCAATCCACGTCTGCGCAGAAACGATATGTCATTTTTCTCTTCTTCCACTTGCATTCATCGTTAAGCTTTCCAGCATTTTCTTTCTCTTATTTTTCATTTTTTTCTTGAGCAAGCGGCTTGAAGCTGTCAGAGCCTGCGTGCCGATAACAACCTGGGGTGGAGAATGACACCTTGAGAGTGACACATGAAAAGGATTCAAATTCTCCCTGGAGCCAACTGTATAGAACTGATACAGGCTTCTCCCCATTTCTCTGTCCATAACAGTCCACCACATTAACCTCTTTAAATAGGGGGTCAGACCTTAATTTAGACACCAAACCTGTCCCAAAATTCAAAGCAGAGAAGAGGAACAGAGTAACAAAGAGTTGTTGGAAGAAAATTGAGTAATTGTCTTTCTGACTTAATGTGTTCTAATCTCTCCCACACCCACTGAGTGATAAGGAAAAAGTACGAGGTCATACAGTGGTGAGTTTGCAAGGTGACTGTGCCTTTGAAAAAAAAACAACTGACTCACCAACATTATATTAGGAGAACCGAACCGAAACATTTTCTGATCAAAGATCTTAAACTCTTTTTTTTAAGAGTAAATATCTATTTTAGCTAAGATGCTGTAAAAGTGTTTGGCTCCTTTCAGAATCTTTCTGATTTTGCTTTGTCATGACATCTAAATGTTTTAGATATTCCCACAAATTTGAATTTAAGACACAGATAATCTGAGTAAATCCAAAATGTATTTTTTAATTGGTTCCATGTCTTAATGGAAAAACAAAATCAATCCAAACCATATAGCCCTATGTGATAATATAATTGCTTCCTAAACCCAATGCTAGGTTGTGCCTCCTTGGGGAACAACAACTGCCTTTATACATTTGTGCTAACTAACAATGAGTCTTTTACGTAGCTCTGGAGGAATCCTGGCCCACTCTGCTTTGGAAATTGTTTTAATTTAGCCACATTGGAGAGTTTTCCAAAAGCCTATTTAGGGTTGAGGAACAGTATATAAATCAGAAAGAAGTCTGGACTTTGACTACCTTACTTCAAAACCCTAATTAGGCTTTTTTTTACAGGCATTCAGAGGCAGACTGGCTAGTGGGCTTTAGATTGTTGTCCTGCAGCATAATAATCAAAGTGTGTTTAAGTTTTAAAGTCTGCAGAGAGTAGAATTCATGGTTTCATCATTTAAGGCTAGTCATCCAGGTCCTGCAGCCACAAAGTAGCCCCAAACAGTTGCATTACTACCACGATGTTTCACTGTAGGTATTAGGGTTGTCAAGACAATCAAAATCTTTATATAATTGATACTAAAAGAATGAATTATTTGTAGGTACTCATTTATTTCCACAAAGGATATTAACACTTGCTGAATTTTATCTTCTCTATTGTTTTGCCAATTAAGGAACTGCCACCATAATTTTACATTTTTCTGAAGGAGGGCTGAAGTGTCCCCTACTTATTGGTTTTGCTCTAATTAGTGAGGTTAAAATGTTGTCATATTGTAATGTTGTTGGGGTATCAAAAATAGTATTGAATATATAAGTATTTCTCTTAGTATTGGTATCGAGTTTGGAATTTTAGTATCATGACAACCCCGCTGTGTATGACATTCTTTTTCTGAAAAACTGTGTTAGCTTCTCAGCAGATGCAACAAAACACGCACCTTCTAAAATGTTGATTACTTTCTTTCTTTTTACATAGATTTACATTTCTGGACAGTTTTTTTTCTCCTTAATATAACAAATCATCATTTAAAAACTACATTCTGTAATTAGTTTATCTTTTTCTGAATTTAAAAATAGTTTGATGATCTGAAACATTAAGGTCTGACTAACAAGCAAAGACAGAAGAAATCTTTAAGGGGGGTAAATCCTTTTTAGACCACTGTGATATCAGGGCAATCAAACTGAGACGTCTTCCGATTGGGGTTCTTGAGAAACCCTTTCTAAGAGTACCTTTCCATTTCAACTATGGGCTAAAGAATCAGTCTCCTAAGAAAGGTGACAGGACCCAGTGGTGCATACACCCGTGTCATTCTGATATTTACCCGTATTGTGAAGGACACAAGGAGCAAACTACTCCCTTATCCTTCAATTAAGTGTAAGCACTACTTGGATTCAGGACAGAGCCGGTCTGGCTTTTATGAAGGTTGCTGACATTATAAGCAATGTGCGTTTTTACTCTCTGAGGTTGAACTCGAGGAAAGGTAAAGGTTGGGTGACTCACATGCCGATGCAGAGATTAGAGATTGCTCCCCCGGGACAAGTGTTTTTCCTTGTACTCCGGGCTCACTTCTTTCATCTCTTACTTTTTCTTTCCTCTTATGTCTTCCCAGAGCGAGGTCCCATGCTGTGCGGCAGATTGAAGACGCTGCGTTTGGAAATCAACTGCTTGGCTAGGTAATTTGGCTAATGGTCTAATCTCAGCTAAACTTTTGTAAATGAGGGTTTTATGAGGTGACTCTGAGAAAGAAACATTTCGCCAATGTCATGGATGATAAACATGCAATTGAGCAATCACATTGAGATGAAAGCCGTACTGGAGCTGTAGGGGAATGGAACTCCGCGTCCTTATATCTCCCCATGGTAATGATGTCTGGATCTATTATATCGATGTGCAATTTCAATTGGATTTTTAGACACACTAAATCACAGAAATGACTGCATATTGTTTCTGGTGATGGAGGGTACTTGAAACTTCTTCACTTTGTTACAATATCTTAATTGTAAGGAACATTTCATTTTGGGGTATAATATGTTCCATTACCATTTTTCAATTATTCTCAGTTGAAAGTTGCCAGGCAAAATGTCTACATTTGAACTTTTTTTGTTGTTTAAATTGAGCCAAAACATTTGTCATTCACCCAGGCTTGGTAGTTTAGGAAAACCAATTTTGAATATTTTGCCACTCTGTGCTCCACAGCAAGCCTCTGCATAATAATAAAAAACTGGTGTTAAAATGCCATTTTGACTACGTTACACCATTATCCTGCCATCCTCAGCTTATTGGATACTGGAAAGCTTTGTCACATCGGAGCCTTACAAATGATCCACATTTGCAGAAATTAAATTATTAGGTTTTCTTTTGGGTATTTAAATAAAAAATAAAAATGCAAATGATGCCAAACACGTTGCCAGCCACTCACCTAATGATATAAAAGCTCCAGCTTTGATCAAGGCTTTTTTTTGCAAGTACATCTAGGTCGCTTTTCTCGTTCCCTGTATTCTTAGTCATTTTCACTTGTCTCTTTCTGAAGTGATAAAATCACCAACCTCATTTGGAGCTTTAAATTAATTCCATCAACCAATCATTGCCAGACCATAGAAATGGGTAGCAAGCTGAGGCAGATTTAGAGTGTTCCATCTGACTTTAATTTAACACAGAAGCATTACTAAATTTAGTGACTGCGCATTCGCCCGAGCTGTATTCTTTGCATCTGTATTTTTAGGATTATGACTATTATAGCTTCCCACAAAGCCTTTGCTCAAAGGGTAGCCTGCAGCTCTGTTGTCAAAAACTGGAAACCTTTATTGTGTCCTTCCTTCCCTTTGCTCAGAAAGCAATTTCAAGCAATGACATAAACTTTGATGCCAATGTGGCCATGGAAGAACCGTCAGACAGACAATATGTCGGTTCTGATTAGGACTAACCAGCGGTGTGATGAAGGAGGACGGGTCCAGCGAGGTCTCCCACACCATATCTGCTCATGCTACTCAAAGGAACTCCAAATTGTCTCACCCCAGAGGTCAAAAGCACTCTGGATGCACACACACAAGCACACACACACACACACACACACACAGACACACACACACACCTTGTTTGCCTGCTGACGGTGGATATTGCAGATCCTTGTCCCGTCCTGAAGCAGAGAATCGGTGATTGGCAGGTAAATGGCTGCTCTGTTTACAACATGGCTATCGGATTCAAGCCCACACTGTCCTTGACCTGAAGCTTTACCTGAGGTGCATACATTCGGATTAACTGCCCTTCCCATCAAAGGTAGTGCAAGGACTTGACCCTTTTGATTTCCACTGCAATGAGCCCAAGCTGCTCAACGATAATTGGGAGGAACAGCTAATGTGTTACAGATGTTTTTTTTTGCTTTTGTGCTGCCTGCTTCCATACTTTTTTAAGGAGAGCTTTGATTCACAGCCTAAACTACACATCTTCTTTGCTTGTTTGTCAAATAAGAGGTTTATCTCTGAGCACTCTATAGATCATTTATTTGGCAGCATAACATAAAATGCTTGTGTTTTTACTGGTTACTCAAAATAGTTGGATGTGAGCTTTTAAAATTGAGCCACAGGCTGTTTAAGTTGGGAAATTTGTTTTTATTGTGTGCTGGGGTGCTGTGAATGTGCTCTGTTGGTGCCCCCTGCAAGTTAAAATTCCTCTGGAGTCCTGTAGGCTGAAGAAAGTTGGGGAATCCACAGATTGACAGAATGGACAACAGTGCCTGGAGGAGGCCACAGCATGTGTGTTTGAAGCAGAGCGTGCACATGGGCATGGTGTGTGTTCTGGGAGCTTTTCTCCTGCAGGTGGTGCTCTAATGGCAACTGGAAGGTAGTTTGCTTCCACCCAACCCCCTACAATCTAATAACCTCGGGGAAAGATTGTTCAGATTGTCCTTCTTCCTTCGTACCTGCACACATGTTGCAATTTGTAAAATCTTTCCACCATTACACTGCTTTTGAAAACAAATGTATACTCCAGGCATTGTTCCATATTTTCTGACATTAAAACCTCCAAATTTGATATTTAATTAGGATTTTGTGTGATAGACCAAAACAAAGTAGCTTAAAAGTGTTAAAATTGGATGTAAAATCATCAGAGGTTTGCAAATCGGGGTACAAATAATCTGTGTGGGTTCACTTCAATACCATTAAATAAAATATAGGACATCCAGTTGACATCAGTATAAATCTTTTTTTTTCTGTGAAGGCCTCAGATATTTCCTATAGAACAACAAACATCATCATGAAAACCAAGGAACACAGTAGACAGGACAGGGAGAAACTTGAGGAGAAGTAATATAAAGCAGTATTCTAAGCGTGAACATCCAATGGAGGACTGATCAATTGTCTTAAAATGAAAAGAGTCTGCCAAAACGTCAAAGCTACAGAGACATGATCATCCAACTAAATTGATTATTGATTATCAGAGAAGCAGCCAAGAGGCGTGTGGCAACTCTGGAGGAGCAGCAGAGATCCACAGCGCAAACAGGGTAATCGTTTGACAGCACAGCTATTAGTTGTGTACCCCACATATCAGTCCTTTATGGTAGAGTAGCAATAACAAAGCCATTAAGAGAAATCCAAAAGAAATCTTATACCACGTTTCCAATAGCGATGGACAACAAAAGTTACAATGAATGGTTTAGATCCAGGATGGCCTAGTCAAAGTCTTGACCTAAATCAACATGTTCACAGATGCTCTCATCCAATCTATCTAAGAAAGAATGGACAAAAGTTTCAGTGTCCAGGTGTGCAAAGCTGATTAAACAGGCCTCAAAGCACTTGCAGCAAAAAAAAAAAAAAACCTGGCTCACCCCAACCCTCCTCTACAGCTGGAAAACACCTGCAGTTAAGGTCACAGACCCTCCTGGCCGCCTCTGCTGCAGCATCAAAGCTTTCCTCCGTTCTCCGGATAACTCTCTGTGCTGCTTTTTGATCATTTGTTTACATCACAGAATGCATTTTTTATGGCAGGTCCAGATTCTCTTTAAATGTTTCAGATTTGCCTTCAGGGGAATATCATAGTGCTCTAATCCACCCACTCTGGAATTGTCTGAAAAGATACGTGGTTCATCATCTTTGAAATTTCTCATGCCCTTTTCGAATTACCATTAGTACAGCCACAATTTCATTCCCCACAGTTGCTGATGAAACTGCATGATTACTGATGTCTAGCAAGAGTATTTCAAATAACTTGTAATAGTTGTGGTTGTTTCTGCATTTCTTTTTGACATTTTCAGCAGTTTTACAAACATCAAATGGTTTGTACTCCACAGCTTTATTACCCAAGCCATTTATCCAAATGGTACCTACTGAGAAACTGTGACAATCCTTAGCATTTCTTGTGTATGGCAGATGGAGACAGCAAAGTCATCAGTGGAGTAATCTGTCTTATTAGCTTGTAAGCATGATGTCAAGTGTATGTCCTTTAAATTTAGCTTATACCAGCTTTAAGCAAGGCTTTGTTGATTTTGTTGGTCGGAAGAAGTTTTTTTGTTGTGCATCTTTTTCTCTGTGATGGTAGACAAGTTGTCCTCATGTGAAATACATTGTTTTGCTCCGATGTTCCAGGGTGGTATGGTTTTTTTCTTTAACATTTTATTCAGCAAACATAAACATGATGAGAAGAGACCATTCAACATGCATTCTTTAAATGTTTGAACATTTTGCACAACTACTTTGGGTTTGACACAATATTCTCATTTTCTCTCACCACGTTTTTCAACGAGGTAGCGCAGAGATCAAAAGCTCAAAAAGCTCAAAAGTGACTACAAAAATATCAAGTACCACAATGGCCGGAGCAGGTCAAACCAAAAGCCATGGTAGTGGTTTGAAATCACTGTTGGATGATGTAAGAATTATGATTATTGATTAATTAATAAATCAAAAATGATAAACAAAATCCATAAAAATGATTTCTTAACCTAAAATCAATACTTACGAAAAGAAATTGAAGATGTCCTCTGGTGTTGTGATTATGGGCTCAAAGCCTTTAATAATTCCAATTAGTAAATTATCATTAATATTTGACACTAAATGTCACTGTTTATTCAACTGCTTCACCGAAGGTGGGGGAACTTTGACCTCATTTTGACAGATAAATCACTCTTGTACGAAATAAACACAAAAGCTTCTCTTAAATATATATGTGAAATTTTATTGAAGCCATATAGCACTGATTTTCTACAATTCTGATTCAAAAACCTTCACCTTACTAACAAGCACTATTCTACACAAAGGGGATAAAAATGACTACCTAACAATAATAATAAAAGAAAATGTATGCGCATTGAGTGTCTATGAAGATCAAACCAGCAGTTTTATGGACAAAATGTGCAATTTGGGTTAACTTGGAAAACAAAGTCCTCCTGGTGTGCTGATGTCTCGATTGCAACAATCAGCTGGTAAACGTGGGCCACGCCCTTAGCCACTAGGAACTGATTGCCCCAAATGAATGAAGAAAAACATGAACACACACCTTGCACAGCAAATCAAAACAGCTCAGCATAAAACACTGCAATCAGTATTGCATGCAACATGTTCATACCTTGGATTAACTAATGGTGATTCTAAATCACCTAAACTATGCCCCATACTGCCCAGACCTCTAAATGCACCTATCCAATTTGTTGATTTCTTCTCTCCACCAGTTGAGGATGGTCTGAAGAAGAATGGAGGGGGGATCACGTGTCCGTAATCAACAAAAAAAAAAAAAAACTGTAAACTTATCATCCCTCCAAAACAGGGAAAATATGTTGCTGTCGACTGAAACAACAAAGAGAAAACTCATCTCCTTCGAAATAAAACCTCTGTGGGTTTCCACCTGCACTGTTTTGTCGGCGTGGTCTTCGATCAGTATATGAATCTTCTGACCTTCTTGTATCAGACAGATTTCCAGCTTTAAAGCTCCTATGGGAATGGCCGTGCGGAGGAAAAATTTGTCTGCAAGCTTTTGTCTCTCCAGATATGCACCTCCGTTACGTCGTCCCGTGAGACACGCTGAAAATGGCAACGAAAGTTTATTTTCCGCGGTTTTTATAATCCCAGGAGACGTCAAAGCTGCGACGTCTGTTGAGCTGCACATGTCGAACTGCGCAGCCCAGCCGGTCTGTCCCCCCATAATGGATTACCCCAACAAGGATATGTTGTGTGATAGTGAGTGTTTATTTTATGTTGCATGTTTGTATTTGAAACTTATCTCATTTTTGGTAGGGTCACAATGAACCATAAGACAGTAGTGGTCAATATGAGCACAATGAGTCAGTGAGTCAATGGAAACACAACAGCTTTCTTGCAGAGTACATCGAGATTGAGCGGAGTGGAGCCGTGCGGTGCTGATGTCAACGCCGACCGCGTTGTTCGGCTTTCCATAAATAAAGCATCGTGACTCGCTCCATGTTGAGTTGAAACCAGCAAGCAGCAGATTGATGTCAGGCGTGCAACAACATGCGAATGAGGCGATAAATTCGGTGAAATCGCGATGGGTCTGAACGCACCTTAAGAGGTTTTTAGGCCAACAGGCTGAAGATGGGCTCTGATTTTTAATCACATTAGTGATGAAAACATTAGTAAACAAATAGCATTATGAAGACCAAGAAACAAAGTAGACAGCTGAGATAAAATGTTATAAGTAGGTTCTGAAACTGTTTTGAACATATGAAAGACCACTGTTCAGTCCATCTGAAATGAAGAGAGCACAGAACTGCAAACTTAGCAAGACATGGCCATCCACCTGAACCGATGGGTCAGGTAAGGAGAACATTAATCAGAGCAGCAGCTGCAGAGGCCCTTGGCTCAGATGGGAGAATCTGTTTACAGGACAACAATTAGTCAGCAACCTTTTGAAGAATGGCAAGAAGAAAGCCATAGAGGTCCAATTTACAGTTTGTTATAAGCTATGTAGGGGACAGAGCAAACATGTTGAGGACGAACTCTGGTCTGTGAGACTAAAGTTAGGTTTCACACTGAATGCTTTGAGTGGCAGCAAACCACGACTTCACAGAACTGTGAAACCCACCATCCCTACTGCAAAATGTGGCCGTGGTAGCATAATTCTGTAGGAATGCTTCACTTCAGCACGCACAGAGAAACTGGTCAGAGTTGATGGACCTGAGTCGAATATAAGGTAGGCCTTGGCCTATCACATAAAATCCAATGAAAATTAATTGATGTTTGTGGTTATAACGTAATAAAATTTAAAAAATGTCTGGGTGTATGAATAATTTTGCAAGACACTATACACATTAGTGCAGAGGTGAGCTGCCTCCGTTTGATCTGTTTAAACTTAATTTGTAACAGTAACAGCGTTATGATGAGCTCTTTTTTTCTTGCACCAATAAGGTGCAACTGATGTTTGGGAATCGTTTTTGTCTCTTATTTGGAGGACTGTCCACTCTTGTCCTAAAAAGCTTTTGTCCCAAAAACTTGAATTCAGCTTGATATGTTTCATTTGTTCTGAGGGACAAAGAGCAAGGCTAACCCTCTTTTTAGTTTAAATTTTATATGTTATAATAACATGTCGAAATACACTCAAGTGAAACCGAATATTGTTACATAAATACATAAATACATATTTATACATTTGTTAGGTAGAAAAAAACAACCCCTACAGTGTTGTGGAAATGTGAAACTGTACAGTCTGTGCAGTCTGAACAATGTGATTCCTCTGGGATATTATGAAGGATGGAGTTGATTCTGTATGTGTCCATTAATCTGAATAAACAGTAAAAACCTCCATACAACTATACAGCGGCGATATCCCTTCGATTTATGCCAAGATTAAATTACATAAAGGTGGACCACATGTATCAGTTAGGTGAATTTTAAAGAAAAAATACATCATGTGTCATTTTCATTCCAAGTTACAATGATGCACCATTTTTTGTTGGTGGACTACATAAAATTCCAATAAAATACAATAGGGTTTGTTGTTGGAACATGACACAATCTGAAAAAGTTAATACTGTTGCAAGGCGATGCGTCCTGACCAATGCAGACATCCAGTGCTCTCATGCTGTGACCACAATGCTTAGACATCCCAGTCTGACCCCTGTCAATGTCATTCCAATCCTCATACTTGCTGCTCTTGCACATTTTTTTCCCTTATGGCACGTCAGCTCCAAGGAGAAAATGTTCATTTGTTGCCTAATATCTAAAACCCTCTGCCAGATGTCAGTGCAATATCATCATCGCATTTACTTTCGATTGTCAGTGTGCATAACATTAGAACAGATTGGTGCCATTGGACTGGTTGGAACCTGGAAAAATTTTTTAAAGTAGACTTATTTTTTCCCAAGGATTGCACCACATCACCACAGCAGCAACTATTGACTTTGTTGCCAGATCAATCTTCTTCAAACTTTATAGAATAGGACAAATCAAGATGATTTTTTCATACTGCTTAATGTTTGGATAAAACTCTCAAGAGGAATGTAGGACCTCTCTATGGTTAAGAAGTAATATTTTTAAATGTTTGAATCTTTGATGAAAAAACTCAATTATAGGTTAAAGTCCATAATCTTCTGCTACAATTTCTGCTTTCACAGTTTAAGGGCACACCGGGGAAACAGGGATGGGCGGAAGCAAGATAGCCAAATTCACAAGTGTTGTTGGTGAAGTGAGAGTTACTGAAATAAACTTCAACCCTCTCATTATCCATATCGCACGCTTGAGAAAGGTGGCACACAGCATCACCCCTGAGTGAAGAGATGCCGTACATCCTTTGTTGCTCACTAACTGAGCAGCAAAAAGGGCCTTATAGTAAAAGAACTACAACAGAGTCATGCTTTCTTTACGACAGAAACCTAAGACTCATCAGACATAACAGGCACTGTAATAAAGGCCATAAACTATCTTTGATAACTCAAGATTTTTGTCCTCAGGCCCTGTTCACACACTAATAAAAGGGAATTTTTCATTTGATCCTTATGCACACCATACAAGCTGATAATTAATTCACTCAAACAGGGGTTGGTTAAATCACCATAAAGCATATAAAACTTTTTGGCAACCAAACCCAGTGCTGGTTTATAGATTGAAGACACTAATCATTTTTCTAATCTGTTTCTAATTAGCTGCATAACTGGCTATGTTAGAAAGTAGTTGGCAGCAAGTCGAGACCAAACATAATCATGTAATTATGAATTTTCACCAATTTGCATGTTAGTTCCTGTGGCAATGTTCTGTAATACACAGTTTACCCTGCTGGATCTGCATCATTCTGTTTGGTTGCATGTTCTGGTCGCATAAAGGTGCACATTTTGAAAAGCATTTTTTTATTATAAAAGACATATAAAAATTTATTTTACTAAACCAAAAGAAAGACTACATTTAAGCAATTAGTGCATGATCTATCATAGAGATAATAGTAATACAAATTAATTCAATGTCTGCTGCAAATCGGTTTGCTTTGATTTCCCACGTGATCAGGCATTGCCATGAAGGCTACAGATAACTTGGTAAAACTTTCAGAGCAATAACTCATAAGATTCAAATGAGTCTAAAGGCAGTGGTGTAGAGTGTGGCTACAAATGGTGGATCGAGAGCTGCTGATTCCAAACATACCAACCACGACTGACTACTAAACGTGCAGCTAAGGGAATTAGAGTATCATTGAAAAGTTATTTCAGTAATTCAGTTTAAATAGTGATCATAGATTATACAGATATCATAGCACACATAGTTATATATTTCAAGCATTTGTCTCTGTTAATATTGTCGATTGTAGCTCACAGATTATGCAAAATCCAATATTCAGTTTCCCAACAAATAGAATATTACATTATTAGGATAGATAAAAAAAATGAGTTTTAACACAGAAGTTTAACACAATTACAGAGCAGACTCCCTTAATTTGATTGGATTGAGCCCTCAGTCAGAAAATTTTGCAAAGTTGAGCGAAAGGAAAAATTGTGGTAAAAAAAAATAAGGAGCAGCCTTGAGAGGTTTAAGTAACATTCAAGATTGTGGGTGAGATTTACAAGGCAGAAACTGCAGCTAAAGTCAGGGCTTAAAGAGCCACCCCACACAGATATATCCAGGACATGGGCTAAAACATTCCTTGTGCAAAGCCACTCCTAAACAAGAGACAACATCAGGAGTGTTTTAACTGTGCTAAAATGCAAATTTTGCATTTCATTTGGAAATCATTTGGAAGAAGAGAATGGAAAGGCAGAGAATCCAAGTAGCTTGAGGTCTACTAAGTTTACTGGCCACCAAACTCATCTGACCTAAACCCCACAGAGAATTTAAGGTATTGGCATGAAGAACATGAGCAATAACTGAGCAGCAGTCCAGACAAGCTGAAGGCTGCTACTAAAGCAACCTGGTCTAAGTAGAGAAGCCTGGACGTCCCTCTCCCCAGACACCTCTTCCAGCTCCTCTGGGGGATGTCTGAGGCTTTCCCAGGCCAGCCGAGAGACATATTGACACGCTGGAGTCAATATGTCTCTCGGCTTTCCCAGGCCAGCCGAGAGACATATTGACTCCAGCGTGTTCACGGCCTTCCCCTGAGCCTCATTCCTGTGGGACATGCCTGGAACACCTCTCGAGGGTGGCGTCCAGGAGGCATCGGAAACAGATGCCCGAGGCACCTCAACTGACTCCTGTCGATGTGGAAGAGCAGCGGCTCTACTCTGAGCTCCTCCCGGATGGCCGAGCTCCTCACCCCATCTCTAAGGGAATGGGGTGGAAGCTCATTTCAGCTGCTTGCATCCGGGATCTCGTTCTTTCGGTCATGACCCAAACTTCATGCCCAAAGGTGAAGGAAGGAATGTACAGGGGTTGGACATTGAAACTGAAACACCTGGTTTTAGACCACAATAATTTATTAGTATGGTGTAGGGCCTCCTTTTGTGGCCAATACAGCATCAATTCGTCTTGGGAATGACATATACAAGTCCTGCACAGTGGTCAGAGGGATTTTAAGCCATTCTTCTTGCAGGATAGTGGCCGTGTCACTGCGTGATACTGGTGGAGGAAAACGTTTCCTGACTTGCTCCTCCAAAAAAACCCCCAAAGTGGTCAATAATATTGGATCTGGTGACTGTGCAGGCCATGGGAGATGTTCAACTTCACTTTCCATGTTACATCAAACCAAATCTTTCACCATTTTTTGCTGTGTGTATCGGTGCAATGTCATCCTGATACACGGCACCGCCTTCAGGATAAAATGTTTGAACCATTGGGGCCCCATTTGGGCCTCAAGAATGGTTCGGTAGTCCCCTTGGCAGTGACGCGCCCATCTAGCACCCCGTATTGGGCCAAGGGAATGGCATTTATATGCAGCCCAAACCCATCACTGATCCACCCCCCTGCTTCAATCTGGGCATCAACAGTCTTGGTGGTACATTCTTTGGGGGTTCTCCACACTGTAACTCTCCCGGATGTGGGGAAAACAGTAAGGTGGGACCTCATCAGAGAACAATACATGTTTCACATTGTCACAGCCCAAGATTTGGCTCCTTGCACCATTGAAACCATGTTTGGCGTTTGGGCATATGACAAAGGTTTGGCTATAGCAGCCCGTCCGTGTATATTGACCCTGTGGAGCTCCCGACGGACAGTTCTGGTGGAAAAGGAGAGATGAGGTGCCACATTTAATTCTGCCGTGATTTGGCCAGCCCGTGGTTTTATGTTTTTGGATACAATCCGGGTTAGCACCCGAACATCCCTTTCAGACAGCTTCCTCTTGCGTCCACAGTTAATCCTGTTGGATGTGGTTCGTCCTTCTTGGTGGTATGCTGACATTACCCTGGATACCGTGGCTTTTGATACATCACAAAGACTTGCTGTCTTGGTCATAGATGCACCAGCAAGACGCGCACCAACAATTTGTCCTCTTTCGAACAATGGTATGTCACCCATAATGTTGTGTGCATTTCAATATTTTGAGCAAAACTGTGCTCTTACCCTGCTAATTGAACCTTCACACTCTGCTCTCACTGGTGCAATGTGCAATCAATGAAGACTGGCAACCAGGCTGGTCCAATTTAGCCATGAAACCTCCCACACTAAAATGCCAGGTATTTCAGTTTCATTGTCCAACCCCTGTAGACTGAGCACCTTAAAGTGGTGGAGGGGTTTGAAAGCTTGACTGATCTTAGACGCTATGTTGTCTGGAGCTTAAATGCCCATGGTAGGGTCTCCAATGGCAAACAGGCTCTGGGTGACGGGTCAGACAAAGAGCAGTTCAGAAGTCAGTTAATAAGGACCAGTAGAATGAGGCAAATGATGTCGGCCAGTATGGCGAAGCCAGGGCCCCACCCTGGAGCCAGGCCTAGGGTTGGGACTCTTTGGCAAGCGCCTGGTGGCTGGGTTACTCCTCACTGGACCCGGCCGTGCCAAGCCCAAACGAGAGATGCGAGGCCATCCCCCAGTGGGCCCACCACCTGCAGGGGAAACCATGAGGGACTGTTGCAAAGAGGATTAGGCGCAGGTCGAAGGCAGAGACCTCGAAAACCCGATCTCTGAATGCTTAAAAATGTTTGTATTAAAAATAATTATTTTTTGGTCTTATACAACATTCTAAATGTGTAGGAAATTAAATTTTGGGTTTTCAATTGCTATCATCATCATAATTAACTAAATAAATGCTTGAAATACATCACTTTTTATGTAATTTATTTTTATAGTATGGATGTTTACCCTTTTTGAACTGAATTACTGAAATAAATTAACTTTTGCATGATATTCGGATGTATAGAAATGGACCAATATTCAACATTATGAAGAATAAAGCAGATATAACAACACATCATCAGCTTTGGACATTACATCAGCTTACTTATGGGAATTTATTCATTACTGTTACACCCTTACTGACAAGACAACTCATACAGTCATGACTACAAAAGATGTTGCTTTGAAGAATGAGGTCTCAAGAAGTCTCAAGACAATCTAACCTAGAAATGCATCTGACAGTTTCAGTGGTGAACATCTGAACCAGAACCATTCCTCACTCAGGAAGAAAACCAGTATCCAAACAGGTATACCACAGAGGCAAACATTTATACAATTGTGACACTATATTTACATACCATGGCAGATATTGTTTGATACTGGAGTAGCTGAAAAGTATATTCTCATTCCCTTAAAATCTCTCCCCGCCATTTTCATTTAATGTGTCTTTTCCTTCTCAGTGGTGCTGAACACGTGGTACTGCTGTATGTTTTACTACTAGATCTAAAGTGAACATATTTCATTTTTAACAGACAACATATTTTATCCTACACAGTTTAGGGTGTGGTCATGCTTTGGGCCATTCAATCTGAAATACTGAAAAGTGTTGTTGCTGCACCAATGGATTTGCACCTTTGGTGAATTTTTATGAAAATCTCCAGCTACAAACTCCATAAATGATCTTTCTAAAAACAGAGTTACCAACCAGTCAAGCAGGTTGGTAAAAAATTAGAAGTTTAAAGTACAAAGCGATTAGCTTTACTTGATATTATCTCCACTTGTAACAAGGCAATCATATTCAAGCCGCGGTAAGGCAATTGCGGCTCCATAAAGTCCTCACACCTTGGCATATTTTCTCTGCCACCAGCCAACAAAACTCCAAAAGGAAGATCATCGCCACTCCTTTTGCTAGGTCCTTAAACAGGCTGTCAGGTTGTGTGGTTGAGGAGTAGGACCAAGGCAGAGACAGGAGTATTTGATGAACATGTTAATATTAAATAAATGAAAACCAAGAACTTACAAGAAGCCACTAGGGCACAGGACGAGAAACACTGGCAGAATCACAGGCACAACAATGGCAAATAACAGGCATGGAGATGGGAAGTGTAACTGGAGGATCCAGCTAAGGACAAGGTGAGTAAACGAGCTTGTACACTGGGTGGAGACAAGAATGACAATGAATGCAGGTGTCAGAAATCAGGAGAATATGTGAATCGGCTGAGGTGGAGGGAAGCGGAGGAACTGAGGGGGGAGGAGACTAATATGCACAAAGGAGCTGAACAAGATACAAGAAAGTCCAGGAAAAAGATCTAAGAAAGATATAACAGAAGTGATGATAAATGAACAAGGAACACAAGAATAAACTAGAAAACTAAGCAAAAAGGAATGAACTATTAAGGTGGCATATCTAATAAAGTACACTAGATATGGCAAAATATAAATATACAACAAGTAAAAAATAACTTTACAGCCAAGTATCATAACAACACACTTATAATACTCAATATATATTTAATGAATTATTATTGGGTGCAAATGGTTATCGATTTGCAAATCTATGCTTAAAGTGCAGTTCTAAATAAAGTGACAGTTACAGTGCACTTAATGAATTGCAAAGGTGCTCATTAAGTGCAGCAAATGTTACCACAATGAAAGTTGCACCAGTAACAAATACGTCTTCATTTCACCCGCTACTTTTCTAACTTTCTGTAGTGGCTAGCTAGGCTGTTGTGCTAACAATAGCTTGGACATAAACAGAAGTTAGGTCACTAAATCCAAACATTAGCAGAGTAGGAATCACATGGATAAATATTCACTTAATCTTTATTACAGATGTTTGAAATTGAAGAAGCCAAAAGAAAAAGGAAGAATTGAAACATTTACTTACATTTCTCTTTTAGATTTCTTATTAAAATTGCTTGTTTTTTGGTGTTTAAGAGGATGAGATTGCTTTAACTATTATTTAAAATGTACAAGGTCCTTCAAACATAGTTTTTAATTTAAAAAACATATTTCATTGGCAGGTTTTGAGCAAAGAATCAAACTTTTCTGTCCTTCCTCCTCTCTCTCAATCTGGTAAAGTTTGTTGTCACAGCTGTGTGTGAAGCCTCAGCATCACAACTGCTGTTTTTCACTCCTTGTGTTCTGCCATGTAGGAGGCAGAGAGGCTGTGGAAAGCCTTGTGAAGTAGAATGGATCCTCACTTACAGTGTGGCGTTCACTCTAAATGTAAATAAGAGAGTTTGGGGAGTCAGCTGGGCAGGTAACACAAGCCTGCTGTAGAACCTACTCCTCAGTTCTCAGGGATGACAAATGATTTAACTATGGATGGGCCTCATCAATGTCTATCAGTTTCAAATATCATGGAATGCACAGAGTGGAGATTAGGCCAAGTAATCTGCACATAATGGGAGTCAGAGAGGCAAACAGTCAGATCCACACAAAGCAAGACACTTACAATACGAAGAGAGAAACAATAGAGCACTCAGAAGCCACTCAACACATACAAATACTCCACCCACGCATGTTGGAACAGAAAACACTAATTTGTGTTTACAATACAAAAACAAAAAGTAACTTTTTTATTGTTGTTAATTAGATCTCAGATACATACTGTGCCTTGCTACATTACTCCTACTCCTTGATGTTTTCCACATTTTCTCAGTTTACAACCACAAACTGCATTGTTGTCCTGCTGGAAGATGAACCTCCACCCACATCTCAAGCCTTCTGCAGCTTCTAGCACATTTTCTTCCATGACTGTATTTACCTCCATCCCTCCTCCCATCAAGTCTGACCAGCTTCCCTCTCCAAGCTAAAGAAACACATGCCCACAGTATGATACTGCTACCACCACGTTTAGCAGTTGGGACGAAATGTTCAAGATCATTTGCAGTCTTAGTTATCTGCCACACATACAAATACTGTCATACTGCCAGGCACCGCCACATATTTTCTTTGACTATAAGCCAAAATATTTAAATTTTGGTCTCATCTGATCAGAGCACCTTCTTTAATATGGAAGAATTTATTGTGAATCAGTGTTCAAATCACTGATACCACTGGAGAGGACAGAAAAACACATTTCCAGTGAAACCTGCCTCACATACATTACCGGTCAAAGGTTTTAGATACACTTTCTCACTTAATGGGTCTCTTTATTTTAATGACTATTTACATTGTAGATTCTCAAAGGCAACAAAACTATGAATGAACACACATGGAATCATGTAGTAAACAAAAGGTGTGAAATAACTCTAAACATTATTATATTTTAGATTCTTCAAAACAGCCACCCTTTGCTTTGTTTACTGCTTTCTCTTGGCATTCTCTCCATGAGCTTCATGAGGTGGTCACCTGAAATGGTTTGCCAAAGAGTCTTGAAAGAACCTCCCAGAGGTTCACTGACAGACGGCCAAAGGTTAATATTTCGTGTCATCACAGCAAAAGGTGGCTACTTCAAGGAATGTAAAATATAACATATTTAAGGTTCTTTTTTAATTTTTTGTTGGCTACATAATTCCATATGTGTTCATACACTGTTTTGATGCCTTCAGTGAGAATCTACATACAATGTAAATAGTCATAAACATAAAGATAACCATTAAATGAGAAAGGCATTCTAAAGTTTTTGACCGGTAGTGTAGATAGCATAAAAAATTCAATTATAAAGCATTCAATATGCCTGTTTTGGCCACGTTTTCTCAGTGTAAATTGTGCATTGGTTTCATTGCTAACTTGTGACTCCCAAACAGGATAGCTTTGGATAGCACCCAACCTGCTGAAAACATTCCAATACAAGTGAAATAGAAAACAATAATGACTCCACATTTCCAATAAGCCCACTACTCAAAAACTGGACATCAATGAACATGTCTGTTAAACAAAATGTTGCTTGCAGAGCAGACTTACAGGACAAAAAGCATAGTCTCATTACCATTAATCCTTTTCCATGTATCAAATATCAGGCAGATAATTGTTGTAGAACATATTTCTTGGTGTAGTTGAGAATTAGTTGCTATGACCAAGTCTGTGAAATCCTCTACTTCTAGTTCACATGTGATCTTTAGCATGTCCACCAGCGCACTGTGTGTGTGTGTGTGTGTGTGTGTGTGTGTGTGTGTGTGAGCGTACAGATATATACAGTGCCGTGATAAAGTATTTCTTACAACACTCAGATTTGGGTTGTTTTTTTGGTAAGTGGGTCATGCTGGTCGTGGCTACTGAAACTCAACTCAACTTTCCCTAAAATGGGGCTTAACAAGGGTGGCAATTTGCTCATGTTGTCTTTAGGCCCTTTTCCATTAGTATTACTCTGCACGGTTTGGTTCGTTTTACATTACAATTAAGTACCATCTCACTGTGGGCGGGATCGTCAATAAGAAAGTGGCCCCACGGTCCAAGAAGGTAAAGTGATGTGATTTGTAGTGACACAAACACGACTAAAGCCATAGACTGCTCAGTCTTTGGCTGTTGTCAGATTCAGAGTGAAATGAAAGAGCTAGAGAAGGCTCTGGGGGCGGAAGACAAAACACTCTGGATAAGGACAGGAGAGAGAGGGAAGCCCCTGTGCAGTAAAACTGAAGGATATGAGTTAGAGAACATGTGAAGGTACACTAACACTACCTAATGCTAGCTTGCTATGGTGGCCATATACACAATAAGCCCAGCATACAGCTATTTAATGGTTAAAAATATTAGATATTAAAATAAGCTGTGACTAGTGACACTGCCTCTTACCAAATCAGGGATCGACAGTCTTCTTACATTGTGTTTTCAGGAGGACTCGGACACTGGACCCCCCTGAAATCGGATTGGCCCCCCCAGGGGCCCCCCCAGATGATTAACATGTTACGACACCAGGTCATTCCTCTACAGTATAAGCGCCATGTAACTTCCCCTATTTTCGCTGTGTAACGAGGGGAAGGACCAGCTGGTGGCAGTAAGGTGCAACTTCAGGCAACCCAAGAAGAAGAAAAGTCAAGTAAAAGACAATGAGAGCTGCGAAAAGAAGATGCAGAGGTTCACAGCGTAGAGGAACACTGTACAACCTGTTTGACTCCAAGATAACATACTGGATAAACAACATCTAAGTAAGTTTAACGGTGGTTTCCTGATAAGGCAATGTTTAAAATAACTTCTGTGTTACATAGGAGATCATTTTTGTTAGTTCAGCAACAACTACAAGTCGCGAGCATCAAACTAACGTCTACAGACAGCTGCTCCACATTTATGTCTTCATTTAATACGGGTTGTCGCACATAAATGTGCTTCTCTAATGATTTAAGAGCAATGAAACTAGCAGACTTTCCACCTGTTACTGGATTGTTGCTCTGACAGTTAGGTGAAATGTAACGCGATTATGCTACCCTGTTAAGAAGCTGAAAAGCTTTTTTCATGGTTCAGAACTTTCTAGGTATTCAATGCAAATAAACTTTACTTACTAACAGTTTGAGTACTCAATTTACAGCCACAATCTGTTTACCATGACTTTTTGAGGTAATAAGAGGGGAATTGATAACATTGTGTAAGTAGTATTTGGAGTGATATGATTGAGAATGAAAAGGCAGGGAGACAGGATACACGACTTCTTTTTAAAAGGAAGCAAATTAGGCACAAATCAGATAGAGTTTTGCTCTGGTATCAGCAGCCCTGATGGGTCCCATCGTGGGACCAGGTAGGAGAGGGAATGTTAGACACAAGCCAGCCAACCATCACCAGGTCAGAATATCTACAGAAACAGTTCAGTTCAGTAATTATCTTCAGATTTCCATTATTTTGAAATGTTGTTTGCTGCCAATCTGTTGTTTATGATAAATGTGTGGTTGTGTTTTTATTTTGAAAATACTCATTTTTTGGTTTAATGTAGTTTTATCGAGGGAGGAGTCTGAAGCCACAGAGGCCTCTGCCTTTGACCAGGATGATGGTGAGCCAGTCCCAGGAGATAACACTGACCTCTTCCCAGCTATGTCCAGTATTGCTTTTGCTCCTCCAAAATAACCCAGTGGTAATTCTACTTAACCGAAACCTGCTAGTTAGCTGCCTTATCTATGTTTATATTTTTTTATTTATCATTTATTTATTTTTGAATAAATCTATCCATCTATGTTCTATACCTGCTTCTTCCATATAGGTCTCCTTTGAATACATAATATGCAGACACAGTGTTAAAAAAAAGAACAGAAGGGGGTGGAAAAAGAACATGAAAAGAAAAAAATGTTGACAAGTACACAATTGGTGGTGTATATAGGTGCAGAGGTGAGAAGGCAGAGGGTTTGGGTTAGGGAAGGGTCTACGGTTTTCACCGCTCTGTTGATCATGTTTAGTCTCTATACTTCACACTTACCACAGTATGCTATTCATTATGCCTGCTATTGTAGACCATCACTTTGATGTTGGATTATCATCTATTTGAAAGCTGTTCAATAAATGGGAGCACCCCCCAACCTATTTCCCAGTCTGGACATTGTTTGTAAGCGCTTAGGAACCTGGATCCACCCAAACCCAAAAGCAACCAAAGAGATGGAACATGATGGTCGCTACATAATATATATATTGATCTAATACTGGTTAAAATAGGATAGTGTGTTACAACTTACATATTTTCTTTCAACATTATTTATATATTTATAAATAATATATTATACATTCTATTTACATACAAGCAACAATATTTCTACAAATAAAGCAGGAACATCAACATTGATAACAATTACAGAAGTTGTTTGATATTCATTTATAATCCTCTTTTAATACTTTTTAATGCTTGGACATTGCTTGAACTCCACATTTGGAATATTCCAAAGCTTCGTCACAATGGCGTCATTGTTCAAAAGTTGATGCCAAGTGTTTTATATTTTGTCTGTTTTTTGTGTTACATTGTTAATAAACTGCTGTGTACTTGGTATGTACTTAAACATAAAAACAGTTAGAAACTGCTTGTTAGAGAAACAAAGTCATTCTCATAGTTTGTGGACCCCCTGAGATAGCCTTGGCGCCCCTCTGGCCCCCCCAATAATAAAAGTCTGGCTCCGCCCCTGTTTGTCTGATAATCTGAAAATGTAAGTCTGAAAAACAGCAAATACTAAATAAATGTGTCTGTTTTATATTTTATCCCAACTCTGCTTATTTTTTTTTCTATTTGTTGTTTTTTTCTGACCTGTGATTAAGTAATTTCTTTAAGTATGAAACATGTGTGCACTAGTAGGCTGAAATTACCCCTTCCAAGCAAAAGTTATTTTCTGCATCTTTCCATCTAGAGATCTGGTTGTGAAGACATTTCAGGTGACCAACATGCATCGTGTTTACAGATCAGTTCCAACTCACTCACAGCCTTTTGTAGAAGAGAGATTCCCCCACACAGATCCTAATGTCATAAGTGTTTGCTCTCACATTTTTTTGTAAGCTGTAACTAAAAACTCACTACAGCTGCTGTCATCTGTTTCTTTTATTGCCATGTATGTTGGGGCATCTTAAAATTCATCGTGCATGGGTCTAAACCTGACATGAAGTGTTTTTTAAAGAATGTCGGCTGCTTGCAAAGAAGGGCTTTCATGGCCTGACTTTAGTTTTTTTTCATACATAATGATTTTCTGACCATCTGAGAATGAAAAGTCCAGTGCTCTATGAGTGCCATCAAGTGACTAAAAATTTTGTGAAATTATTCAGAAAATAATGCCACATATCCTGCCATGCCAGCAACTTCAAGCATTCAGCACGTAGAGGGGAGTAAATTGTAACCCATGCTCAAAATTTGCATAACAGTCAGGTAAATTTGAGAGCAGTAGTGCATCTGGCTTCTATAAGTCCTAAAGCTACTGCAATAGAATTTATTTTGACAAGGGGATGCTGGAGTGCCACTTAAAATCATGAATCTTCCTACGCCATTGACACAGAACCTAGTTACATTATAGTGTGCTGGAAGTAGAGCTGGGCGATAAAACGATAGCAATATATATAGCGATATAATTTTTCCTCGATAGAGATATATGAGAAAGGGTCGATATATACGTTAAATATGTAAATAAGAGAAATAGCCAATGATTATTAGAGTTGCTCTGCGCTGGACCAATCATGTGGCTGGAATAGAGCCTCGCAAAGTTACGTTGACGCAGAAAGCACAGCAGCAGCCACACACGCTGACAGCTAATGTTTGTGCAGCTGTAGCCTCTTACTTCAGGTAACAGGTAGGACGTCACTGAAAAAACTGAACAAAACGAGTGCCCCAAAAGAAGAAAAGACAGAAGACACAGCGAATGGCGGTGTTGACTTGAAGGGTCCGAGCAGTTTAGTCGTGTGGAGGTATTTTGGCTATTTAAAGTCGGACAAAAAAACAAAGTAGTGTGCACTGCAAATTACGTCAAGCGCATGCTTCCACAAAGTCAGTGAATACCACCAATCTGTTTTACCACCTTAACAAATGCCACACACTGGAGCACGCAGAATATAAAACTTTACAATCCCAGACAAGAGCAAGTGCTAAGCCCCCATCACCTCTCCTCTCCCCTCCCCCAAAAAACAACACTTGTGGAGCAGCAACAACCGACCAGAGTAGGCTTTCTCATGCCTATTTATTAAAAAAATGAAGATAGAGAATGACATAGAGAAATTGCAAATGCTGTAGTTTATTGTATTGCAAAATGAGATTGTGGTTTAAATTATACCTCTTTTAAACTGTTTAGGTTTTTACCGTCAGGTTGGTGCTACAGAGCACTGTCTGCCTTGCTAACCAGCTTTTTATTCTAAGACATCTGTTGATATTTAAAGAATGACAAATATCTTCTAATAAATTAGCCTGACCCAAACTGAATTATTTCAAACTGGTCTAAACAGTTTATAACACAATTTTTTCAAAGTTGTTGTAAATAAACACTTTTATAAATCTCAGTTTTGTCAACAAACTTCAGAAACTAACAATCAGAAGGTCTTATTAGAATTAGGCAGAAAAAGACCTGATGAATATGTTCATCCAGTGCAAAAAACTCATCCAGCAGTTATCATAACCTATTTAATTGTCTGTATGTGCCTCCAGATGAGTGTAATAAATCCACTTAAAACCTCACCTTAATATTACTGTTCATTCCTTCCTACCTTCTGGGTAAGTTTCTGCTTGTCTTTTGTTCATCTGCTGACCTGAATGTGAGCTGCATCATAACTGAATTTAGAACAGCTTTGTATTGGTAGATGACTGAACAATTTCACTTTCATAGTTGTGTTACTTAGTTGGAAGTAAAAAGCTTCCGCTGCTCAGGAAGCACTAATTATCCCTCTAAGAGATAATAACTGTATTTATCGTCTGAGGTGTTTGTTTTTTGAAGGGTTATTTATCAAATACCGTGTGGGATTAGAAAATCAATTTTGAGTGTCACAAATTAATATACAGCCATCATTGCACGTGTAGCTGTGAGACAGCAGGCAGCAGAAGCACCTTACTAATGTGACTGCTGTGGCATTGATTTATTTTTCCATATCTTCCATATCTAATGAAGAATGCCAGAGTGATCCATGTCAGAAGAATAAACGAGTACCTGCATGTAATCTGTGCTGTCGTGATGGTTTTTCACTTAGTCAGCTTCAGGGGACACATGCATAATTATTACCATCTTGACTCCCATCAAGCACATTATAAAGTTGAAGAGGGTTGAGCAATAAATTACTACAGCCAAAATGTTAATGTGTTTGCAGCCAAGTGCAGCCTGGATGTTTTCCATCATAATGTTCTTCATTAACTTAATCTGATACAAGATTCTGGTGTTTTCCACTGAATCATGGCCAAATGGATTCTGATTCACATGGCAGCTTTTCTGCCATAAGACTCAATCCTGTAAGGTTCACTTAATGTCTCGCAAAAGGCTGCTACTGGCAGCTTGTAACTGCTGCAGGATGGTTGGGGTAAAATAAATTTCTATTGTGGTAATTGCTTTGTATAGTTCTGTGTGTACATCCATGCAAACTCAATGGAGATATCATTTAGTTGTTAAAATTGTTAAAAAGGCAGATTTTAAGCCTCCCATGTGTATATGGAACACAGGCTGTCAAATATTGTTTTTAATGAACCATGGTGGTAATGCTTAACTTAACTTACATATTGTACAACAAATGCTACAATGGCAGCAACACAGACAGCAGTGAAGAATCTGATATTTCTTTAGATATATTTCAGTCACTATCAGAGAGAGATGCAGCAGAGTCAGGAGAAGAAAGTCAGCTTTCATCAGATGGCAGAGCAGAAGTGGTGCAGGGTGCGCATGGCCATCTAATTCGACCAGAATCTATTTTTGCCGGATGCCGGAGCACAGCCATGGTCAACATGCATGAATCATACCGCACCAACAGGAAACAGAGTGAGCACATCAGGATTTTTTAAATAATTCACTAAAGACAAACTAGATCTCTCCATAATAATAAATACACACATATATTTATATATACATATTTACATATTAGCAGTTGTTTACATTAGATCAACTAGATCAGTTACTGGCCTAACTGAGGTATTATAAACTGAGCAATTAAACATTATACTTACGCAGAATAATTGTTTTGGACTTGCTACCGCAAGGTGGCAAGTCTGCATAGTTCTCTTACAATCTCAGAGGTTTCTTGTTCGAAGCATTTTGCAGAGAGGTCCTCTGATCACAACTGGTTGTGCTTCCTGGAACCAGACCATCTGTCCCTCATCAGTTTTCCAGCTCTGATCCAAGCAGCTTTGATCCTCTTCACTTCACGAAAGTAGTGCAGACCAATGGCTGCTGTCGTAGTATTGCTGCCACCAGCAGTAAAGCACCATTTCATCATATTAATGCTGTTTTTAATGCAACTTGGCTTCTACCTGAACCGTTTATCATTGACGCTCACATAATAAATGACCAGTGATTTCCCTTTAGACGTAATTTCTGGGCGACTTCGGACTTGCAAAATTTAACAACAAAATATGCTTATCTTGTGTCACAATTGTCTTTTATCATGTCTTTAATCCGAATATCATATTAATTACTGCCCGATTCCTTCAATATTTAGATGTTTTCTTTCCATTTCTGCTTTTTTGGGAAAAGCGTGTCACAGGCACTTTAAAGCACAGTTTGTGAACTTGGGTAAATTTACTTTATTTGCAAAGATTCCTAAAATCGTTATGGCTTTGTTTGGTATTTTAGAGCCCATTTAAGAACCGCAGGTCCAGCCTAACCTGAATTCAAACATTTTAATAAACAAACAGGGATTTTAATGGCACTATTTACATTTTTGAATGAGTGCTCATTCAGTGAGTAATTTAAATATTAAAACACTGATTAAGAAAAAGTTAAAATAAAGGTGTGATTTGGCATACAAAGGAACATTTTTCCTTACTCAGTTTTCTTTTTTCCAAACTTATTCAGACCTGGAAAATGATAAAAGCAATTCCGTTCTTTTACAGACCTTCCAAGACTCCGTAGAACCCCGAAGCTAAAATGTTGAATGGAACTATTATTAAAAACGCTACTCTGCTTTTTAGCGGTTTAAAATTGACTGAAAAAGCCATCACAGCCAGCAACAATATTTCTTTACAAGTGAAATGTAAGGAGTCTAGCAGCCTTGAGCCATCATTATGAGTGGAGCCGGGAGAATGTGTGTAGCCTAATATGTGAGAGACTGAGAGAAACTGCATTGTTTTCTAGATTGTAAATACTAATACTTTATGTCAGAGGCTGCCATCATTTCTAGATCCTATATATTCCAGT
The DNA here is from genome assembly GCA_036173005.1 of Crenichthys baileyi. Lineage (NCBI taxonomy): Eukaryota > Metazoa > Chordata > Actinopteri > Cyprinodontiformes > Goodeidae > Crenichthys > Crenichthys baileyi. The sequence goes on along the minus strand of JAHHUM010002936.1, from coordinate 142,486 downwards.
GGGAATAGAGTTTAAAAGTCCAAAAAAGCAAAAACAAAGCAGCGTTGTCTGATCCAGTTTGCCTCACTTTGCCAGAGCTTCCACTTCTCTGCCCTAAAAATGATCTCAACATCTTAAATATTGCTTATTGTAAAGTCCCTCATTTATCTAGTTGCACAGTCAAGTAAAAAAAAAAAAACAAACAAAAACTTTTTGTCACAAAGTAGGAATTCTATGAATTCTACATTTCTGCTTTACACACTAACTAAATAGATCGTCAACTTCAGTCTGCTACATTACAGTTAGCATGTGTACTTAGCTTAGTTGAGTTTTAGTTTCATGCATTAGCCTGATTATTTTTCTGCACTATGACCAATTTGATAGCTTTTAAACAAAATAATAATAGCACTCACCAGGTCCTTTCGTGAAAGTTCACAAATGCGTTGTGTACCAGTAGGCCATCTTGTTGGGTGTGGTTTGACTCCAAATGAAGTCTAGACATGGACTGGGATGATATTCTCACACTTTGACCTTCAGTAAAACACCCATGATATTACTGCATTTTCACAAAATTCTAACACTAAAATGAAAACATGATCCTACTGCATTTATTTAAATCAGAAAAGCTGCAAAACAATGCTTTCAGTATTCCATTAATTACTATGTTAATCATACCATTTATTTATTCATATTACAATATTTATACACATATAGAAAATGAAGGAACATTCTTGAGTGTATTCATAAACACAGTTAAAAATCATTTATCTATTTCATATTTATCATCACTACATGACCATGCTGCTCAACATGTCATGGAGTGGTGAGGGCATCTCTACTCCCTGAACGTCTTCAGCAAGTCAAGAAGTACGGAGAGGTGTGGCAGCATTTTTGTTGATGATGCTAATGCATAGATTTTAAACCATAGGATGGTATACTGGAACACTTTTTCGTGGTTTCAAAATCATTTATTTTTTTACCTTGGTATACAGTGATTCTTCAATCAAGTAAAACAAAGTTTTTCTTGATTTTTATTTTAAGTTTAGTTTATTTTTAAGTTAACACAATGATGTGTTTACACAGCAAATTTACATTTTAATGTTGAAAACATTCATAACAACTTGAGTATTTTTTAAAGAGCGCGGATCAGAACAGGTTTCTACATAGACTGAATGTTTTAAAGGAACATTTGCCCTTTTTGCTGTATCACTGACATAACATAACCTTGCAAGGTTCTCTCAATGATACTGCAGACCTGCCTAAAATCTGGCATACAGTCTTACTCTGCATTTGAGACTTGTACAGTTTATGTGACATGAATAAGAAACACACGCACCCCACACAGGACACCTGAATAGGATGTTAAGGTTGTCTTGCCCGGACAGCAAAAATAGGAGATCAGTAGAAAAAGTATGTATGCTTTTAAATCCGTGGTCCTGCTGCTGGCTCTTCCTGTCAGAGAAAGAAAGAACAATCCAACTAACCCAACTGACTCCCCCTCACACATCCATGTGAGTGTGTGTCTGAGACAGAGCTGTTCAGCTTTCAGAGCTCAGCGTGAGAGCATTTGATATTCATAGAAGGGAAGAGGAGGAGAAAGTGAAACAACAGTGGGGGCACTACCTTATGCGTGATATTACATTGTAATTATGATTTGGATGCAGACGCTGGGTTACAAGCTGTAAAAAAAATGTATGCACACACAAACGCAGAGAGTAAAGGTACAGAAATGGCACACTCTCTGTTTGAGGCAGCAATTCAGACCATCCAAGCCCACATCATCGCAAGAGTAATGAAGGATCGGCACAGCGAAGCATTTTCACTGCTGTTTCTTTTTTTTTAAGCAAAAAGATGAGATCTGCAAGTGAGCTCCATACAGCCATCAGAGTTCTGTTCTGATTGGCTAGTTTACTATCAATATTTGTCTATGTCAATTGTAGTGCCTTTGAGAAAATGGATTTTTCAGCATGAAGCAGAATGTTCAGAGAAATCATTGGTATTAGCGCTGCGAGAGGCCGAGCTAGGGGTGTGCATATACACAACGAATGTATATACACTTGAACATTGCTTCTCTGAACAGCCAGACAGAAAAACAAGCAACAGAAAGACAAACAGGTTCTGAAAGAGGCGATTTTTTTCTTAAAAATGGCAGATCCTAAACACCAGAGAGGTATCAAATAGGATTAAAGGGGCCATATGCAAAATCCACTTTTTTAGCCCTTAAATACATTTTGATGTGTTCTAGGAGTCAGTGGGAGTGGAGAAGAATTTAATTTAGTCTCTCCAGGTGCTGTTTAGGTATCTTTATATTCTGTTTGGGTCATATTTGAAACCCGTTCTCTATTCTCTATTGCGTTTTTTTTTAACTGTTACGTCACAGTATTTGCTGCAGAACAGCTAAACAAGGTCATGAACTAATGGCCAACCAACTTCACGTATCCGCTATTTTTATTTCTCGCTGCGATTTTGTAGTCCAATCTCAAGTATGCTGACGCTGCAAGTGGATAATTCTAAATGTTCGGTTGTCGGTGTATTGACCCACACAATTTAGTACACCGTGTCCCAACATCAGAACCTCTTCGAAGTGTCTGGTTAAATTTTATTTTCATGGATATGTAGCCACATCAGTGGGGAAATTGCTTTTTATTTTGCGCAAAGCGCTTCAAGAACGAATTCTTCAGCAACCTCTGCCAGTATCACCAAAGATTTGCTGAAAGACTTCATCTAATTAAGGGGTCAGTTCCTTCTGTTTATGGAAATGATGCTTATGTTAGTGCTATGTGCTCGCTTTTAGCTCCATGATATACAACCATACTGCGTTACTACTGTTTTAAATTGTACTATTACACAAACAGTTTTGCATTGTTTCTGCCATTTTTGTCTTGTTTCTTCACCGCAAGATAATTATATCTCTGTTGTCAAACTACAAAAATAGTCAAACGGGTTAAAGTGTATCGCTCTTTGACCTCGTGGGGGCGGGATGTGAAGTACCTCAACAGCATTTAAAGAGGCATCGAAACAAGTTCTCAGATGCAGGGTAAAAGAGGAGCCTGTGAAGCTACAATAACAAGGAGTTCATGCCAAAGCATTTCAATTCCACTTTATATAGACCACAACTTTAATGATTTAAGTGTGAAAAGGAAGGATTTGAAAGCATGATATGTCTCTTTAAATTTTGTCCTGCTATCTTAGCAAGGACAGTCTGATACTAGAGATATTCCAACTAAATTTCCTAAATTTCCTAGTTGGAAAATGTTCCAAGGGATGAAAATTCTCTCATTATACAATGGTTATAGTCAGGAGAAAAAAAAGTTAAAAATACTTATCAATACCTTGGGAAATACATTGGGAAATATTGAACAATAGTAATATTCTTAAAACTCGAAGCTTCTCTAAAATGACTAAAAAGACAAGACAGAAGTTGGTCAGAGAGACTGTCAAGAGGCCAACAGAAACAATGAAAAGCTACAGATATTCCTGCCAAGTACTTGTTGTGCTCTATATATGACAAAAATCTACTGTTTACACATGCCTGGACAAAGACGGGCATTTGTTAATCAGAAGGCTTTCCCCCCCAATAAATTATCCAGACCAGGCCAAAATCTTCTAAAAGAGTTAATGATCTGATGAAACCAGCCTTGAACTTTGGGCCATAATTCCAAAAGGAAAGTTTGACAAAAACCATAAGATCATTACAAAAACAACAACAATATACCCACAGTAAAACAAAGTAGTAGAAGCATCATGCTCTACGTGTTTCATTTTCTTTAGATGGAATGGGGTTTTTCGTTGAGGTGGATTCAATTACAAATGGTTCCAAACACCACTCTGTTTGACCTTAAACAATCAGATGTTGGCTAGAAACCCAACGATGAAGAGGATTTTTTTTATCACCATCAAAGTGAGTCCAAATAAACAAAGGAATATGTTAGAAAAGTTTAAGTTTTGCAATGACTAAGCCTAAGTCTACACTAAAAAAAACAAAACAACCTGAGATGTCATTTGAAAAGAGTTGTGGACAAGAAATGTCCTCCGACTCTGATAGATTAAGAAAATTTATATATTTTTTTAAAACCACAATTATCACTCATACACTGAAGAAGCCTGTCTCAGATCCCAACTACAATTACCTCCGCCACTTCAAATTTAGATAGATCGATCAATCGATCGATAGATAGATTCAGACTTTTATTTCCACAATACTGATGGCAGCCAATTCTGGTACACATTCTATTTTCATTCTACTGGATCTGAGTACAGCCTTCAATAAAATTTCTCACTCCATCTTTCTCCACAGATTATATTCCTACTAACTAAGATTTCGTTCTTATCTTTCTGGCTGTAACCAGTTGTCAACTAAAGTCCTTCAGTTCCCATCCATCTGTGCTTCAGGGCTGTGTCCTGGGACCCCTACTTTTAATCATGTGTGTTGTTATTATCTGGTTACCTCCACCAAGGAGGTCATGTTTTTGTCTGTGATGGTTACTCTGTCCATCTGTCTGTTTGCAGAATATCTCAAAAGGTTATGAGCAGATTTGGATAAAATTTTCAGATAAGGTGTGTATTAGGACAAGGAACAGAGGGTTAGATTTTAGTGGTGTTGTGGAGCACCATCTGGATCCAGGATTTTTTAAAATTCTTGATCATTGCCAGGTCATTGTGCGACAACGCTGACTTCCTAAATGGTTCGCCAACCTGTCAGCAGCTGACATGCAGCGGCAAAAAGTCATCAGTATAGAAAAAAAGCTGACATGTGTACATAACCCTATTCCCTTGGCGGAGGTCTGCAGAGTGCTTTTCTAGTTTTATTTTTACGTTGCTTCATTTGTACAGTGTCACTGAGTGCTCTGAAAGGTGCTTTTAAAATAAATGTATTATCATTATTATTGTTATTTTTGCAAGGTTGATGCGGCAGATATTACCAAGTGAAGATGTGGGATGCTGAAAGGTTTTTAAAAATTAAGGCTAAATGTTAAAATTGAACCAAAGAGTGACTGACTGTTTTCACTGGAATGGTTTATGTATATGGTTCACATGTTTTTTGTTTATTTTACCATCCGTCTCCTTACTGATATCTTTCCATAATAGACAAGATTCCTTTGATCCTATGTAACCTTTCTGCAACTTATGGCTTTTTAGCTAAACGATGTAAATGTCAGGAAGATTTTTTTAAGGACAGCTGAACTTAATTTCAGTTCATAAAATTTAATATAATCAATAACAGGTGTAAAGGCAAGAAGACTGAATGCTTAAACTGAATCAAAAGGTGTTTCATTAAAGTATTAATTTTACACTAAATAAATCTTGCAGATTTTTTTTTTTTTTTTAGTTAAATTGACGAGGATATATTTCACTTTATATGTGGAAAACGTTTTAATTTACAGAAACATGGCATTTTACAGTGCTGTGTAAACCTTTGGGAGTCATTGCATATGTGAATGTATAGCCCCGAATGCGCTGGAATGAATTTGGAAACCAGTCCTATGGGACTTTCCAATTTGATTAGTAAAGGTTTGCAGGAGAAAGAGCCAGAGCGAGCTGTCAGGCTGTTATGCTGGCGCATCTTCTCTGCCTCTTTTATCAAAGATAAGTAGTATTGATTTACTTTGAGGCTGTAAAAAGTATTCGTCTTAAGAGCTGACATTTAATAATCTCCACCTAATCCATGTTTTGCTGGAAGCCTCTTGAGATGCTGGAGGGGCCTCTATTGTTCTGTTCTCCTCTGCCCCTGCTGTATACCTAATGAAGGAGAAGGATGTTGTTAACCCTCTGCCGGCTCAGAGGCTGGAGGAAAGAAACTGTTTACTGTGTCTCTGAGAGCTTTTTGGGTATGCTATGGTGAAACTAATGGTTTTGTTAAGATTTCATTTTTTCAAAGCAGGACTTTGTGAAGTAGTAATCAGTTGTTGAGGTTCTACCTGGAGTAGACAAATGTTTTATCATTGAGTTTGCAGAAAAAAATGAGACAAATTATCCTGCTGGAGGAAGGTTAACGGCTAATCAGACTCTGGGCCCTGATAGAGTGAATTTCTACAAGTTAACCTCAAAACGATTCTTAAATGTCCGCTATAATTATAATCCTTTACATTTTTGCATAAGCCTGATTTTTTAGGCATGTTGAATCTACACACACTGAGCACTTTGATCCAGTTATTGTCTACCGATACAACTCAGAGAATTCTGAAAAAAAGCTAACTCGTCAAGTTTGGTGATACAAACTCACTTTGGTTCTGTCTACGTCGGTAAGGTACTGATTTTTGCTTATGTTGCAAAAATATTTACACCCCATTAGGTTTTTCAGCTTTTGTACATTACATCCATAAACATCAATTATTTATTTTGGGGAAGTTTATTGCATTATTATTTAGTTACAACATCATTCTGAAATGGAAGGAAAATGATACATAAATAGTGGATATTAACTACTTTAAAGGTTATACTGTAAGTGCCAGCTGTATCAGAAGTCCCAGAAGCCAACGAAACCCTACCATTTGGAGATTCCCTGATCACTCACTCTGGCTTGCTGCATCTGTTGAACAGACCCCCCAACCAGCAGATCCAACTCACTACCAGGTGATGAAAAGTTGAAAGCTTTGCCCCTTTGTTCACAAGTGATGATGATGTTATGCCACAGATCTCATGAACACTTATGAACCACCTTTTGCTTAAACATGGTGTCTGTAATGGACATCCTGTGCCTAGCACAGAAGCCCAAAATCAAAACACTACTTAGATTCAGATCAGGGATGTCATTCCATCCCAATCATGCACCTCCACATAGCTTCATCGTTTGCACATTAGCACTGAAGTCAAGAGCACAGAATGCCCAAAGAACAACCCTTCCAGAACATAATCCAGAAAACTGGAGGTCAGGAAATCTTAAATGCACTTTGATGCATAGGCTAAGACAATAGTCAGAACCTTCTGTCTTGCAACACTAAATCCAGAGCTAAGTTAGGAATGTTTGTTCTATATACAGAGTTAAAAGTGAATATTCATTTTTTGCATATTCTGTGTTGGCTTCTGAAGAGAGGAGGTGCTAATAGCTCCTGCGAAGAACACGGCAACTCCTTACTGAAGTGTGTAACATGGGCAAGTAATCAGTCAATTGTGTGTAATGCCCCCCCATTTTTGCTTTATATGTATTTTGTCATTATCAAGCATTTGTCTTGTGTTTGTCTAAATAAAAACCAGTAAGAAGATTTGAAAAACAGGTTGGCTATGAAAACCCACCTCTGTATTAAAGAGAATTATAGAAAGCAATGGGTAGCCATGGGGCAAATATTGTTGCTGGAGCTCACAGAAGTGTAAAACACTTCTTTAATAAACATACACTGAAAAGGGTTCAGAGTTTAAAGTAGGCTTTAAAAGACATTTTTTGGAGATGTTCTCACTTCTATTTTGATATTGGTTGTGTGTTTTCTGTTTTAGATGTACCTGTCAAACTAAGCATCAGACATATTTTTTGTTAAAAATCCAACGCACATTGGGCCAATTGTGGAGCATTACCTGGCAGTGACTATAGGCTGGGCTGCACCGATTATACCCAGAAATGTATTATCAAATATGCTGAGAAAATAACCTCAAACAGTTACAGACAATGGAATCCACACATTTGCAAGTGCTCAATGTCATACCAGAGTTTCAAAATAAAAATGCCAAGAATATAAGTGGAAATGAAGATTCATAGATGCAAAATATCTTTGTGTGGCCCCAAGGTTTTTTGATTCTGCATTTTGAGACACATTCGCCATCTCTGGTATTTTGGGAATCCCAGTTTGTTTGTTTTAAGCGTGAATCTAAATTCTTCTTTTTTGGCAAAAGACTTTATCTCTGAACAATTTCCATCCATCTTTTTGACAACTGGTACAGATAACTGACTTGTTGTGTTGTGTTGTCGACTTAGGAGCTTGGCTCTGCCAGACAAAATGAATGAGCATCGCTTTCTCTTTCCAAATGGCACATGCACCTCTGAGTCAATGGTCCATAGAAACCAATCCACAGACCTGTCTATTTTCACTTATTTAAAACAGATGAATGTGCATCTCATAATTATGCCTTCAACCATATTTTTTCCACCAAAAACATTTACACACATTACAGACACAACTAGAATCTGTTTTGAAAAAAAAAAATCTCAGTATTGTTTTAGATAGTTAAGAGCTCTGCCGTTGTACATATAAAGAACAACGTTGGCTTTTTGTCCCAGTCTGACACTGACATGTGCAGTCACAGTTTGGTACATTCCAAAAACTGGGTCATGAAACAGGACAATGACTACAAACACAGCAGCACCTAACACAAGGCTGCTAAAACAGATACAATGCCTCAATCAAAGTTAAGACTTGTATTTACTTAAAAACTGTGGTGGGACCTCTGGAGAGAGCTGTGCCAAAACAAATGACTGTAAACCTAAATAAAAATATGCAACATTTAAAAAAAAAGGATATGGTTAGTGACTGATGGGTTCAGATGGGACTGTACTTCGTTTTTCACAAATGGCTGTTCTCTTTAAGCTAAATTTTTTTGGCTAATAATAATGACAATGTGAAATCTGAAACTTATAGAACTTGGTATGGACCAGGTAATTTTTATTATGTCTCGATACATAAACCCTCAAAAAAGAAAGAGGCCATATTTTCTTTAAACCATGCCTATGAGTATGTTTCACTCTGGAGGTAAAAAACGTGTTGGAATTACTGAGATTAGGTCTTTGCTTCATCAATTTAGAAGAAAACTGAACATTTCTCATTGTTATTGCAGACAAAGTATCACTAACTGGTCCAAGGATGGGCTCCCGGCTATAAATTTGATGGGGACTTATGTCCATCAGTTATTTACCAGCTGTCCTCGGTGCCCCGCATCTCAGCGGATGAGCTCTGAAAAACAACACAGCAACGAGATGTGACTCGCACCACTGTACTGTTCTATTTATGCAGTACAGGACGACATTGAGGGAGAGATGCAAAAAAAAAAAGAGCTCACCTACTGCTTGATGAGGTCTGGTGGCTCCAAGCCCACCAAGGAGGCTGGGTTATTTTCACCCTCAGATCTGAGGGTGGAAGGAAAACCTTGCTTCCTCAGCCACTCCTTCTCCCGCTCAGCTGGCCTCGCCCACCTTCATCCCTAAGGCACAGGAAAACAGCAGATAATTACTTGGTGTGAAATTTCCTCACAGTGGGTGCATCCTCCACATGATATGTAGGTGTCACGAAACTCATATTTGACTGCGCTTTTGAGAACATGCAACAACTGTATTGTGTTGATGCGTGTGTTAGAGGTGCCTTCCCTGGAGTAAAGATCCAGTTCTAAAAATAATGGGTTTGCTTTTTGATTTCCCTCCTTTAACACAACAATTGGTAAAAACCTACAACATGCTCTGCAGCACTGGATACCTAAACAACCCAGATTTCATTTCTAAGGTGTATCCCATTTTTTCCCTGCTTCTGCAGTCTGCTGAATCCCAGACAAATAGTTCCAATACTTTGTACACATTGTTGCTGATTATTAAGTAAAACAGAAATTTATTTGAGTGCAGAAGCTGTTGGGCCTGATAAAAGTAAGGACGCAAATGTTGAAGCACTCAGAAGAAAAGTGGATGAGGAACAAAGAGATTTGAATAAGCTTATGAACTGGACTCAGGGAACTACGGCGCAGGAACTGTTGAAATAACCAAGCATGATTTGCAAAACAGAAAAAAAGAACAGATTGTAAAAAAAGTGACCTCACAGAGAACAGAGAAAAATGTAGTGTTTGTTTTGGCAGATGAAGATAATGATTCATAATACAATAAGTCATGGAAACCAAGGGTGAAACAAGCAAGCACGAGTGCCAAAAAAAGCTAGAATGAAGTAGAAAAAACTACACTGTAACAGGTAGTACAGTAGACGCAGGAAAGGAAATCCAGCACGGATTACTCTGTGTTTTTTCTCTTTACATATCTGTCAGTGAGGCTATTATTCAAGTTCAAGAACTCCACAAAAGGCAAAGAAATCAGAAAAACTTCCAACATAACTTAACACTTTCGACATGGGTGCCAACACTATAACCAGAAGACCAGAGACAAGGAAAAACCTGGAACTAGCAGGTAGCGTTCCATGGAAACCGTGAGTAAAGTGGTCATCTGCAATGCCCTTTACGCACACTCGCCACCCCAGGCTCCACCAGTAAATAAAAAGCAGGATTAAATTGGAAGCCAAAGACTCTCCACAAGACTTGGTGAATGAACCAGACAAAATAAAATTATGAATATAAGTCCTTACAAATGTATGAATTTAGTCTCTTTCACAGTTAACATAATTAAAATATTATTTCACACCCGGTTTTCATATTACAGGTTTAAAGTATATTTTTCAGCTCAACTGAAATTATTTTAAGAAATTCTAAATGGTTGAATATATTATTTGAATGTCAATGTATACTCAGTAGGTGTACTTGACTTTTTCACCTTGACTGATGATTGTCAAAGCTGAATTAAAATAGAACATCAGAAACATTCACTTTCACAATGAAATTAAGTGCCTGAATAGTCACTGCCTTCCACTATAAGGGATTTCCCTGTTCTTTTATCTGATTCCTTTAAAAGGTGGTTGTTTTCAGTTTTACGTATTTTTATATGCTTAAAATATTTAGTTTTTATTGTGACTGCAGTGGTAAACAGACTCCTTACAGAAACTGCACTTTCCTGCATTTTAATATGTACGGTGGTGTGAAAAAGTGTTTTCTTCCTGATTTCTTACTTTTTTACATGTTTGTCACACCTAAGTATTTCAGATCATCAAACAAATTTAAATATTAGTCATAGCCCAACACAAGTAAACACAAAATATAGTTTTTATATGAAGGTTTTCATTATTAAAAGGAGGAAAAAATCCAAACCTACGTAAAAAAAAATCCAAACCTACGTTAAAACGTAACTTAGCTGTGGTTTATTAGTTCACTTTTTCGAGCCACACACTGGCCAGGTTACTGCCACACCTGTTCTCAATCAAGAAATTACCTAAACAGGACATGCCTGACAAAGCGAAGTAGACCAAAAGATGCTAAAAAGCTAGAAATCATGTCGGGATCCAAAGAAATTCAGAAACAAATGAGAAAGAATGTATTTGAGATCTTTCAGTCTGTAAAATGTTGTAAAGCCATTTATAAAGCTTTGGGACTCCAGAGAACCACAATGAGAGCTGTTATCCACAACCATCCCAGGAGTGCCTGGCCGACCAAAATTATCCCAAGAGCACAGCAATGACTCATAAAAGAGGCCACAAAAGACTCCAGAACAACATCCAAAGAGCTGCAGGCCTTATATGCTTCAGGCCTGCATGGCAGAGTTTCGAGTCAAAAACAATTGCTGAGCAAAAAGAACTTAAAGCTTGTCTCAATTTTTCCAGAAAACATTCTAAGGATCCCCAGAACGTTTGCAAAATGCTTTGTGGACTGACAAGACAAAAGTTGAACTTTTTGGAAGTTGTGACCCATTGCATCTGCCATAATTTTATCACCGCATTTCAGAAAAAAAAAAAAAAAAAAAAAAAAAACATCACACCAACAGTAAAATATGGTGGTGGTAGTGTGATGGTTTGGGGGTGTGTTGCTGCTTCAGGACCAGGAAAACTTGCTGTAATAAATAGAACCATGAATTGTACTGTAGTGTCTAACAAAAAATCCTGAAGGAGGATGTCAGACCATCTGTTCGTGATCTCAAGCTGAAACGAACTTGGGTTCTGCAGCAGGACAATGATCCAAAACACACCAGCAAGTCCACCTCTGAATGGCTGAAGGAAAACAAATACTTTGTGGTGGCCTAGTCAAAGTCCTGACCTGAATTCTATTGAAATGCTGTGACAGGACCTTAAAAAGGCTGTTCATGCTCAAAAACCCTCCAATGTAGATGAATTACAACAGTTCTGCAAAGATGAGTGGGTAAAAACTTCCCAACGCTACTGTAAAAGTTATCTCACAGTCTTCATTGCCTGCACAGTTTTTTACACCACTGTATCCGTGCAATAGCTACACATGGCCCCCTCCTTCACTGTGGTGTCATTCTGTCACTGCAGCATCTGCTTCATGTACGACTCAGCTGATCTCAGTCACTTGGAAGCACCACCGGCAGAGCTGGTGGAAGCACTACCGGCAGAGAACTTTAACCTTGTTAAAGTTCAGAATTTTACATAAATTTAGTCAGGATTTGGTATAATTTCTTGGATCCCAGAATGCTGACAGGCAGGCAGAAGCAGCCTGGTGAATAGAAACGTTTTGATAATGAAAAGGCAAAAATGTACAGCGTGGGATGAGGCAAAAAACAGGCATGGCCATGGATAGACTTGGCATGAACAAAGAGTATTAACCAGCGAGGAGCAAACGGAACTCAAGGGTATAAATAGTGCCACATGCAGGTGAGACAGGGAGACTGATTGGTATGGCGCAGGTGGACTGAATGAAGCTGATGATGGTGGCAATGGCCGACAGTGGGAACCAAAAATATGACTGGGACAAAACTGATATACAAGGACACAAGCCGACTAAATGTCTTTGATAAAAGAGAACTAAAAGTGCATCTTGAACAATAACCACCTGGAGCACATAAACACTAAACATCAGAAGCAAGACGCAAAAAATAATACAGAAATACTGTAAATTAGAAAAAACTAAACCCAAAGATCTACAAATCATCACTCTCTTATTATTCTAGCATTTAGTCAGCAGATTTCTTTTGTTAACCCTAGCTGATTAAAAAACAGCAACATTTAGTCTGATATAGATTGCCCTTCAGTGTGACTGAGTGCGGGAAGGGTCGTTTGTCTCGTTTGAGTTGGCCCTGTGATGGACTGGAGACTTACCCAGGGTTTACCCCACCTCTCATTTGTTTGTCACTGGACATTACTGCAAAAATTAAGTTGGTATAGAAAAGAAAAGAATGGGTTTATAGTAATCTACAACATAATTTTACTTTCTGTATTTACTGTGGAATTCCATAAGCAATACATGTTTGTTGCTTTGTTTGTACACTGAATGTATATGTTATCCGTGTTTTTATGAAGCATTTGATATGCCACTAGAGATCTGAATCTGCCTTTGTATTACCATTACTTGAATTGTCGCAAAATCTGCAAAGGAGACTGCTTGGTTAAGGAATTCTTCACTGGCATGAAATATTGATTTCAGTGGGAATTTCCTTCCAAAGCCTTTAAAGTATTCAAGAAAATTTGAAAGTCTTATCAAATGATTGGAAGCTGCAGCTACTTTCCGTATGCCTCCTTCCCCTGCTCTGACCTCGCATGTGAATAATTCTGCTTTGTAAATCCATCACCTGGGTCTCATTTAGTCCACAGCCCTATTACCTCAATATATGCCAGAGATGGGAAGGAAGGAAAAAGAAACTAAAAGAGAGGGGCGGTGTTGTTTAAGAGCAGGGCAGTACTGGGATTAATGATCAGAGCAGCTCACTTGGCTTGTGCTTGCATCAGGTAATCAATGTTGTTGAGCAAAGCAGCCGTGGCGGCCGGCAGAAAGGGTTCGTCAAGAGCCGCACGCACCGAAACTAACCTCTTCTCATTTCTCAACAAGACAGAGAACACCTCACTGCCAAGCAGACAAGGTGAAACACTGCGGGGAGCCCAGCTGAATGGCAAGGGCTTTTATTCAGTTTAATGATTTTAGTAATCCAATGAGTCAAATGAGCACATGGATATTCCTTATAAAATGTCCTTTGTCTTGTGGCTGTTTTCGGTGCCTTTTTTCACCCTTGACTGGAATTAGGAATGTATTAAAAACGGTGAACAAAAAGCAAAATAATTAACAATAAATCAAGACTGACAGAAATAAACAGAATCTAAAAGTGGCACTGAAACAGCAAAAAGGACTGGGGTTATCTAGTAATACCAAAGCACAGTAATAAAAATTCTATCTTCATTCGCTTAAAACAAAGCACAATTATTCCTTCTTTTTTAAATACAAAGCTTTGATTGGCATGTTAGTTTCTTCTCATTGATCAGGTTTTTTGAAGATCTCCCAGGGATCACAGGGTTGAGCAGTTATATTAACCAGGCATGCTGCTTTTTTAGTCGCTTTTGATCTGACTCCTTGTGCTCTTGAATGAATGGTAGCTTTTATTTAGCAAATGCACCTTCAATTTTGCAACCTATACACTTAAAAAAGACCTTATATCATCAGCAGTCAAGACTTCTACGAAACACATCAAATCCATCATGAAGAGTGACCAATCAGCGATATCTTGGCTTTTTATATGAGAGGTTCTAACTGAGTTAAAATGTATGAATATGGGTTGATTTCCGAATCCTGTATAACAACTCATCCTTGTTTCTGCAAATTTACCTTTTCACCTTCGTTACATGCAACATCTGCATTAATGACCAACAAAAAATGCCTACTTCTGTGATACTTAGTGAATTTAACTGAAACAAAACTCCCAGAACAAATAGGTAGTCAAATAACGATCTGATCAGTAAGATCCTTGCTGATCCCTACTGGGTGTTCTGGTTTTACTTTGTCACATTTCTTCTAGAGAATTAATGGGTACCTGGTTCAGCAGATAATTTTGAAGTAAGACTGTTATTGTATTGGTTCTGCTACCTTTGTTATCAGCATGTCTAAGGTTAGAAAATCAGAAATAGAAACAGTGCAAGTCAAAACTCAGTCCCAGGAAAAAGTAACAGACTTCAATGGGATTGCTGAGGTTAGGCGTTCATACCTGTGAACTGAGGTGTAGATCATAAAAAGGTTGGTGGTTGTAAACAATGGTTAGTGTTAATGTTAATCCAGTTTCACGTTTAGATTTTTTCCTGAATTCTTCTTGGACTTCAATTTTTTTTCTTACTCTTTCAGCCATAAAAAAGGTCCCAAACTTCATCAATGAACCAATGTTGTCAAGACATAACAGACAACTTAGCAAATAAACAATTTTAAATGTGTGTTTTTATGCACTAGCAGCCTATATTTTTCACATTATTCAAAAGTAAGTAGACAGGAAATTGTGTGAAGTGAGAGGGGGAAGGGCATGCAGTAAACGATGACGGGCTGTTAATGACATAACTTTGATATCCTATACATCTGGAATTTTACCGGCTTCACATTTCTTCTTTTGTCCCCCATTTGTCCAGTCTTACCATTATTTTAGAGCAACAACATGCTGTCATGGTCAGGGACAAGGACTGGATGTGTCCTAGGTTCTTGAAGAAGTTAGGAGCACTACATCACAATATACCATCAAAGTTGCTTAAAAGTTAAAGCTTGACTGGGATTGATCAAGTTGACAAAGAAGAATGGCTGGCTGGATACGTTTTGGTTATTATAACCTTTTGTACTGTTGATTTACCTTTAATCAGTGTACTACAAGTTGCAAAATGACATTGTGGAATGATAATCTTCAAGTTCTTACTTTACTTTTTGTATTTTTCAATCTTTACTAAATCTATAATTCTGTCAGGAGTTGGCAGATGTACGTGACAGGAGCACACAGGGTCAACTCATAAAATCCTTTTAACCTTAACTTGTTCTTATCATACAGCCAGCTGTCTGCAAGGTGGGTCACCGTGGTGATGAAGCAGATATTAGCCTTGGTAGGCTGCCCTTACAAAAGGAAATCTGTCACAAACTAAGTTCTCCAAAGTATCCAGCCTCCAAAAATGCAAGAGCAATTGAGCTGACTCATATGATTTTACAAGTGAGATTTGCAGTCAAGACTGTCAGCGTGTGATTAAACCTTCATCTATCATTGTGATGGGACTAAGTATTGGCTCCTTGTGGCAGACTCTGAGGAATACGACTCGACTTCAATACAGACTTCGAAGACTTACTAGATCAGCAGTCTGGGGCATTCAAGAGACAGGATCAGCTTTGTTTTCCCCTTATATTTTCAACGACCTCTTAATATATATTCTAGGCCTTCCTGCCATACATTACAGTTGAGTATAGTAAAACATTCATCATAGGAATAACTAGCATATTTGAAGAAAAACTACAAAACAAACACAAAAAAATGACATTACAAACAGAAACTTCAATATATTTTCTAGGTATATTTAAAAAATAGGAGATACCAGTCTAACACAGAGAATAACAAAGGGGAAGGATATTTGGTTTTAAAGATGTTTAACAAGTTAAAATATGAAGTATGGCAGGCATTTGTATTCAGTGCCCCTGGGTTAATACTTTGTAGAATCCTCTTTCACTGTACAGCTGTGTCTTTTGGGGTTTGTCTACCAGCTTTTACATCCACAGAATGAACTTATTGTCGATTCTTCTTTGTAAAATAACTGAAGCTCATTTAAGCTTAGGTGAACCTTCACTCCAGTCTCAAGTCTTCTGTAGCATCTTACAGGTTTTCTTCCAATATTGCCTCGTATTTAGCTGCCTCCATCTTTTATTGACTCTTTCCAGCTTACCTCTCCCTGCTGAAGAAAGACATCCCCACAGCATGATGCTGCCACAATGGTATATCATCAGGATAAAATCACAGAAAAATACATCGAAGATTATATTTGTCAGTCAGTCAGTCATTTTCTCCTGCTTCTTCCATAGTGAGTTGCAGGGAAGCTGGTGTCTATCTCCAGCAGTCTATGGGAGGTCAAATCTCAAAGTATGAAAAACTTCATGATGTAAAAATATTTTTGCAGAGCACCATAGTACCTGAAATTAGAGGTGTGGACTCAAGTCATGTGACTTAGAACTGAGTCAGACTGAGTAACAAATTTAATGAATTTTGACTTGACTTAATGAAATCATAAAAGACTTTGAGCTTGACTTGGACTTTCACACCAATGACTTGTTAGTTCACTTCAATTTGAAGCCTTTGACTTGAGAAGACTTGATATCTTACACTAAACAGAAAAACGACAGCAAAGCCTCATACGGTGGAGGGATGTGCTGTCATCCTGCGCTACAAGATTTGTGTGCTAGGCTGAATAAAGAAAAAAAAGCTGCATCCCCCAAACAACGGGTTGGCTGCAGCAAAATTCAGTACCATAATGCTCAGACACTTTCGGATTTTAAACCCGGACAGAAGCAAGTGACTCAGACTGATTCCTAAAAGCAAGTGATGGACCCAGTGCAACATGGTCCAAGATAGACAGCAACCCTAATAACTTTGATCAAATCATATTGTAAGTTTTTTTCTTAAAACAAACAAAAAAAATATATAACAAAGCCAAAAGAAAACGAAGTAAAGAAAAGATATGTGTTATTATCCTCTTGTTATTTGTCTTTATTAGTTAGGTTTAATTAATAAGTCACAAATGCAATGCTTGCAATGCTTCAGTGGTATAGTTAGGTTTAAAGAAACACCTTTAGGCTAAAACTAACTTTTATTCATTGATTTTTCCACATTCAAGTCACAATATGTACAGGGCAAGTCTCTGTGGTTTAGGTGTAAACCACAAACAGTCCATGAATCAAAGCTGGCAGATAGCAGCACAGCTGATGTCACTCATAATATTGTAAAAGCAGCTTTGTGCTATTGTAGTACATTTTACTTTGTATAACATTTCTGTTATTTATGGATTAGAATCAGTTTGATCATTATTTTCTATATTAACTGGATGCTTAGTTTGTTTTGGTTTCTTCTTCTTGTAAAAAGCAACATCAGCACTGATATTTGGACAACATTGTATTTTTCCTCCTCTTGCTGGTTGTAGCAAACAAAAACAAATGGTAAAATTATTGAAAAATCTTAAAAGTATTCTTACTCTGATTAAATTATATAATTGCTCAAAGGACTTGTTTAAGACCCAAAATTAAAAGTTTAGGACTTCAACTTAATTCAATACTTGAACTCAAGACTTTGGACTCGACCTGGAATTTTATGCCTTTACTTGGGACTTGACTTGAGACTTGGTTGGAATGACTTGGGGCTTTCTTGTAACTTGCAATACAATGACTTGGTCCTTCCTCTGCCTGAAAATACCACCACCATTCACCTGTGGGGATTGTGAGTTCAGGGTGATGTGCAGTTTAATTGGTTTCACACGTGGAATTTTTAATGCAGGCCAACAGGCTCAGTTTTGGTCCCATCTGACCAGAGCACCTTCTTCCACCTGTTTGTGTTTCCAATGTAGTGGGCTAAAATGGACAAAATTGACCACATAAACATGCCACTTACAACATGGCGGCGACATAGACGTATTACCGTGTATGCACACGGGACGTACAGTGACGTCTTCTGTTGTCCTGTCTATGGTTTGATCACGCATTAAAAAGTGAACAAGGGAGGGGACAGGCACAAAGAATAATGTCAGACACCCTGATTTATTTTTTTCTTAATCTGATTTGTTTTATTTAGAGTGGTCCGTTTTAGAGACTGGGTGCCAAGAAAGCAAACATTAAGAATAAATTGACAAAAAGGTTGGTAACCCAGTAGATTACGCAAGCATAACGATTTTTTTTTAATTAAATTATAATTCTAATCTGCAAAACCAAGATTCATATTTTACAGGAACGAAAAGTCTTCATCTAGATGTCTTTACTACAAATCCCACAATGCACGTGTTGGTTTCCTTGGAAACAGATTGTTGTGTGTGATTGCAGATAGGGCAAGGGAGTAAGCACACGATAACGTGGAATTGAACATCGATTAAACGGTAACTTTACATTATTGGTTAGTTCAGGATTTTTTTTAGCTGGTAAGTTAAAGAATGATCAAAAACATAAAGACACCTACGATAAAAACGGGATCGCACAAAGTAATGTAGGATTATCATCATAATTTACTGATTTACTGAAGGTGATCATAATGGATCTAAAATTTATTCAAGTTCCGTGATGAAGTTCTACTAATTGATGATTTTATACCTCGAATTCTGCAGGTTGTTGAAAGTGTTCATGGATCAGATTATGCATGGGGCTCCAGTGGATCTATCTTTCAGAAGTCTCAGCAGGTTGACAGGTTGTGTTCTTCATCATGATTTCTCTAAATGTTTGTATTCTCTGGTGATCAGTTGGATTATTGAGTTTCATTTCTATTTATTCAACCTGAAAATGGAATATGATCAGGAGATTGAGATAAAAAGCCCAGACCATTTTTATTATAGGAATTAATCTCTTCAACTTATTAAACTTTTTGAGGAAGGTAGGTGTGATGAATAACTGTCATTTGTATAACTTAGACAACAACATTTACCTGTACAAACTGAGCCAGTCCTCATTCAATAACAGAAAATAAATACGTGAATACGTTAGCTGAACATCTCCATTCGATTTTTACATTTTATTGCTGCAGAATACTTCCTGTATGACAAAAGCTTTCATAAATCAAGTGGTATGTCAATGTGAAGAAACAATTAGCAGTCAGTACTATCAATTTCACCACATTTCTTGTAATTGCTGTTTTAGATGCTTGGACAGAGACTCCCTGCAGCAGTCTCCGACCTTTAAAGAAAAACTCTGAAAGGAAATACCTCAGCTGCTCACTGCGTCTCAGTAACAACAGCATCACTGACCTGTGTGACCTCCATCAGACAGTGTGCCACTTCCTGGCTGAACCCTCACATCTCGCCTGGCTGGACCTTTCCTTTAACAAACTCTCACATATAGAACAGGCAAGTTTCAAATTTTCCCTTTCAGTTGGGTTTTTGGTGTAATTGTTACTTTGTGTGAGAGACGAACACAAAGTAATGCATAATTGTGAATGGGAATAAAATGAATACATACAAATTTTACTTTTTTTTTGCAAAAAACACCTGAAAAGTGTGGTGTACATACAGTATGTATTTATCCCCTTTCCCTCCGATAAACCTAAATAAAATCCTGTGCATCCAATTGTTTTTAGAAGTCACCTGATAAATAAATAGAGTCCACTTGGTTATCGCTGTATAAATCCAGCTGTTCTGCAAAGGTTTCAGAGAACAGAGAGAACAGTCTGCCGGCTGTTACACATTCATGAACAAACAGCACCGTGAAGACCATCCACAGCAGAAAAGTCGGGAAAAAGTGATGGAGAAGGTTAAACCAGGGTTAGGTTATAAAACAATATCCCAAGCTTTCATCATCTCACAGAGCACTGTAAAACCAATAAGTCCTTCCAAATCTGGCCTTTATAGAAAGAGGAACAAGAGGGAAGTCATTGTTGAAAGAGCCCCATATAAAGTCCTATTTCCAGTCCTATATGCAGTCCACAGCTATGTAGAGGACACAGCACACACCTGGAAGGAAATCCTCCAATGAGACAAAGTAAACTTTTTGGTAAAAATGCAAAATTATATGAGTGGTGGAAAACTAACACTGCATACCACCCTGAGCACACCATCCACATAGTGAAACATAGTTGTGGCTGTATCATGCATCTTCAGCAGGAACAGGGAAGCTGATTGGAGTTGATGGGAAAATAGATGAAGCTAGAAAAAAAATAGCAAAAGAAAACCTCTTAGAGGCTGGGAAAGACTTGAGACTGGGGTGGAGGTTCACCTTACAACAACCAACAACTATAAACATACAGCCAGAGCTACACTGCAATGGTCTAGATCAGTGTATATTCATGTGTTAAAATGGCCTAGTCAAAGTGCAGGCCTAAATGCAATTGAGAATCTGAGATAATACTTGGAAATTCCTGTTGACAGAGGTTCTCTTTCCAGTCTGACAGAGCTTGAGCTGTTTTTCAAGAAGAGCATCCAAAAATGTAACTTTATTCCTGGTAGAAATATATGTCCTCTAAAAGACCTTCTGCTGTAACTGCAGTAGAAGCTCGTTCAACAAAGCGTTGACTCAGGGAGGCAGAATAAAAACCTACACCTTATGACTTTTATTGGAAAAGTTTGGAAAACCATGTATCATGTCCCTTTCATATTATAGTTGGGCACTTCTTTGTGTTGGCCTATTACATTAAATCAAAATAAAAGGAGACTAAATTAAAACGTTTGCAAGGCATTTTACTTTATGTTTCACTCAATGCTCTGTGATGGATTGACAGTTTTATGAACAGGTTGTGCACAAATGTGTTGCAGGTTTTGTGTGAGTTGCCTGGACTCCGTGTGTTATATCTTCATGGAAACAGCATTTATACTCTGTCAGAGGTGGACAGGTTGGGTGTGCTGCCCCATCTCCACTCCATCACTCTGCATGGAAACCCTATAGAGACAAATAAGACTTACAGGTATAGGCATTTGTCTTACACTCACAAACATCCTGCTAAGTTGATGTAGGCTGTTATAAGCAGATCCTTTATCGGTTATACTCTCTATAGTTCTTAAGATATGCAGTCATCAGCTGTTGACATTTGTTTATAAAACAGACCTAAATAAAGACAGGCAGTCCCTACTGTTATGTGTTCACAAATGCAGCGAGGGCATAAGAGAGGGATTACCTTATGTATGTGCATGACATTGCAGCAGGTGCTTAAATACAGCTCAAATTCATATCCTGGTCTGCACAGCAACAGCATTTAAACACACCCGCACACACAACACAGAGACTGGTTGCTAAACCTTTGTGCAACAGTGACTTCTTCTGAACCAGTGCAGCTTCTTCGAATTAAATTTTTAGCACAAAATGCCACACTGGTAAAATTTATAGCTAGACACCTTTTTAACATTCACATTTGATTTTGATGTAGCTACATAAAAATAAGTACACACTAATCAGAGAGTATTTTTCTGCATGTAGGAATCGTGTGATCTCTGCGTTGCCGCGGTTAAAGACGATGGACTTTAGTGGTGTGACACAGCAGGAGCGAGTCCTGGCAAAGCTCTGGCATCAAAGCAACACCCGCTGCAGAAACAGCAGGAAGAGTCTCCACTGAATGGTAGCATGTAGAAATCATATCTCAAACCGAATGCTTCACATTTCCAGCTAGAAAACCGATTTTCAAATTTGCTCCCAGTATTTGAAGTGAAAGCAGTATTGTTGTAAACAACGTTTCTCTGCTGGGAGTAGACTTTTACAAGTAGTTGCTAATAATGGAGATTTAGGGCAATTTTTTTTAATACCTCTGTTGTACTTAATTATTAATACTATTTTTGATTGAGAACATCCCTGAAACTTACTCTTGCTTCACGTTTTAACCAGTTAGCAATGTTTCTAATCTAATCCTGGCTTGGATAAGCATAGTTTGCTCTCAGATTGACAGATGTGGTACCTTATGAAAGTAGATGGTTTGTTAGTGGGAATTTCAGTTCAGCAAATTATGAACTATGACTTCAAAACTTTTAACTCACAAAGTGATCATATATTCCCGATTTCACATAAAATGTACAGGTGCATCTCAGTAAATCTGAATAGCATTGAACATTCTTTTTCAACAATTCAAAAGAGAAACTTAAATATTATACAGATTTATTATACACAGAATGAAAGGACTGGATTGGTGCTCTGTGGACCAAACCGTTTTCAGACCAGGAAATGTTACAGCACGTCATGCTTCTGTCTGCTGAGCTTTATGGAGATGCTGATTTCATTTTCCAGCAGGAGTTGGCACCTGCCCACACTACCAAAGTTACCAAAAGCTGGCTCAATGATGATAATGTTACTGTTCTTGATTGGCCTGCAAACTATCCAGACCTGAACCCTACAGAGAATGTATAAGGTTTGTCTAACAGAATTTGGGTTTTTTATTAGCTGTAAGCCATAACGTATGGCATATCAGTCTGTGTAATGAATCTATGTTTGGTGCTAGTGGCCTTTATTGACAGTTACCAGACAGGAAATGGGCAGAGAGAAAAAGGCAGAAGACATGTAGGAAATTTCTCAAGTTCGGGAATTGAACCCAGGACGGTTGGGTCGAGAACTATAGCCTCTATACACAGGCTCCACCACTAACCACACAACACCCTGCCAATTTCAATGGTATTCTAATTTATTAAGATGTACCTGTTTAAATATTTGATTCTTCCTGTCAATGATCTGTTAAAACTCTGTAACATCACTAAATAAAGTACTTCCCAGAAGAGAACATGTGGTCACTATTTATTAAGACATAAATGCTTTATTGAAACTTTTTAATGAACTGATTAAACCAAAAACAAACAAAAAACATATTTTTGGTACTAGCCCACGATAGTACAAACATACAATCTTCCATGTATTACACATTTAAGTAACAAACAAAACAAAAACAAAAAAAATGCCAAAAGACCCATTGCAAAAAAGAAAAAAAAAAAGCTCTAATCAGTTGTGTGGTATAAATAGTCACAGGCTTGCAGGCTCCCTTTAGAGACTCGAGATCAGCTCCTTCAAAGAGCACATGTACACTTAAGAACAAAAAATATGCATAAATAATCGGCAAAATATCTGAGGTTATTTAAATCTGCTTGGGTACATGGGTTAAAACTCTTCCACGCTGCAACAATGGTTAGTTTCTGATTAATATGAAAACCTCAATCTGGAGAGAAACGCTTTGTGTAAAAAGCTAACGATCGCAGGCCTGAAAAGTGTAGTCGTGTCTCATAAAAAAAACCATCCTCCCACAGGCCCTTCGTACAATCCACCAGCTATTAATGTAGTCAATCAGAAAACTCTATACAAAGGTAATGATTTTACAGTGAGAGTCTTTGCATCCTCCACAGGCCACCAGCTTCACCTCTCTCATTTTAAATGGTAAATTCCTGCCCAGCTCATTATGAGGGCAGGATACTTGAACATCTTCTTCTGTAAACTCGAGTGTTAAACTCAAGCGTTTCCAAATGACGTCAGGAGCCCCAACCAGCTGGCACCCCCTGCTTGCGTTTGAATTCTTGTCCACTAGAAATGAACGGGTCAATCATGATACGGGTCAGGTCAGGTGTTGAGACAGATAAAAAAAAAGTCGGTAGCGAAAATGAAAACTGTAACGTGAACGTTTTTTTTTCTGGATTGAAGACACCAGATTACCTGCATTTATTTACTCAAACCTGCTGTCTGATTTAAAGTAGGCTACAACAGCAGCTTTATTTCCAGGGAGAAAAATACTAATTAACTGACATCTTTACTGGTCAGAGAAAATTAACTGAGAAATACTTTAGCTTTAAAGTTTTATGACGTGCAAATATGAAGCCATGTTGCACAGTTCTTTGTTTGCAAGTAATAAACTATAACCGTCAATCACGTCTACTGCATTGTGAAAATCTCTAATTTCGGACATCATATCATTTAGTGGGAGTTAACCATGAGCCAAACATCCTAGAGCTGTCTCGGCGGATAACATGGTGTGAGTACAGTGTGGTTGCCTAAACAGAAAGTACAACATCTAAAAAGTTATGAAAATTGACGGATTTCTTTTACATTGTTTGGAAAAAGCCAACAATGCATGTGTTACATACATGGGAGGCCTGACAGAAGTGGATCGTCATAAACATCGGTCAAAAACCACCTCCATGGCTCATCTGCCAACAACGATTGATGATTTCACTAAAAGACTTTTGACCAAAAACGCTTTATTAAAAAGTGGACTGGAGGACAACGAAGCAGGAGTGGCACAGAGCGAGTGGGATGGGAGGACAATATGCGGCTTAAAGTCAGGGAATGGCAAACTGGACGACCAGCTCCTCTTTAGCATCCACTTTGATCTGAGAGATTGCACTGTATGTGTAAGCTGCTATCTTGGATACCTGCAAAAAAACAAGGAAAGGGAGATTACATGTTTTGTGCAAATTTTCACAAAAAAAAAAGTAAAACTTCATGTTTTTGTTCTATTTTGTGCGTAAAAGCTCTTTGCAGCCTCTCGCTCTTTTAGTTGCAACAACCTGGGAAAGACAACACAGCCAAAGATGTATGCTTACCTGCTGAACATCAGAGTATGGAACCAGGTCACTTGCAAGCACTTGGTGGGGCTGGCTGGTTAGGGAGGGAAGCGTGAGGGCTTTCTTCTGTGGCAAGCTGGTGCTCAACACAGCCAGTTTTGTACTGAAAGGAAAAAAAAATAACTTGTTACACTTACTGAGTGTAAAATAAAGACACATTTAGTCTGGAACACATGCTTTATCTAAAAAAGGAGGTAATTGTTTTGGGAACCTACAGTCTTATCTCATATTTTCTTCTCAGTTCTGACATTTTCCCAGGGTTCCTCTTTTGAATGTCAAAATTGCATATTTAGTTCTTTTAGGTCTTAGTTCATCAAATTATAGCAGATAATGTACAGACAAAACAGATACAACTTGTAAATTATGGAATGGGGTAGCAAAAAAAAAAAAAAAGAAATATCTGGAAATAGAGATACCTCTGTTATTTATGCAAATTCCACCACAGCACGGTTGTAAAATCTAAACTTTATAAACTACAGCATCATAATTATATGACTCTAAACAATCAAGTATTATTTAGAGTTTAAATCTTTAATCATTTGGTCAATACACATCAGATGGGGAAATTAATGGGGGATCATATCTTACTGTATCATGGTAAAGTGAGTTTTTGTCAACAGACAAGACCTTCAACATACCTGTACTGCCTAGCTTTGTCCATGATTTCATGTTGCTCCATCACAACAGAATCAGCTGCTGAGACATCAATGATGTTCCTGAAAGAAATGAGAAGATCAGCTTTGCTTTTTCTTTTACCCACCGCATACATAAATTAGGTTTTATTTCCAGGAAGCACATATTGTAACCTGACCTTTCTGGCATTGAACGACGAAGTGACTTACTGCGCAGTCTTTGTCAAGATGGAGGTAAGGAGGGCTTGTCCATCTGTCTGTGCAGAGGGGACACTGGTTGTGATCCAGTCTGTTCCATTTGGAGGTTTGCTCACGGGGTTCGGGTGGGGGATCAGCGGATCAGTCTCGTCGGACTTCTAGAGCAGAGGAAGGAAAAGGTAATAGCAGCCATTAGAAGTGGCTTCTTCTCTGGATTCAAAACTAAAGCTTTAGGAAAGTTTAATGAATCTGTTGACTAGCTATCATATCCCAAGCAGCACATACTGTTACGATCAACGTTAGAGCTGACAAATAAATACATTTCAAAGGAAAATCAACTATACTGTAATGTGATTTTAATTTTAGACTAATAAAAAGGTGGGATTAAATAAGTCTCTACCTTTTCCTATTCAGTTTAAGGTATGCAAACTAAATCAACGAAGAAGGGCTTTAATGCTGTTTATTTTGTTTTATTTGCTTTGAATATGTAAATATGTATGTACAGGTCTGTATATATCTGTATGGACATATTGTTACAAGTTGTAAATAAATAAATAGTAAAAGTAGCTTTGTACACCTAAACACAAACACAACTTCAGCAATAAACCCATATTTGTAGGCATTTTATTCAATGCCAGTTCATAAAAATAATGAAAACTTTTACCTCTCTAGGGTTTCTGAACACATTACAAAAATAGTTATAAACCACATTTTAAATGGTGACCGAAAAAAAACCAAAAACACAAAGCATTCTGATATTTTTAAGCATTTACCAAACAGGCAAAAAGTGTATCTTCATTTCTAGGTTATTATATGAACATAAACGCTGAAGAGGAAATACATCCTTGTTTCCTTAAAGCTAAAAACAGCAGGGAATGTTGACAGTCACATGACACAGCTCACATTTATATAGTATCTGTCATATCCTCGCTGGTCAACAATTCATTATCGATTATTAAGCCAATATTTAGTAAATAACTCAGTACTTTCTGGATTATATGCTCATAAACAGCCATGCTATGTTAAGTATTAACATTGTATATATTTACTTGCACACAGATTTCCAAATATATTTAAACTTGTTTTATTTTGTACTGTTTTTAGCTGTGTCAGCTTTTAGAGCAGCTGAGCCTCTGCTGGGCCTGTTCCGCAGGCTTAAAGTAGCAAGCTACCGCTACTTTCCGGCTTCCCGTAAAAAACGATCACAAAAAGATCTCTTCATAACAACGCATTACTCATCTTACTCAATAAACATACAGCAAAAAAGTGAAAATGCTACAAGTATTTGTTTTTTTCTAAATAAGCCAGAGAGCAGTTATCAGTCTCGGCTGCCAACTAGCAGCTAGCTACCTCTCTGGAGCTGTCGTCCTCGCCACTGTAACAGCACCCCATGAATGCGTCCGAGGGGTCAAACTACACAACCCCGGCTTCCCTGCTCTCCTTCACAAACGTGCCGTTTGGTTCTTCCGCAACAAACATAAAGCTGACCGCCTGCCTGCCTGCTTTTAATTTAACCCAAGACAAAGGTTAAAAACTACTGTGTACAGCAGCTTGCTCAGACAGGCTATCACATGACAGCAGCTGTGGTGCAACAACAACACAAATCTACTTCCGGTATTTGAGAAGCAGCGATGGTCACGTGAGGCCGGAAAACTCAAACAGAGGTGCAAGTTTACCTGTTGCTATAACATAATGACTAATAGGAGGTGAGGTGAACATCATTTTCTTTATGTTGTAGTGGTTTCTGCCTGTGAGTGTGTTTGTACACTGTATTTGTCAGTCTACTACATATAGATGAACTTTGATGACACCTATTCCTAATCTATAAAGTCCAGTTTGTTGATGGACCCACCATTGCTGGCAACAGCAACGTTAACTATTCTGTAAACATCTTTCACTAGGTATAGGAGTGTGTTCATAGTTAGTTGAGAAAACCAGAATTGCAGCCTCCGCTCTTATTCATCCCAAAGGTGTTGAAGAAGGTTGAGGTCAGGACTCTGTGCAGGCCAGTCCAGTTTTCCATATAGACTAGCTGCCGCTGAGTGAGGGAGAGAGAGGGAGAAATCACTTTTTTAAGCGCTGCCTGAATTAGGAGCTACAGTCTCAACAAGGGTTTGTCCAAATTAAGATGTTTTAGAATTGATTGGCGACCTTTAGTTTATATTTTCAGAGCTAGTTATTAGTTGTTTTGTTAATTTATTGTTGCAATATGTGAACTCAGGCTGAGGGGTATTTGTCTACTCAGTTTGGACTTATGAAAGTTCCTCACAGACAATAAAGGAGTCAGTAACAGGGAAACTGAATGAGGCAAGAACTGCATGAACTGAGAATGATGAGGGAGATAATCACCTGGTTAAATGTGCATTTCTTTCTGTTGTATTAGCTTGTAGCTCCAAGTAAACATTGTTTGCCGTTTCATCAGCAGAGGAAACTAGTGAAATAATGAAAGAAACATTAATATTTATTAGCTCATATTGGGATTACCCTAATTCCTCATCTATAAATCACCAACTTCTAAAGGGTATGTGAATCAAAAATCTTATTTTATTTGTTAAATTTTAATTTTTCAGTATCTCATACGTTCTAATATTTTTGGAGGGTATTATGATCATATCATGTCTCTGTTTTAGAATAGTAAAAGCCTCATAGAAGAGGAGAGAAGAGGAAAGTAGAAAGACATAGTGAAAAAGAATGAAAGAGCACAGGAAAAAGGGAAGAGTTAAAGAGAGAGGAAGATAATAGACTTATAGAAAGAAGAGTAAAGCTAATAGGTGAGAAAAAGAGTGTTAGACAGAAAAGGGATGAGCTGAAAGAAGACAGACATTACTACTGCTATTACTTTATTCATTTTAATACTCTAAAGGAAATGCTAACAACAATGTGGATAGGCACTTCCCTGCTATTACACTTGATTTTGATAATTTAATTTTTATATTTTAAAATAAACAAAACGGTAACAATGTTTTCATTATATCTTGATCAAATTTAATTATTTTAATCTCCGAGCTGGAAGTGTCCCCGTATTTGATTTCAGAAATCTATGGCTATAGTAAGCATTTGATTCTGGAGAGCCATTATGACTAAGTCAAAGTAATCAGGGGGTTAAGACCATGACCCACGTAGCACTTATCCATCTATCCATCTATCTATCTATCTATCTATCTATATGTGGTCCTAAATTTGAAAAAAATAAATTCTAAACTAAATTAGAACAATTTAATCATGACTTTGTTGACAACTATAAAACTGTAGATCCTATTTTGTATGTCCACAGATCACTGATTTGGCAACATTTCATATGTGATTTCAAGTGATTTGGGGCCCCCAGACTCACCTAAGAACATCTTATTTTTTCCTAATCAAGCTTACATGTCTTGAAGAAAACTTGTGCATTCACAAGGATAACATTTAAACTCCATACAGACAGGACACCAATTCGCTGTGCAGGCTTGGTAATTTTTATGTTCAATGAAAACTAACCAAGCAAGCAACACATCTTTTAATAACGATAAAGTCAAAAGTGGCAAACAAGGAACCTAAAGCGATGTCGTTCGAAGGTGAGTAGGGGAGCAAAAATATTGCTTACACAAGCTTAAGACTTTCCAAAACCACCTACCTATTACATTTACAATACGACACCACATGTGAAAAGCACAATATGTTGCCAGAGAGGAACATAGCAATTGAGAAGGAGCATAAAGACATAGTGTTTGGTGACTTTATTGGTAAAAGTTCTTGGCTTGAATTTAATTCTTGTAGCCAGTGGTGGTCAGTGAGCAATGAAAAGACATGATCTAACACTGAGCAGATACACCATCTGCTGAGTTTTCATTATGCAAAAAGGGAGACAGGTAGTAGAATACTTCAATGCAAAACACCATCATATGGAAAACTAAGTAATTCTATGATGTAATAGCTGGTAGAACCATGTTTAACAGAACTATTTGAGGTTTAAGGATTTCTGTGTGACTTCATCTGTCTTCCAAAATCACTGTGAAGGAATTTTGACCCTTCCCTCTTTACAACATTGTTTTAATTCCTTGACATTTATAAAGTGTATGCTACATTATCAACAGAACCTACATTTTCATCATTTCTGGATTTCAAGTTTCGTTAACAGTACTCAATCAAGTTTGTGCTGTTGCTTAATGGAAAATGCACCCAGCAGCAAAGTGCAAGAGCAGCAGGAGGAATAAAACAGGACAAGACATGTTGGTGAATTTGGCGGCTTCTCTCTGAGAGATGAAAGGGTCTCTTAACACACTTTGGCTGAGAAGATGATGACAGTGTCTCAAACACACGTCATTACGCTTGATTTTCAGCACAGTACGTTTATTTACAAATTTACGATGCTGACAGCACTCCTTAAAAACCTAAAAAGCTTGCATGCTTTTAAAGAGGTATTATTAGAAATGCAAATAACATTTAAACATATAAAATTGTACAGTAAATTATTATTTTTTAATATGTAAGACATAAATAATCTGTTTGGAATTTAAAAATAAATCTCTTGAATTACCCTTTTGCATTTACTAGCCAGGATCTAATTATGACCACTAAAGATGAGTTTAAAATGTTAAAGCGTAAAATCAACAGGAAACATGCATTAAAGTCATAAAAAGGCTGCACAAAATCAATAACTATGAGTCATAACACAGAGAGCTTAATTTTTAATGTGTCCCCCACGGGTTTTAAAAAAGATGCTCTAGACAAATGACAGAAGCTGAACTTTTTAAACTATATGTAAAACACTGTGTGGCAAAATACGAACACTGAACATCACTGTGAACATTTCATCCCCATGATAAACATGGTAGTGGCAGCATCATGCTGTGGGGATGCTTTTCTTTCGCAGTGACAGGGAAGCTGGTCAGAGTTTATGAGAAGATGGATTAAGAGAGATTAAAAGATCATTTCTGGAAAACAAGCTGTTAGAGGCTGCAAAAGACTTGAGACTGGGGTGGACATTCACCCCCCAGCAGGACAACAACTCTATTCATACTAGCAGAGATCCTATAGAAGGGTTAAGATGTTTTAGAATGGCCCAATTAAAGTCCAGGCCCAAATTCAATTCAGAATCTGTGGCAAGACTGAGCGTCAGCCATTTAGAAAATATGAATGGGAAAAATGAGTCTCTAGATGAGCAAAGCTGACAGATCAATACCCCAAAAGATTGCAGCAAAGTTGGTTTGCTTGACTTGGGGGGCTTAATACAAAGGCATGCCTGACTTTTTAGATTTTTTATTGTAATTTGTATATTAAAAAATACTTATTGTTTTACAATTCTGTACTCTGTGTTGTTCTATCACAATCCAAATAAAATACTCTAAAGTTTGTAAATGTAACATGACAAAATGTGAAATAAGGTGCATTAAAATTTCCAAGGCAGAGTATATGTAAACTAATTGACTCTGGACTCAGAGTTGTAATTAATATGGATTAAATTATTTATAAAGAGTTTGACGTGTATGTTTTAGTGTTTACTGATCCAGTAGAACCGCTCCTGTGATGTTGGAGTCAGACAGCAGTCTGATGGGGTGGGATGATGACTGGGAGGCGCCTGCCCTCTAATTACCAACTGTTTCCACCAAACACCTCTTTGTTTACACCCGCAGGAGAGTCAAGTCCAGGCAGTGGTGCTAGCAGTGAAAACTTCACAAAGACACCAGAACCATGTCTGTTTTCCTGCTCTGCTCTCTTCTGCTCTTCGGTGTAATTCATGCCGCTGACGCTGCGGCTCCAGCCCCGCTCGGACCTCCTTCCATCGGGTTCAGCTCTTCGTTCCGCTCGGTGTGTAAACCCATTCCAAGCACCCTGTCTCTGTGCCACGGCATTGGCTACCGGCGCATGTGGATCCCCAACCTGCTCGGCCACGACTCCCTAAAGGAGGCCCAGCAGCAGTCGGCCGCCTGGCTGCCGCTCATCTCCAAGCTTTGCCACCGGGACACCAAGAAGTTCCTGTGTTCGCTGTTCGCTCCGGTGTGCCTGCCGGAGCTCAGCGGGCCCCTCAGCCCCTGCAGGGGCCTCTGCGAGGCCGTGCGGGACGGTTGCGTGCCCGTGATGAGCGCCTTCGGGTTCCCCTGGCCCGAGATGTTTAACTGCTCCCGGTTCCCGAGCGGGACCGAGCTCTGCATCCCAGCAACCGGACAGCAGGAGGAGCGGACGGAAGAGGAGGTCAAGCGTGAAGAGGAGCTGAAAGGTCCGACTTTTTTCAAAATATTCTGACTTGTAACTATAATTCTCTTTAAAACAGCACATCGCATCATCTGCTATTTGTATTTTCAGCAGTTTATTTGTTTACTGGATGCATTTAAGCAGTCTTTTTCTATATCGCAGGGCAAAACACAAACAACCATGTACACACTCATTCACACACTTAAGGGCAATTTAGAGAGACAAATTAACCTAACAGGCATGTCTATGGACTGTGGGAGGAATCCGGAGTACCCGGTGAGAACCTATGCATGCAGAGGGAGAACATGCGAACATGCATTTAAAACATTTTTTTACAAATGAAAAACTGAAAAGTGTGCTGCGCAAAAATATTCAGCCCCCTTTACTCTGAGTGCAACCAATTGAATTCAGAAGTTGTCTGATGATTGCTAATGACTAAATAGAGTCCCCCTGTGTGTAATCTAATCTCAGTACAAATACACTCTACATAACTGTGAACATTTCATCCCCATGATAAACATGGTAGTGGCAGCATCATGCTGTGGGGATGCTTTTCTTTAGCAGTGACAGGGAAGCTGGTCAGAGTTTATGAGAAGATGGATTAAGAGAGATGTACAAGATCATTTCTGGAAAACAAGCTGTTAGAGGCTGCAAAAGACTTGAGACTGGGGTGGACAATCACCCCCCAGCAGGAGAACAACTCTATTCATACTAGCAGAGATCCTATAGAAGGGTTTAGATCAAAGTACATTATGCGTAATGTTTTAGAATGACCCAATTAAAGTCTAGGCCCAAATTCAATTCAGAATCTGTGGCAAGAATGAGCTTCAGCCATTAAGAAAATAAGAATGGGAAAAATGCCAATCTCTAGAAAAATGAGTCTCTAGATGAGCAAAGCTGGTAGATCAATACCCCAAAAGATTGCAGCAAAGGTGGTTTGATTGACTCGGGGGGGCTAAATACAAAGCCATGCCTGACTTTTTAGATTTTTTATTGTAATTTGTATATTACACAAACACAACAAAAGACCCCCGGCCGGTAGTTGAACCCAGGACCTTCTTGCTGCAAGGCAACAGTGCGACCAACTGCGCCTGGATGCATTTCACCTTAATGCAAATAGCCTAAGCCAATGGTTCCCAATGTTAGGGTCGAGACCCCACTGAGAGTCAGGAATCAACAATTATGAGGACTTAACATATTCCTTAAAAATCAAACTAATCACAGATAATGATTGTGAAACATTAATTATAATATAGGGTATACAAAAGACAAAAACAATACTTAGCCTACAAATAGATAAAAAATATGATGAATGTTGATCCTGGTTCAGCAACTGGAAATATTTGGAACCACTGGCCTAGTAGCTCAGGAAAGAAATGGAGGAAAAATATAACTGGTTGGGATCTGTAAATTCTTTTTATATTCCATTCTATAGGTATTCATTCATTTACCTTAAGTATATTAAAATAAATGTGAAATCTTGTATTAGGACAGCTTCTTCTAATGCTGTTTGGTTGATAGTGATCATTGGAAGTCATATATTGTGAAAGTCTGCTGTTTTTCTACGTTGAGGGTCTGTTCTTCTGACAGGTTGCCTCCAGAAATGTTTGTATATGGCGTCTGGCTGAGATTCATGTGAGGTACAAGCCCTGAGAACAACCGGACTGGATATGATTGATAGTAATCTATACAGCTGGGAGCAATTAACGTTAAAATGAGGAAAATATCTGGCCGATTATTAGATGTCACTTTACTGAGGGGGCTGTACGATATAGGTTAGCTTTCACATTCTGGAAAAAGGTTGGTGTTCCTGATTTTTGTGATATAATTAACACCATGTTTTTCACTCAACACAAATTTGACAGCTTACTAATCATTTTTAAAGAAAAAAGCCAATCACAAATTTGGGCATGTTTACGGGTGGTTTGTCTTAAGTTGAGCGTCAACAACCTCTCCTTTCAAGGAGCTGAAGAGAGCTAAAATAAATTACTTGAAATATGTAAAAGGTTTCCATCTAAAATGTTAATTTATAGCATAAAAAGACTGTATATTTATTTGTTTCACCGACATATTTATTAAGTTTACCAACTTGTCTATCTAGTTATGTAAAAATGTACACTCACCGGCCACTTTATTAGGTACACCTTGCTAATACCGGGTTGGACCCCCTTTTGCCTTCAAAACTGCCTTAATCCTTCGTGGCATAGATTCAACAAGCTCCTGGAAACATTCCTCAGAGAGTTTGGTCCATATTGACATGATAGCATCACACAGATGCTGCAGATTTGTCGCCTGCACATTGATGATGCAAATCTCCCGTTCCACCACATCCCAAAGGTGCTCTATTGGATTGAGATCTGGTGACTGTGGAGGCCATTTGAGTACAGTGAACTCATTGTCATGTTCAAGAAACCAGTCTGAGATGATTCGTGCTTCATGACATGGTGCGTTATCCTGCTGGAAGTAACCATCAGAAGATGGGTACACTGTGGTCATAAAGGGATGGACATTTTCGCCCACAGAACTGCCGCTCACTGGATATTTTCTCTGTTTCGGACCATTCTCTGTAAACCCTAGAGATGGTAGTGCGTGAAAATCCCAGAAGATCAGCAGTTTCTGAAATACTCAGACCAGCCCCTCTGGCACCAACAACCATGCCACGTTCAAAGTCACTTAAATCACCTTTCTTCCCCATTCTGATGCTCATTGTGAACTGCAGCAGATCGTCTTGACCA
Organism: Crenichthys baileyi; assembly: GCA_036173005.1. NCBI lineage: Eukaryota > Metazoa > Chordata > Actinopteri > Cyprinodontiformes > Goodeidae > Crenichthys > Crenichthys baileyi. The sequence goes on along the minus strand of JAHHUM010002936.1, from coordinate 108,052 downwards.
TGTCTACATGCCTAAATGCATTGAGTTGCTGCCATGTGATTGGCTGATTAGAAATTTGCGTTAACGAGCAGTTGGACAGCTGTACCTAATTAAGTGGCCGGTGAGTGTGTTATGTGTGATTTATTTTTCTTTAAATATGTTTTACATCTAAAATTTTCCCCCACCATCCTTGCCTGTTTTGTTGACCACTGAATCTATCACTCTGGTGATGAGGTTGTTTTTTTTTTATCCCCACTGCAGACAACTAGAGTAAAATCCTGTTTCCTTTTCCTTCCCTCAGGAAGTGTTATCTGTGACGCCTGCAGTCTGACTGCTGAAGGAGAGTCTGACATCCAGGAAAACTTCTGCCACAGTCCATACGGTGAGTAACAAAAGAGTAGCATTTCAGAGCAGTCTTCTCCCTTTCTTATCCAGGAAGGTTTAAAATGTTTTAATGTGATTTATTTTTTCTGCAAAAACCTGACAGGAGAGACTATGAGATAGAGAGGTTGTCTGAAATGACACTTTTGGAGCAATATTATAATATCTCTCCTTCTACGTCACAGCCTTAAAGATGCGTCTGGACAGCGTGTCAACAGTGGGCGGCGACCGTCAGCTGGTGCCTGTGGCCCGCAGCCGCATCCTGAGGTGGGCAGGGGGTGCCGCAGAGAGGGCTCAGGAGCTTGGAGGCGCAATGGCCCACGGGGCTTTGTGGCTGCAGGAAGGAGGGAGCTGTACTTGTCCCGGCTTAGATTTTGCAGAGATAAACGATGAGATGAAGCAAAATGAGGAGACGACTGATAAAAAACAGGCAAAAAGAGGAGGAAGGCTGGAAAATAGACCCCAAGATGGATGGTACCTGGCCCTAGCTCAGGCTGAAGAAGGGAGACTTGTTTTGACTCGACTCGTTAAGTGGACCCAAGGGGACAAAGAGCTTAAAAAATTCATCAGAACTCTTCTTAAAAGGCCTTGTTCAAAATTGTAAACAATAAGGCATTTTAGTTTGTTGCAGAGTTGCTGGTTGTAACTGTATGTTACTAGCGGTTACACTTTATATTTATTCACCCAAATATAACAAACACAATCAGGATCAAGCTGTAAATAATTACATTTGATTATTTCCTGAAAATTATGGTTGAGAAATATTTAGGCAACATCACAAAAAAAATCTGCCGTTCATACATAGTAGTCACTATAAAAGCTGTTTCCTTCTATATGTGTGGGTGTTGATATACATAAAAGGCTCTTTTTGGACTTTAGTGTGTCATACACTCCGACCTATTAGGCAGACTGCATAAGTTGTATGACACCCTTAAAAGTAACAAACTAAGGAATAATATAATAATAAAAATTGGAAAGTGTTGATTTTATACTCTGAGAAAATTACAATTAATCCAATGTGCATTAAAGTGGACATCATGCTTCACTGGCCTTTTAGTTGATCTTGAAAATATTTCAACAGCAGTAACTGTTTCTGCAGTAAAAGCTTATTTTTATTATTAGACTGTATTCTACAGTTTTTTGTAACCATGACATTTTTGTTTCGCTATTTAGTTAGCGATTGTTTGCATTACTACTTCTCTTTGTAACAAGGCAGAAATACAGTAGGTGACATCACTCTGGGAAGTGTTGGTTATATCTAAGTTGAATAAGCATAGTGCTAGAAATAGTGCTTATGAATTTGTCTCAGATAAACGAGGATACTAGATGAAGAGATGATGGAGCTGCGGAAGCCCTGACATGTAAGGATGCTAAAGTAGTTAGAGTAGCTGTCTATGCTGAGGTTGCATCACCTGACAAAGCTGACTGACAAAAGGCAAAACTTTAGACATCTGGAAGCGCACAAAGATACGCTTTCAGTGTGGAAGTCTTGTTTTTGTGTTTATCCATGATAACTGAACTCATTCGTGATTCCCTGAATGGGGCGGGGCAAGGCAGGAGCATAAACAGAGAAGAGGCTACTAAGTCAGGAACAAATACATTTCTTTCATTTCACTGAACAATTTTACAAAATTGTAAAATATGAAGCCACTTTTGTAGTTTGCTCTTGATATGGTGTATTTGTTTACTTTTCTCGTACAATTTCAAATTCTAAATGCATGTTTACCACCTAGGTGGACATGTAAAAACTCTTGAAAAGTACACAAAAAAAATTATTTATTTTTCTTCATTGCTAAAGATGAAAACACAGCTAAGTGAAACTGTAATTCATGTACGAAAGGCTGAAGAATAAAAACACATACATGCAGTGTGGTAAGTTTGCATTTTAAGTGGTGCACAGCCTAAGTAAATTACAATAATCCACCAGATTGACAAGATGGATGTTAATATAATTTTTTTCAGAAAACCGAAAATAACTGCTTTTCTGCATGTTGAGCATTGCAGCACAATTCTGATAAAGTTACACAAGCAGTGATGTTGATGCAATGTCAGGAAAGTCTCTTATTTCACATTCAGCGTATACCTACAAGGGTAATGCTTGTGGGTATTTGTGGGCATGCATGAAAAGAAATTGTAATTAAATAAAATTATCGCTAACACAGTGAGCCTTTTTAGTAAAAATTGAAACTTGTTTGCAGTGAAATAATCTGTAATGAAATTTGTATTTTTCTTACAATTTTTTTTTTACTATTTCTTTTTCTATAGTTTGCACAGTTAAAATATTTCAAATGACACGAACAATGTCCACATGAATAAGAAATTCTCAATTGGTCCTGCTCTTTAGTACCTCACATAGTTCTACTGTTTTTTTATAGTTCCTTCTATATTTAAATAAACATATTATTATATTACATTTCTTGTTATAAGGGTGCATAAGGTTCTGACCATCTTTTTCTTGAAATGTCCACCATGACTCAGTGAAGACAGAAATTGGACTCCATAGAAACACACCTGTTGATGTTAACTTGATGTATCGGTTTCATGCAGCCTCCATCAGTATCACCGTCTGCTTCTTCACATAGTGAAGTTTTGCTCTGCTTTCATTACTGCCAGATGAGGAACTTACAGGTTGCATTATACAATTTAAACTTTACTGTTATTGTTAAAATAACTGCAGATAATCACGGTATACATGTTTTCTCGTTCACGTGATGCATGAATTATTCACACTGCAGAGCCCCTGAGCTTCTCGGATATAGACACACTTCTCTCATGCTCTGGTCTCAGCTGGACTGCTTCTTTTCACCTCTGTTTAGTTAAGTGTTGCTGTTCATTAGAAAACAGGTGAGTTTCTCTTGTTTTTTTCATTCAGACAGATTTTATTTGACAGCTAGAGCTTGTGGGGTATGTCGACAATGGTGGAACACTTTATTTTCATATTGATTGTTTATGAACGACTTCAGAGTGGACACTAGTGATAATGTGTCTCAAAGGCTTTGATCCATATGGAGCTTTGCACTTTAAGGCAACAATGTAAGAAAGGGCATATTATAAATGGAAAAGCATTCCAACATAATCATGTGTTTATTCATATTGATAGGTTTGTGATTGAAAGACAATAGGTTTAGAAAAAATACCTAGCTTCTAAAACATGGATTTTCTCTCTGATGTTGATTCTTCCAGTTCTCATTGAAGCTGGACAGAAATATGAAATGGCATGAATTTATGAATTAAACTCAAAACTACCAGTCCCATTGATCAGTCTTCATAAAATGATTGTTGTATTTACACTCTAAAAACGACGGAGTTAAAAACAACCCAGTTTGGAGTAAAGGCGACTCGTTGTAGTCATTCAAGGTCCAAAAACAGACTGATCAAGTCCTGTTGTTAGGTCTTCAGCCAAATAATAGGTTAATATGATTAATGTCTTATGGTTAAGAATACTGAAAAAGCAGGTAGAAATGAATACTCCTAAACCTGGACTACTAAACAGGTAATATTTGCATGAATGATCCATCAATCCGTTTTTATACTTAATCCTTACTGGGTCGTGACTGGTGTTTATCACTAATGACTAATGGGAGACAGGCAGGCTATAAAATGGAAACAAAGAGACAGCTTTTTTGCATTTTGCAGGAGTGGAGTTTGCCATTTCCACACAACTGCAACAAACTCCGTGCAACTGATCCTCAGCTTAGTGAGCACTTAGTGGAATATGCTAGAATTCAGGAAAAGAAAGGTGGTTTTTCAACCGACATGTTTTATGCAGGTATTATACTTTAAAAGGATTTTATTAAATGCTATGCCAATAACATAGCTTATTACACAGTTGGCAAAATAAGTTGTTATTGGCCTGTTTATAAGGTAATTGGCTTTGTTAAACATAAAATGGCCACAGTTATTTTCTTCTATGCAGATATTATGTTATTGGCCACTGTTAAATTATTGGTTGCTAAAACTTGCACACTTTTTACAGGTACCAACACACCTAACATGCATAGTTTTAGACTGTGAGAGGAAACCAGAGTACCCTGAAAGAACTAATGCATGCATAGGCAGAACATGTAAAACCACATAGCAAGGTCTTGGCCAGGATTCAAACCCAGGACCTTAACAGTAGAAACAACTACACCACCATCCAGCCAAGAATGAAAGACGGAAAATTGATGACCTCATGATTTCAAAGAAAACCTATAAACAGTTAAATGTGAAAATAAAATTCCTACTCAATAGATAGTATGTTAAATACTTCTTGTCTATATTGATTTTCTGGTCAAAGTTTGAATGTTGTAAAAGCTAGCACTTACTTGATCTAGCTGCTAACAGGTAAAAGGCTAATGTTGGCCTAAGGGGAAAAACATCCTCCAGAATGAACTGAAGTCCTTAACACAACCCACCGATATTAACATAATGATACAGCAATGTTTTTCTTTCTTACCTCTTCCTATTTCATCCTGAGGAAGAGGTTGATTGACGATCACGGTTTTTGACCCAATGTTTGGTTAAACCTCCTTCACTTAAAGTATAAACCCAGAATTTTGGTCAGTGAAATAACCAAATAGTTTTTAGAGAGTGAGTTTAAACAATTCGACTTTTATCACAAAAGTCTCATTGAACTTTATGTTAAATCCTAACTAACAATACTTATTTGGCATCCAGGTCCATGAGATTGCATGACACTTCTAACAAAATGTATACGTCTGTGGGTTTTTTTCTATTCAAGGATGGTGTCCCCTGCCATTGCTTTGGCCTTTGTCCCCCTTCTGCTGACACTGATAATCAGGTACCGCTACTTCTTTGTGCTGTTCTATCGAGCGGTCCTGGTTAGGATTTGGAGGGACTGTGTTACTGGTTTGAGCCGCGAGGAGCGTGCATTCCAGTATGTTCTGACCCATTCCACCCCTGGAGACCCCGACAGCATCCTGGACGCCTTTGATTACTGGTGCAGCAAGGTGGAGTTCATCAGCAACATTGGGCCTAAAAAAGGTGGAGAACCTGTTTACTTCCGTAGGTACAAGTTAATATGGAAAAAAATTCTGAGTTTTGGATTTTTTAGGCAAAATCCTGGACCGACTGCTAATGGAGCAAAGCCCTTTGACAGTGCTGGAGCTGGGTGCTCATTGTGGATACAGCACCGTGAGAATCGCCCGGGCTCTGCCTCTGGGGGCTCGGCTCTACAGCATCGAGATGGACCAAGGAAACGCTGCCATCGCTGAGAAAATTATCCGTTTGGCAGGATTTGATGATGACATGGTTAGACAGCAGAAAAATGTTAACCCCTCACAAAGTGCCATTTTATATGAACTTAATGCTCTGGATAACCTCTTTATTTCTTCAGGTGGAGCTCATTGTGAATCCATCTGATGAGGTCATTCCTCGGCTGCGGTCTGACTACAACTTGGAGAGGCTGGATTTTGTCTTCATGGACCACTGGAAGAAATGCTACCTCCCTGACCTGCAGGTAGTAGATTATTACAGACATATTTTTGATATGAATTAGATTTTCATCTCACGTTTCTGAACATTTCAACTCAAATTTGCATACACTCATTACTTTTCGACCTAATGTATATGTGAGTGTAAAGTTGCCTCTATATGCCAGAGTTTGGTTCCCCAACACAACACTTTTAACTCTGTTGAAGCTAAATGAACAAGTTTACCACAAAAATGTGTGGTACTTTATTAATTCAGTTGAAAGTTGATAAATAATTTACCTTGCTCCCACCTGTCTGTTTGTTCCAGGCCCTGGAGGGCTGTGGTCTGATGGGAAAAGGGTCTATGATTTTGGCTGACAACGTGCTGTTCCCTGGGGCCCCGAAGTTCCTCCGATACCTCCGGAAGTGCGGCTTGTATGAATGGAAGATCCACCGAGCCATGCTAGAGTATAGCAAGGGCATCAGGGATGGCATGGCCGAGCTGGTCTACCAGGGAATTAAATAAAATATTCGTCTACTATTCAAATACCCCATGATATACCATGATAGCTTTATAACAATTTTGTAAAGAAAACTGTGACAAAGTATAAAAAAAATCCCATAAAATTGTATTTGATTTAAAATTAACATTTCAGCAGACAGTCTTCCAAAATACCTTAACCTTTTTTATATGCTGACATATTTTGACAACCACAAACTGCCTATGTTATTGGGATTTTTGTGTGATACACCAACATAAAGTAGTAATTAATTGCCAAGTGGAAGAAACTGATTAATGGTTTTAAAAATATTTGGGGGAAACTACCTCAAAGTGTGCATTTGTAATCCCTCTTTACTCTCATACCTAAATACAATCCAGTGCAACCAACATCCTTAAGAGGTCATCCAATTAGCAGCTAAAGCAGAGGCCAGTAGAAATCATGTTTAGGGGACACAGCCAACATGTGAAAGAAGGTGCCCTGTTGGGATGAGACTAAAATATAACTTTATGACCTACATGCAAAATTACAATTGAACATCACCCTGAGGAGCAGGCTCACAGGGAAACAAACATGGTGGTAGCAGCATTATGCTGTGGGGATTCGTTTTTTTATCCATCACAAATCCCAATAAAGTTCCCTCAAAATACATGTAAGTTTGTGGTTATAACTTTAAAAACCGTGAAATGATTCAAGGCTTTTGCGTTGAATACTTCTGCGAGGCCCTGTAGTTTTTCTGGGTAAATGAGGACAGCATTCTATTTGATGCAGATCATTTTATTAAAGCTGTGAAATAGCGTCAACTTTGCCTCGAGAATACTAGAACTTTTCTGTATCCACCCAACTACTCCCTTAAACATCCTCTCCTGGATTTGGATAAAAGGTGAATAAATAAAAAATATATATTAGGAATCCTCAGGAATTTCAATCTACCAATCATATTTTTATAATAGAACTGTCAACTGTAAATATTTATTCTTACTTAACTTTAAATAAAGTACTTAAAAACATGTTAACATTAACATCAGAGCTCCTGTCAAACAAACAAAAAATCAATTCACTGGCTCAACTCCAGAAAATAAATTTTAAACTGAATAAAGTCAATGTTGGACACTAACTGTAAAATAAAATCTTATTTTCTTTTCCTCCAAACTGAATTTACAAGAGCCCCACTAAATATTACACATTTTCAACATTTCTCCCAATAAACAGCAAGTCAGCTCTAACAAAACATGTGGTTGTTTTTATTTATAGGAAATAAAAATACAACTTAGAAAAAATAATTTCTCACAAACTGTCCAAACCTGTAACGTTAATCAAAGCATTTGTTCCCCAGCTGCACACTCTAAAGAAGAGAACTGATAGGCAGAGGCATTTTAGCTGCCTGAACACATTAACACTTTTACAAGCTTTTAAAAACCTTCTACTGAAGGAGTGTCTATAACCAAAACTCGGTAGCAGTGCAATAAAACACAAATGGGTTCTTTTTGAGATGTGTTGTTTTCACAGGTAGCAAATTATTTTTGCTGACTAAAGCAAGGTGTGCTCAATCAGCTGCTCGTAACCTCTCTGTAGCACATGACTTAAGATATGACCAGGTCAAAGTTTAAATGACAGATTGCTGGGTACAGAGTGTACAAAACAGTTCGTAGGTCTATGTCAGGAACACCTGACAGGTTTTGAGCTGCTTTGGCTGGATCTATAGGTTAAAGGTGTTTGCAGTTAAATACAAGAAATATGGACCAATGGCAGTATATGCACACAAATCTGCCACAATAACATAAATGTGTTACAGGCAACAAAAGACACAGCAATGTCCAACCATATCTACAGCACTTAAGTCTGATGGATCGCAGTTCAGGATTCAGCTGAACTCTCCCCCCCTGAAGTTTCTTATTGTGGTTTGACTACATTTGAATCCCAGGTACACAAATATTAAAACATATCTGAGTCACAGAGTGGTTAGGCATCAGTCACATTTTAGTGAGGGAGTAGATATCCAGACATTGATTCCAACAGAAATGTTATTAAATCATCCACTGGTCCTGGTCTTGGTCTGCTCCTTCCATATCAACCTGATAGAGGGAAACAAAGGGAGATTTATTTTTTTACTTGGATTAGAGAAACCTTTCATTAATAGTGGAGTCATAACAAGACATGCAGATAAGAAAGTTGAATGAAGGCACCTCATTGATCTCCCCGTCATCAGGCGACTCGTTGTAGTCATTCATCTCATCCATGTCCTGCATGTCTTCTTCGTCTTCTGAGTCCTCTTCACTGTCTTCCTCATCCTCGTCATCCTCTTCTTCCTCCTCCTCATAACCTGCCTACATACATCAAATGAAATCTACCATGAATTGATCAGTTTTCAAAATATTTACCACTTAGTGATCTGAAAACTGTGGTATGCATGTGTATTCACCCCATCTGAGTTGGAACTACCATTACAGCTTTAATCCTTTTGGGGTATGGCTCTACCAACTGAGAACATCTACTGACAGAATTTTTTGCTCATTCTTCTTTACAAAACAGCTCAAGATCAACCAGTTCAGATGGAGAACCTCTGTGAGCAATCATTTTTCAAGTCTTACCACATGATCTCAGTTGGATTCAGATCTGGACTAACCCTTAGGACTACCAAGAAGGTAGACCTCTGCCTCAGTCTTAAGTCTTGTGCAGCCTCTAACAGGTCATTACTTCCACACGTCAACTCTGACAAGCTTTTTTCTCCTTCCTGAAGAAAAACATTGCGACAACAGGATGCTGCCACTGTTTCACGTGGGGATGGTGGGTTCAGGATGACGCTTGTATTCTACCACACAGTGTTTCACAAGGAGCCATAAAAACCATTAGGTGTCCTCTGGCCAGAGCACCTTCTTCCACACGTTCAAAGTGCAAATGGGACTTTTGCGTGACAGCCATGTCTTGGTAGGTTTGCATTGGTGTTAGGCTCTTTTCATTTTTAGATGGGGACTGAACAGTGCTCTGTGAGGTGTGTTTGAGATATTGTTTTATAACATAACCCTGATTTATGGAAGCTATAGTCCTCTTCGCAGCTGTGCCGGGTTCAATTTGGTGCATGCCCTCCCCGTTCTCTCACTGCCTTTCTTTCTGTCAACTACTAATGATTAAAGGGTGCTTGTGCCATAAGATATACTTATGAAAAATGCTTTAAAAATCCCAACAACTTAATCCCTGGCATGTCCTGTGTTCCTTAATGCTGCCTATTCTCTAACAGACCTCTCAGAGCTACTCAGATCAACTATATTTACACTGAGAGTCAGTCACACGTGGATTCTATTTACTAATAAGTGATTTCTAAAGATACATGGTTGCACTTGATTTTAATTAGGGGTATCAGAATAAAAGGGACGGCATGCATATGGATGCCACAATTTTAATTTGCCGAAAAACGTTAAAAACCATGCATTAATTTCCTTCCACTTAATTTTCGGGGAAGTCAGTGGCAAAATTCAAATCATTGGTGTGCTTGTGGAATTCGTTAACCAATCCAACTAAAGTTTGTGTTAAAGTTTCTGTAAACATTTAAACATTTCTCCTGAACCTTCTGGATAAATTTTCCAAGTCACGTACTGGGTCAGCTTGACCTGAGCAGCTGTAGGATGTGATAATTATTGACAAAAATAGACTGTTTCTGAACAGAAATAACAAACCAATGAATCTAGCCTCAAGCCATGAACATTTCCTTATCTAAACTGTTCTTGAACTGGGCTTATGAGTTATTTGGGAATACGAATGAGGAAGAGGAAAAACCATGCATTACTTTCCACTTAACAGTCATGCACTACCGTTTCTTGGTCTATCACGGAAAATCCCAATAAAATACATTGTAGTTGTGGCTGTAACGTAAGAGAAAGTAGTGAATACATAGCCAGGCAAGGAAACCACCCAAAAAGAGTTTTATTCTCAGCCAATTATTACCTCAAAAATAGGTTTCCCGATGGGCATTAAGTTGTTGTCTTTCTCCGCGATGCTCTGCAACTGAAGCAGTCAGAGATCACAAGTTAAAAACACGGGGATAAGGAGCGGGGAAGACGGAGAGCACAATGTGAAGGTTTACCCATGTTTGATGCTGCTGCTCCTGCTGCTGCAGCTCTGACTCGTCCACGCAGGGTCTGTCCAGGTTGAACCACAGTGACTCGGTGACCCGCGGGAGCAGGGACGGAAACAGTGTCGACATGGCTGTCAGAACATAAACACAAAAATAGAAGTCTATGTGACCTGGTGAGTTCTAGTTTAAAGCCCCGAACTCACCCTGAAACACAACAGGAGCAGCACCACAGGAACAGAAACTTATTGTTAAATGTTTAGAAATATTATTTGAATTTAAATGACCGCTGTAACAATGACTAGAGGTACATTCAAAACTTTATATCATGGTATTTTCGAGGCTTACAAATTTTGTACCTGTCAGCGTCTCGCTGTAATTCAAAACAAAGTAAACCGGAAACGGGTGGTGTTCATCTATAAAGTCCCCCTCAGAAACCATCCGCTTGCGTAAAAATATGTTCAATATCCAGAAAAAAAAGAACAAAATGCAATTTGCTTTATATCAAAATGTTGTAATAAAGGGTTACGGGGGAGTGATGGATAGTCTAGAAATATGTCCTTTGGTTTTAGCGGGTTTTTCAGTTTTGGGTAAAAAGCCGAGGGAAACGTGATAAATGCAGTGCATTATTCTATTTTATTTTATAAGAAGAATGTATAAGATTCTTCGAACAAGGGTTAATTTATATCTTTCACTCCAGAAAATCAAAAACCTTAATATGGTACCAGGCTTGTTTGGTAACTTGATTTTGTAGAGAGAAAAAGGCCTCCAGTCACAGTTCATAAAGGTGGCATAAAAAAACGGGTCAGTTTCTCCGTCTCGTTCCTCTTTTCTAATTATTTCAAACATGAACTGAAATTTAAAGTAGACTTAAAATTCTACTCATCTGTTCTTACCCTCAAAAAAGGAAAAAGAAAATCAATATTTTGCATTAAAAAAAAAAATCAAATATCCACCTTTATTCAATACTGGTTTGTGATGAGACAATCCAGTTACAGAAACATGCACCAACTTGGCTGATATCCTTTTGTGTCAGTTTAGTATTTGATTGATTGACAACAAACAGACACTCACGAACATTTAGAGGTACTGTAGTTTACCCTGCTTCAGGTAAACCCTAGGTTTCCACCAGCAGCAGCAGCTATGTTTTGCATGACAGCAATGTGAATAAATGTGTATTAAATGTTAGGTGCTGCTCTCACTCGGTGTGGCTGATAACAAGCTTTGGCACGCGCAGAATTTGTGAAATGATCTAAAATAATATTCCGTTTGGAGTTTTTTGTTGTTGTTGTTCTTTTTCCATGTTGTAATACCAATTATGTCTAAAATTGCTGAACCTGTAAAAGATCATTTTGATTTAAAATCTCGGCTGTAATGTTAATGTTTCATCTGAACCAGGGTGCTACTCAGGCAGATGCAGCACAAACATGTCTTAACTGCCTCCTTTTTCTTATAACAATTCACAATGTCATTTTATTCCAGTTTTTCCATCAAGTGTGTGGGGAGGAGAGGGTGGAGGAAAACCCTTGAGGTTGGCCAAACTATCTACTGCAATATGTAATAAAAGCTCAGATGATCACATACTTTTATGAAGGAATTTGCACTCCTTTTTTTTGTCCATTCTTGGTATGTCCAACACCCATGACCCAGACTTTGGACTTTGGCAACATATTACTTAATAGCCATGGAGGGTTCCATATTTTCCTTGTATTAGGGACAACCTTGTGCTCGGTCACAGTCCTTTCCCAAGCAGCCTTACACGCACATATTTAAGGAGAGATGTGTGTTTTGAATTTCCTGTTTTGTCTCAAGAAGTGTGCTAGAGGTTGACTGGGGGTAAGATTTTACTGGACAACTTCTTCAAGACAATCTTTGCAGAATCTGAAAAGGTAAAAGGGATTTGTTCTTTATTACTTTTCAATGTAAATGTGAAAGCAGGTCTTTTTTAAGCTATGAGACAAATATGATCTATTTGGTTTAAAGTAAAAGATATGATTTGTCTAACCAGGCAACTGAGAAAGGATTGAACAGTTCACGTGGTTGTTCTGCTGCTCTGAATTGAGAAAAACATTGTGTTCTAAACAAAGTAATGTATATTTCTCAGGTATTTTTTTTTCACATTACAAAAAACATTATTAGATTTTATTGGGATTTTTTGATAGAACAAAACAAAGGGTGACATTAATATAAATTAGCAGAGAAATAACACAGTGTAAAATGTTTTACAAACTGAATGAAATTTTATTTTATTTATACACATGTTCACTCAGGGCACTTTACAAAAAAATATCCATTATCAACACAGAAATATTGCCAATTTCATCCAATCAGATTCAGTCAATTACATATATTCTAATTTAATCCTAATTATAAAACAATGCAGTAGAGTTCAGTTTATTATTCAAATTGGTGAAAGGGTTTTATATCTAAGGAAACCTAGCAGATTCCATCAAATTACTTTACTCCTTCTAATCCCGCATGTGGCAACAATAGAGAGTTGATTGCATCGAATCATTAACTTTGCAGCAATCCCTTATGTCAACCATTCGTGTGGCAACAGTGGAGTGGAGAACTCACCTTTAACATGAAGAAACAAAACCTGGCTCAGTGTGAGTGGCCATCTGTTACAACTAACAGGATTTGATTAGACAGAGCATAAACACAAAAAAACACAGAAGAACTAAATTAAGAGTGCTTTCTATGTAAAAGAAAAAGTAAAAAGTTAAAGGTAGTACTAATTCCTTTAGTGGCTTCATCTAGGAGAGAAACACAGCTAACCAGATCAGCTCTGAGCCAGTTTTCAAGTCCATAGGATGACAGAGAGCACATACAGTTAGACGCAGTGAAAGCTCAGTCAATAGCTATGTCTAGAAGAGAGACAGACTTAAACACTGAAAGACAAAGTCAGGTGTATCCTCTATAGAAAGAGATCATGACGTTATTGTCAGAAATAGCTTAAAAACAGCGAAATACATTTTTTCCCCCTAGATGGACAACGGTATGTGTGGAGAGAAATGAACAAAGCAGATAACCCTGAACTGCTCAATCCGACGGAGCTTGAGCTATATTGCAAAGAAGAATAGGCAAAAAGCTCAGTGTTGAGATGTGAGAAGCTGCTAGTGACATAACTCAAATGACCTGCAGCTGTAATTTTTTGTAAAACATGGTTCTACAAAGTTTTGCTCCCCGAGGCTGAATCCACATATATGTGATGTTTTTAAATGTAAAAACAATTAAAAACAATGTATAATTCTCCTTTCACTTCATATTTATGTACTATTTTTTGTTGGTCCATTAAATAGAAATCCAAATAAAATAAACAGTATGCTTATAATAATTTGACAAAATATGAAAAGGTTAGAGGGTATAAAATACCTCTGCAAGTCACTGTGCACAAAGCAGCTCCTCACACTCTAGAAAGAAACAGATAGTCACCTATAAATGTCTTATAAGCAGCAAGGATGGAGAGTTGAAAAGAATCTATTACAGGTATGCAGGAGGAAGGTTCAGGTTCAACATCAAAAAAGAAAGGCTAAAATGACTAAACATGAAAAATGTAAATCAGGAGTCCACCATTTAATGTAGGACATTTATATTACTATAACAAAGACTAAATGTGCAAGAATGAAAACTACCAATGAGAAAGTGCTGAAAGCAAAACTCCGAACTAAGCATGAAGAGGTCAACCAAGAACAGTGGAAGAACAGGGGAACAGGGTTTTGCAGGTAAAATAAGAAAAAAACTGACAACTGACTCCTAACAAATCGAAAGAATCAAGCCAACCAAAGAACAAATTGCCAAACATGACAAAGCATTAATACAAAGACCATAAAACGTAATGCAAAACCCAGAAACCATGTTCCATAACGTCTTTCTGCTGTAATCTGATAATAAAATTGGACTGATGTGGACTGATTTGTTCTGATCAAGCCAAGGGAAGAATGATATCTCCAGAAGTTATCTTAATGAGGGATACACATCTGTATACTTTCTGGTAATGGTTTACAAAGATGAATGGGTAGATATGCCTTCAGATTAAGGTTGAACTTTGAAAAGTACTATCAGTAGACTGTTGTTTTTGTGTTTTCTCGGCCATATAATAAAACATCCACTGGTTGCTTTCTCTAGAGTCATGCTGCTGTTCCTGGCCTCTCTACTTGCCCTCTCTAGTGGCATTCTGTCTCTGGACAAACTCAACATGTGCATGGATGCAAAACACCAGAAAGTGGAGCCAGGCCCTGAGGGAGCACTCTACCATCAGGTTATAAATACAAACGGGGATTTTATTGTCTTTGAGTTGCAAGGAGGGCTACATTTCTGGGAGCAACTACAGATCATGATATAACCGTCTCTTTGCAGTGCGCTCCCTGGCGTGACAATGCATGTTGCACTGCCAATACCAGCGAAGAGGCCCACAACGACCACTCCTACCTGTACAATTTTAACTGGAACCACTGCGGTGCTATGAGCTCCAAGTGCAAGAAACATTTCATCCAGGACACTTGCTTCTATGAGTGCTCGCCACACTTGGGACCTTGGATACAACCGGTGTGTATTATCTAATGTGTGGCGTTGGGTGTGTTGTGTGTCTGTAAGACAGTAACACTAGATGGCAGCAAAAGTATTTGACCAAAAATGGCTCAACTGGAGTTGATTTTACATCCAGTAGTGTCAAAATAGTTTTATCAAAGAACTTAAAATTTTTTTTACTGTTTATTTGGATAAAAGTGAAAGTAAAATGTATTTTTTAGCAAATTTAAAAACAACAGCAGTTAACCAATATGCTATGTACCTAAATGATCCAGGAATATGCACATAAAACGAGATAATGACCCATGAATAGAAGTAAAACGGCACAGAATTAAGATTAAAGATCTTATAACTTACTTCTGGTTTAATGCCAAGGAATAAAAATATGTTTTAAGCAGACTTTGAAAGTGTCAAACATTGACGATATCCTAATGTGAGGGCAAGCTCTTCTAAGGTTTAAGTGCAGCTACAGCAAAAGCCTGATCTCCTTGTTAATTAGCTCCTCAGTACATCTAAGAGTATCTGCTCAGCTGACCTCAGTGCCCTCTAGGAGTGTATAGCTATAAAGGTACTGCTGCATTTAGTGTTTTAAAAACAAACAATACAATATTCAACTGAATTCTAAAATGAACTGGGAACCTCAGTGCAGAGAAGCCTGGAGAAATAAAGGAGTGAATAACTTATTCTTTCAGTCTAAAATGGCTTGACCTTAGCAAGGGCTTTAAACTGGTTAAAAAAAGGCCATTCACAGGGCTGTGAAAAAGTATTTCCCCGTAACACATTTCTTCTGTTTGTGCTTTTTGTTTGTCATAGGCTACTTAAATACTCCAGATCATCAGAAAACTTTAGCATCAGACAAAAGTATACTGAGTAAACAAAAAATGCAGTTTTAAATTACAATTACATTTATTTAATAGGCTAAAATAGATATGCAAGCTGAGTTCAAAGCTGAGTTCAGTTTACCACCCAGACCTGATTACTGCCAGACCTTAAGAATAAGGAATCACTTAAATATAGAACTTGTGTGACAACATGAAGTGGCTTAAAAGATCTTTAAAAACCATCACATTATGCCCCGATCTACAGAAATTCAAAAGCAAAGTCATTGGCTTCTATCAGTCTAGTGGTACAATGCCATTTCTAAGGCTTGGAACCGATGAAGCACAGTGAGAGCAATTATCCTCAAATTAATGAAACATGGAACTGCGGTAAACCTTCCTAGGAGTGGTCGGCCTACGAGATTAATCCAAGAGCACACTGATGACTCATCCAGGAGCTAACAAAGAACCCAGAAAAACGTCTAAACTACTGCAGACCTAATGTGTGCCATTTAAGTCATTTTTCATTTAAAAAAGGAGACTGGGAGTACTTTTTACAGCACTGCATCTGTTTATTAAAATAACTTGTGTTGTTAAAAAGAAAGAGAAGATTTTTCAGAAAATTTCTACAGGAATATGATCATAACTGTGGGAGGAACGGTCACATAGTCGAGGCAGCATTATATTGGTTTTGTTCCTTGGTTCATTCGGGTTGAGAAAGTTAAGGCTCATCCTTGGTTTCAAATCATTCAAGCAGTACAGTAAGGCATTCAGATCGGCAGCAGCAGTGTTTATTTTTGGAGGGGAAGATAGATCCAAGAATCGTGTATGAATTAAAATGTTCTTCAAATTTAAATCAAATAAGTGTAGGGAGAACCAAAGTGGGCGAAGAATAGACCCTTGGGGGATGCCACAAGTGAGGGAAGCTGTAAATGATGATGAGCCCCCCAATATATTTGTGAAGGTCCAGTCTTTTAAGGATAAAAACCATTGCAGAGCAGTAATCCTCACACTAAGCTCCATTTGACAGATAAGGATGTTATGTCTACAAAAGCTGCACTGAGACCTAAAAGAAGTACTTAGTCTGTGATTAATAAAAGAAAACTTTTATATGTGCTGAATCTGTGCCATGATGGTCCTTAAAACCAGAATGAAATGTTTCAATTATGTCATTTTCTTCCAAAAATAGCCAATTTCCCAGATTACAACCAGCTTTACTTGCAAAAAATGTCTCCCTTGTTTTTAGGTGGATCAGAGCTGGCGTAAGGAGCGCATCTTGAATGTGCCTCTTTGTAAGGAGGACTGTGAACAGTGGTGGGAAGACTGCAAGGACGATGTCACGTGCAAGACTGATTGGCACAAAGGATGGGACTGGAGCTCCGGTGAGACACACAACAAACAAACAGCGCAGACCCAGCATATGAATGACTATAGCTGGTTAACTGTTTGACACTGTATACAAATTTGTAACTCCTTCGTTTATGTGAGATTTATGTAAACCCCCACATTTCTCTCACAGGTACTAACAAGTGTCCTGAAGACAGCAAATGCAGAAAATGGACTGACGTCTTTGCAACGCCTAAATCCATGTGTGAACAAGTCTGGTCCTACTCTTACCTTTACACCACCTATTCCAAAGACTCTGGCCGCTGCATGCAGCTCTGGTTCACTGGATCAAACCCCAACAAGAAGGTGGCTGAGTACTACCTGAATGCTGCTCAGCCGGGCCAAAGTTTTCCTGTGTTTATGCTGCACTTCTTGTTTGTCATCTCGTTTTTTGTAACAATGTTCTAGCGTGACACCTTTGGCACATCCTACATCATAAGCTAATTATAGTTGTTTCTAACACATTTTTGTGTTTGTCACATTTTTTAAATCTTTGAGCATCCGTCTTCTTCCAGGATTTTTAGGTGGCTGATGGCCAGCGGAAGAAATGTGTTACTGCCACCTTTTCTTCCAATATGTGGGTCCAAGACCTACATACAATTCATTTAGCTCAAATACCATAAATAAAAAAAGCTTAATGTTATGTTTACTGCTCAGATATATTCCTCACATTCAGTTATAACATATACCATCGTTTCCCGAACCTGACAATTCTCACATGAACCATTTGAATGTTTTTGAGCCTCCTAGGTAATCTCTAGGTCTTCCATCCTTTTTCAACAACTCTAAAGCAGCTTGGTTCATTACTGATCATTTTGTTTCTATACCTATTCTTTCTTGTTCAGTCCCACAGAACTTGAGCCTATCAACAACCCTAGAGCACCTTCTCTCAGAAGATCAGTTTAGAATCACTAATATAATCTGGAAAATTGATCCACTTGCTGGCACTGTTGCATCACAGCTAACGGGTTCTGGGTCTTTGTGTGTGGAGTTTGCACATTCTGTGGATTCTTGCATGGGTTCTCTTAGGGTACTTCTGTTTCCTCCCACAATCCATAGGCATGTATGTTATTTTAAATGGCCAATGCATACTGGTTGCATATCTTTCTATTGGAACTGGGATGTACTACTGACCTATCCAGGGTGTACCATGTCTCTCACTTATTGACCACCAACCCAACACCATTGCTTGGTGGGGCACCAGTGCTGACCAACACCACACTGGCTTCTATAGAGGCACAAGTACTTTGACAGGGTAACACAACTAACTGTTGAATTTTTTAAAACTTACTCTGAAAGTGCAATTTGCGTTGCTGTTAATAATGAAGGAAAGCCCAAAGAACAATTTGCAAACATTTAGCTTTAATTTGCAAGTACCGATATCTGTGCAAATGTGTCATGATTTGAAGGTGTTTGAGTTTTGTTTTGGGTCTTGCCTCTGATCATATTTGTTTATGTTTTTCAGGTGGTGCATTAGTTCATTCCTTTAGGTTAACTTTCTTACTTATTCTGCATTTTTGTTCTGTTGCTTTTGAAAGATTTTCCTTTGATTAGATTGTATCCTTGGATTTCTGCTTAGTCCCAGTCATGTTTAAGTTACCACTCCCTGCTACTGTGAGCCCATAATGAGCTTCATTCAGTCCACCTGTTCCATGCCCGTTAGTCTAACTTTTTCCACCTATGCCAGGCCCTATATTTACTCTTCAAACCAAGCCTGTCTATGTCCTTATACCAAGCCTATCCATGTTCATGTCCGCATGTATTACATCCTGCCTGCTGTGAGGTTTTCTTTTGGTTATTTATTAAAACCTTTTTTTTACTTACCACCCTACTCTGAGAGCCCCCCTCTTTGACGTTATGATGAAATGGTTTATTTTTCCACAGATGTGCTGTGTTTAGCACTGTCACTTCTGAACAAGTACTCTCAAGGTCAAATGTTAGGTGGCCATTGGTGGTGATTTTAAATTGACATTAGGTTTGAGGTTGTGCATGGCTGTGTGTATCCCTGCCATCATTCAAACACCAACTGACTGTCTGCAACCCTAAGTATGGTAAAACAAAATGTCCTCAAGTCCTCTTTCATGCCTATCTTTGAAAACAGTTTAATTTGTACAGTTCTAAACATGACATAAAGCTGTTCTTCTGACACATACTTGTCTTTCTCCCCCAGAGAAACATCAATTACATGACAGTTTAATCAGTTATACATAAAAGGGCTTAATTAAGTCATCCCTGCAAATATACTTCTAGTATAACACTGGATATGTTTAAAGATTTGTATGAATGAGGAAAATATAGCAAAAAAGAAACTCTTGATTATGGAAATCATGAAGAGGAAAAGCCAGATGGTGCCTTGGGTTGACATTCCTCTTAAATACAGACTGAACATCAGTTTAATAACCCATTTTTACATTTAACAGCCAGTGTGGAAACTGACCTTGGCTCTGCACTGGGAAAAAAAAACCCTCCTCTACTCTGGTCCCCAGTGATCACACATCACATGAACACCAAGGGCAAGCTAGTATTTAGTGGGCTCCAGTGCTTGGCAAATATAAGGTCTCAGTCCCCTGGGTGTGTGTTGTACATATGTTTGTGTGTTTGAAAGAAAGAGGGAGAATGACCTAAGAGTGTTTAAAGTTCTCTGAAAACAGGTTTTGTTGGTCTTAATTTGTACCTTTGTGTGTCTGTTTGATGGTGAGTTTAAAAACTTATGAGTAATAAGTTATATTTTTATAATCACGTTCTTATGTAATGTAATAGATATGAGCCATGTAATCAGCTAATGCTCAAGCGTTTGAGCGTTAATGGCTTATTTAGGGTGATGTCATAGCATATCAATCAGATTGAAGTCCACACTTTGACTAGGCCATTCCAAAACCATTCAGCCATTCAGAAATGAACTACTTCGAAGACCTAAGGTCACAAACTAATGCTGCACATTGTCCTTCAGGATTTTCTGGTAGAGAGCAGAATTCATAGTTCCGTCATTTACAGCAAATTGTTTTAGTCCTGAAGCATCGAAGCAACCCTAGACCGTCAAACTACCAATACTGTGTTTGACTGTTTGATAGTCTTTTTCTGAAATGATACATTAGGACACACACAAAAGGTTCCACTTCTGTCTCCTTAGTTCACAGAATATTTTGGGGATTATCATGATTTTTTAGCGAAATGAGAAGGCCTTTGTGTTCTTTTTGGTCAGCCGTGGTCGTCACCTTGGAACTCCCCCATGGATGCCATTTTGCCCAGTCTCATTCTTATTATTGACTCACAGACCTTCACTTTGACAAGTTAAAGTTCCCTAAGACTTTTGGGAAAATATTCTGGTAATTGATGGGCAAAAGTGGAACATTTTGTGTGTGTCCTAATATAGCATTTTAGATCGTAACTTTGGCAACTTAAGGTCTAAAGTGGTATGTAGGTATTTTGACTGTTTCTCGGCCGTTTATTATGTTCTTTAGATCCTGCTTTCTTTAATTATTTCCTTATGAAAAAAAACAACATTGTTTTAATAAAATAATGTTTCAAAACTAATTTGATGAATTAGAGGCGTGCTATGCCCAATCACTGCACCAACAAAACACCCAGAAAGTGAGATAAAGATGTTCATGCGTGTGTCTCCCAATGCAGCCTGTGGAAAGCTGCTGGCAAAGAGGAAGAAATACTGCTGCATGCAAAGATTTGTAGCTCTACGGGGTCACAGGGATTCCAGCTGTGACTCCTCTATCCTGGGAGCTGTCATGAAAATGGCTTAATACTGTACATTCTCAGATTCAAAGGTGTCACTTCTCTCTTTTTGTCTCCGTGTGTAGGTTAGGCTATGTCTCCTCCCACAGCTGGGGCTAACAGTTCCTTTTTAAATATAATTAAAGACAGGCAGACTCTGTTTACTGATTATGTGACTTCTGAAGAAAACTGGTTGTACTAGAATTTAGTTGGCTGTATCAGAGCAACTGCGACTGAATTCAAATGTATGCTTCACTCTTCCGATTTGTATTTGTAAAAACTTTTCAAAACTATGACTAATTTTCTTTGTACTTCACAATTAGAGAACTATATTGTGTTGGTCTGCCACATAAAATCTCAGTAAAAAACGTTTTTGGTTGCAATGTGACACAACAGAAAAAGGTTCAGGAGAAATGAATAGTCTTGCAATGGTGGACAGCAGGACTAGAACATTAACCTAGACTAAGTTCTGTTCCTACTGATGTTCCTTGTTGACATGTTACAAATGAAAAGAAATGAGTTTCCAAAATATAATGTGCTTTTCCCATCAAACCAAATGTACACAACAGCAGTTATGTAAGAAGTTTCCTATGTGTTGGATGTACACAAGTTGGTCAGTTGTGATGTTTCCATGTTTTAGGATTTTCATTTTGCAACAATAACCAAAGACATCATAAGACAAAACAAAAAAATGGTTACATGTTAGGCATTTTATAAAAAAGTAGACCTAATATAATTTGCAGCTCTCTGTCTGCAGACATATTGTTATTGGCCAAATACTTTCACAGTCTCACAGTCACCTCGGACAGACAGAGTGATGCCATAACCAGATATACCCCTGCTGTTATTAATACTCAGCCTCTCTGAGCTCATCGGCAACACACACACACACACACACACAAGCACACACACACACACACACACACACACACACACAAACACACAAACACACACACACACAGAAACCTCTTGCTGCATGTTGACCTCATAATTTGTCTGGATGACTTTTTGAACCACATTCCGGAGTCAAAAAGGGCTGAATCATCCATATCAGTGGCTGTTTTTTTGTTTTTGCTCTTGCGGTCTGTCTGGCCCTCAGGTTGGCAGTTACACCTTCTGTGTGTGTAAATGTGTGTGGTCTGGGAAAGAATAGAATTGCGTAACTGGATTATGGAGTATGTTGAGAAACTGCTGGAGCCAGGCCTTCCCACTGGCTGTAGGTACCCAAGGGAAAATCCCTTGGCTTTGCCAACATAGGCTACAACTTAGAGTAGGTAAATGCCTTAACATCACACTGGGAGTTTATTTCTCATCTATATTATTTAACATTGCAGGGCAGCACACAGGGGTGTACCCCGCCTCTCGCCCATAGACTGCTGGAGATAGGCACCAGCTCCCCCGCGACCCACTATGGAATAAATGACTGATTATTTAACATTAGATTTAATTTAGAGCAAAATCTAATGTAGGACTATTTCTAGCAATGAAATGAAACAAAAAATTGTTCAAATTGTTAAATATAATGACAGTAGAGCAAAGTTAGACACAGATGGATGTTTAAACCCAGGTCTGTTTATCATGTTGTATCAGCTTGTTAAATTGATTTCTGCAAGATATCTAACAGAGCAATCAGTCATGAATAGCAGCAATAAAATTATGAAAGTGAAAGTACTAATGTGGTATTTCTAGGATGTACTACATTATTAGATTGTCTTCACACAGTGTAATCTGATTGCATGTGTTATAGCTGTAGGTGAGGCTAGTTTAATGCAGTTACCAGATAAAATCTTAGCAACTCTAAAATTATTTGTTAGAGAAAAAAAGCAAAATAAGGTTTTTAAACAAATATGTGGCTATTTGGTGAGATACTGGATTGACTGGATAAAAAAAGGAACAATGTCATGTAATGCTTTTTTTCTGTTTTACTTTTTGTTTTCTAAAAAAAAACGTGGCACATACTAAAATATGTACAGAACCCGGGACAGCATCAAGGCCCGACAGATTCTTCACATGGTGCGCCTGCTTTACCCACTGAGCCCCACACTGCCCTGGAAACATCTTTTTTGAGATCAAATAGTCACTGGCTTGTATGTAAAACATGAAATAGGTGTAAAGGTTACTAAAATATGGTTTACATTAAAGGCAACAACATCTAACTCTTAAAGTTTTGATCTATGCCTTCAAAGTGTAGAGGAAGGACAATAGTTGCATAAAGTTATGCAGGATAACTCAATAAATCTGAATATCATTAAAAAGTTACGTTTATTTTCAGTAATTCATTTTAAACAGTGAAACTCATATATTATGTAGATTTATTACACACAGAGGGATATGTTTTAAATGTTTATTCCTGTTGATGATTATAGCTTAAACATAATGAAAACCTGAAATTCAGTCTCAGAAAATGTTAATATTAAATAAGGACAATAAAAATGCTATTTTTGTATATAAATGTTGGCCTGCAGTAAAGTAATTACATGTACTGTACAGTATGGTTCAGGGCTCCATTTGCATGAGTTACTGCATCAATCCAGCGTGGCATGGAGGTGATGAGCCTGTGGCTCTGCTAAGATGTTCAGGATACCCTGGTTGCTTTTATAGTGGCCTTCAGTTGGTCTTATTGTTGGCTCTGGTGCCTCTCGTCTTCTTGGCAACACTCCATAGACTGTCTGTTGGGTTTAGGTCAAGAGAGTGTAGCAAACTGGTTCCCGTGCTTTATTTTGTGTTTCCACCAAGACAAACGCTAGTCCTGGCCCTGAAACACTGGTGCTACCACAGCCCCAGCTTGCTGCTGGAAGATTGGAAATAGTGGTATCATGGTCATCAGCATCTGCAAAGAGCTTGTCAGCAGAGAGAGGCATTAAGTGCTCTAACATTTTCTGGTAGAAGACTGCACTGATTTCGAACTTGATAAAATAAAGTACTCTCCAGATCATCACTTGACGGTGAAAATCTTCACACTGCAGCTCAAGCAACTTGGAATATGTGCCTCTCCACTCTTTGCCCAGACTCTGGGACCTATATTTACAAATAAAATTGACCGCTGAACAAAAGTCCAACCAAATGATGCTGTTTCTGATCCAAGGAATGCAACAGTTGTATTACATGTCCAGGATCTCGTCTGCCTGTGGTAGCTCTCGTAGTTGTGACTCCAACTGCAGTGCATGTGCTGTTACTCTCCCCCAAACTATTGAATGGTCTTTGCTTTGCAATTCTCCTTGTGATCCTTTTCTACAACATTTTTTCCTTCCACTAAACCTTCCAATAATGTGGATTAATTCAGCCCTCCGTGAACAGCCAGCTAATATAATAAATTATAATTCATTAATATGGTTTAAATGTGATGTGATTAATATAATAAATATTTGTTCATTAATATTTATTATGTTAATCTATTTCTAAGTTTCATATTTGAAACGGAATTACTGAACTACATGAAATACTGCCAAGCCCACCAGAAATGAACCCCAGTGAAAACCACCAGCTCCCTTTAACCTTCCCTCCCTTCCAAAATAAAGCGTTTCCTCCCACCAGGAAGCGCTTTACTTTGATACGCCACCGTTGCTGATTGTGTGAGCGTGTGGGTGCCCCGCTGCTTCTGCCCTGTGTCCTGCGTGGATTTACATACCCTGATTTCCGTGGGACTGGGAAGCGAAAGAGGAGGGTTGTGCGCCTTTCAGGAACTGAGGGAAGCAGCCGCAAACAGCCTAACTAACTTCACAGATTAACAACTTGTAGCCCTGCTGCTGCCTCCGCTGGGACCACGTTAACTTTTCTCCGCTTCCTCTGGCCCTCCCAGCTTCCCTCTTTGGATTATTATTATTGTTTATTCGTCTCTATCGGAGAGGACGGGAAGCGCCTCGAGTTGAACCCGGTTTGAAGGGCTGTGGCCATGGCCGGGGGAGGAGGCGGAGGGGTTTCTCCTCTGGGGCCCAATCCGCCGATGTGGTACCACCGGGATCTCAGCCGAGCGGCGGCCGAAGAGCTGCTGGCCCGAGCGGGGAGAGACGGCAGCTTTCTGGTGCGGGACAGCGAGAGTGTCAACGGAGCTTACGCCCTGTGTGTGCTGTGAGTACCTTCCGTTCGCTTTGTTTACCTCAATTTTAGCTTAAAGTTGTTTTGGGACCACATATGTTCCCAGAGAGTCCCTAGATTTTAAAGACACTCCAGAGTCTGTTATTACTCTGAAGAGCTCGGCTTGTAGAAGTTATAAATAAACCCGTCCTGCTGCAGAAAATGTGATGAAATTGTAGGTGAAGCCTGTGTTTACTTTCTCCTGGAAGGGAAATGAGTGGGAGAGAGGCACAGCCAGTCTGGCCAGCAGTGAAACTCCAGCATGGCGCAAACCTCTGGGCTGTCCCACTCTTGTCTCTGTCTGATGTGGTTCCCTGCAGCGCCCTTTTCTTTTTACTAGATCTTCTGCTGCAGGCGACCTGCAGGCTCTGGAGATGATTGAAGATAGGTGGAAAAAGGGTGGCACGCTTTCATGAATTAGTGCAGTCTCTTAGCTCACCCTCTGGGGATGTTTAAGATGCATAGGCATTGAGTGTTTGGACTGCTTGGATTTTAGCTCAGTGAGCTGTCTCATTCAGTCCACATAATCTACTATTCATGCCCTCTGATGCAATGATCTAACACCCTTAGCTAAGCTTCTCAGAGTTCAGTTGAAAGATGTTAGTTTTTAACTAGTTTGTTATTTAGTTTTGGCACGTTTCAGTGGGACCATGCTCTCTGGGCCAATGCTCTAACACCCTTTAACTAAGCTTCGCAGACCTCAGTTGAAGGGTGTTAGTTTTTAATCACTCTGCAATTTTGTTTTGCCACCCAATTAATTCATTCAGTTTGAGGAAAACCGTATCCTTAAAAGAGCAATACAGCTGAATGTCATCTGCATAAATTTCATAGGAAAACAGCAAAAAAGAAGTGTGCCCAAAGCAGAGCCTTGGGTTGCTCCATAAGGTCAGTGAAATCTGACATAATCTTGTTTGTACTGACACTAAGGCTTTTGTTTGATAGGCAAGATGAGTAAAAACACTGTTTAAAGTTGCTCTCTAGTTATAATTGCTAAAGAGTAACATATAGGGGTATGTCATATAAGGTATTGGACTCTGAAGGACTGGAACATATTACAATCTGTCCCAACAGAACAATTGGGATACTGCACACTGTTATCCAACATGTTCTGTCCATTGTGGTTCGATTCTCTTAAGCATTCAGCAGTTTTCTTTTTTTACTTCATAAACTAGCTTTTATGCTGGAGAAGTGAAATGTCAAAATGTTGCGTGTGGGCTCATCCTGTCTGTTCAGTGGGACTTCAGATGCATGTCTGCTCAGGAAAGTGATGAAATTTTCAACTTTCATTTACAAAAGCCAATAAGCGCCTCAGTTTTCAGCCAGCAAGTCAAACACAGTTCAAGAAAAGAATACCTGATTAGCAGATGAAGCTTTGCTGGCCATTTTGTTTACTTACAGAAAACAACCCAAGCTGGGTAAATAAAGTGCAGCAATGGGATGGTTAACTTTTAGAGCCTATAATGACGCTCTGCACACACTCGAAGTTGAAAAGAAGGCACAGATGCAGGAAACACAAAGCCATGTGACTCAGTGTTCTGACTTTGGCTTGACCTACATCCCCTATCGGATAGTTTATCCCATGCTCTGCCGAGTGCTGCGTGTTTATACATCAGCGGAGCATCATTTTTTGCTATACTTTCATGGATCCATGCAAACACATCACCAGGGATTTTAATGTATTGGCTGCTGAAGCAGAAACCACTTGCCGCAAGAGAAGCTATGGAGAATTATACATTTCTAGAGGTAGATTTTCAAATCGTTGTCAGTAATCCAGTTTCAGTTTTTTATTTTCAGTGGGATTTAGATTGTTGGACGTGAGATGGAGTGAACTGCAGAATATCATCATCATCTGCACCCTAAAGCACCGTTTTTTTCAGTATTTTGTTGTGGAGGACCAAAATTAAATCTTTTAAATCTTTCTTTTATGTACTTATGATTTACTTGTTATAGTTGTATGGAACAGTAGATTATTATTATTTGTAAGAAATATTCATAAAACCCTGTATCACTTGCCTCCTGCTTCAGTTACACACTACTTTGTGTTCATCTATCACATAAAATCCTGATAAAATACATTCATGTTTGCGGTTGTGATACGTTGTTGGAAGGCATTGTTATTGCGAAGAAAACATCTGGTGGTTGTATGAGTCCTAATTCAGTTAACCAACCACCCTTGATATCTACTGAAGACAGCCAGTCATCAGATGTTAATGTATCCATTATTACATTTATTGAGATTTCAAAGCTCACCTGGACATCTGACCTTATGTCAAACATTATAAGACCATTTTGATTACAAGACATGAATGCAAATAAAAGTAAAAGTGGAACCAACTTTGGATTGCACCATTTCCTGTGATAATTCAATGACAGGAGTGATAAATGTCTTCATTATGATTTTATGTAACCACGCAGAGCTGACTGAAGGGCTAAAGCAGTTGATAGTGTGCAGATGACTGATAAGCTCACAGTTCTAAAACAAGTTAAAATATCAGTTCTAAAAGTGAAAAAGTCATTGGAAAAAAATCTAAGCAGAGGGTTTAACACGCTGTACAATACATATCCTGTTACATGCAATATTGACCAGCGTTGTATCATTCAGGAAACAATTAGCTACATAGCAATACTCAATGTTTTAATGTCATTTAAAGAAACCATTATTGAAGCAGAAATGCTTTGTGGTGTCCCAACAGTTCTGAGCCCCAATGGAAAAGATGATCTGGTCAGACGCCTCTTTTCTCACCTTTTAGTAATTTTGCTGCGTTCACGAAAATTAAGGAACCTTTTGCATCACCAGCAGGTGTGAAAAGGCTCTAAGGGTTTTAAGTCACAGAGCTAAGGTGACATCCTGTGGCCTCTGTGGTGGTTTTTTTGTTTGTTTTTTTTACTCCATACCTTCTGATGCTGAAGATTCCCCCTATCTCATCGCCTTCTAATGTCACTCTAACCCTTTAAAACGCAGCGTACATGCTGCTTATTTTAACTGATCTAAAACAAAACAGAGGTCAAAGTGACATAGCAGCAGATGAGAGAAGGAAACAGCATTCAGCATCGGAAGACGTGGTAGATATGAGCCTTCAGGCTACACAAATAGACAACAGCTATGTGTCTGAAAGTACTCAGTCTCTTCACACCTCCTGCTGAGGAAAACAATTCCTTTCCCTTAATGCAGTAAAATTAGTAAAACATGAGAAATGAGGCTTATGATCAGACATTTTTTTTTGGGTGGTTATTTTTTTCGGGTGGTTTATCTGTTACCTGCACAGCATCAGCTTCATTTAGCCGCAGAAAGAACCTTCGCTTTCGTTAATGTCCTGTCTTTTATATTTGGCTCGAGGTTAGATTTCTAGCTAAGCTTTAAATTACTATGATTTCACGACGATAATGTCACTGGGGGGGGGGGTGGCAATAAGAAGATGCTGAAGAAGCAGAAGTTTTATATGTCAAAGTAATGAACACCAAAAAGGTTTAATCCTACAGTTCAGTTTCTTTTCTCCATGTTTGTCTGGCGAAGTAAACTGACTGAATCAGTAGCCATACAACCACAACCTTATATCTTCATTTACTGTCTTGCAACTTATTCCTAACCCTTGAACTTTATCTTTTTTTCTCACAACACAACCACAAACCAAAATTAATTTTGCGTAAATAACTGTGATAGACCAACACAAAGTGGTACATGATTGTAAACTGGAATTGCCTGCATTAAAGTTGACTAAGACCTTCTCTTTACTTGAGGTTATGCTGATCTGTCTGGTGTGTTCCTTGTCTTCATAACGTTGTTTGTTCTGTAATGTTCTGTTAGTGAACAACCATCATCATGAAGCATTACTGGTTCTCGTTTTACTAATTAATTGACTTCTGAACTCAATTGGATACAGTGGATTATATTTAGGGGTATCGGTGTGGAGAGGGCTGAATACAGATGCATGATGCCACATATGTTGCTTTTGATTTTTAAAAATATGTAGAAAACTAAATATAATTTGCCTTCTACTTCACAATAAAGGCTAACTTTGTATTGGTCCGTCACACAAAATGCCAATAAAACCCATGGGGGTTCATGATATAACATGACAAACCTCAAGGGGTATGAAAATATTTGGAAAACAGTGTTTCTTTACCTGTAGTTTTAAATCGATGTGATCTGTGCCTGTCTGTGTGCCACACACAACCGGGTTAAGCTGACAGCTATTTCACATATAAAAAATAGTTTAAAGCCCAGCTGCAGTGTTTAACTTGAAAATAAAATAATTTTGTTAGATGCTGTAAAAAAAAAAAGCAACAGCAGCTGCGTCAGCAGGCTGTAAGAGCGACAGTGTGGTTAACATGTGGTTAGGTACCTCATAACCGTTTCGTTGTGTGACAACCAAAACAGAAAACTCTCAGAAGAAAGAAAAGGTGAAAGCGTCATTGTTTGAATCAAAGTATTCTAATGGGACTTAAGTTCTCTGGAACTGGTGGTGCATGAAGACCGCCCTTCCAGTCAACCACAGAGCTTTTAATTGCTGTCAGAAACATCTCTGTAGTGAGGAAACAGAACTAGCAGACTGACAAGCAGCTCATCATTCATCCTTCTTTGCCTAAAACCGATGTCACTCTGTGCTCGGGGGAAGCGGGTACAAACGGGGGTTGGGTTACCCAGATTATCTCCACTGCCATTGATTATTACCCAGTTTAATCATAGAAACTAGACAATAGATAGATTTCCCACAAACTCAGTGTATTTGCTGTGAAACAGATTGAACTATTTTAAAACAAAGACAAATAATTAGGGAGTTGACCTTTGAAGCAGTCTGTAGTATCCTATATTAGTGGTTGGTGTGGCTAACAGTACTAAAACAGTGTCTGTGTTTATTCCCTGAAGAATATAGGTCCTTACCATAACTGAGATTTCCAAAAGGCTGCGAACGTGTGCATGCTCCGTTACAGAGGTTAAATGCTCAAACGGATAAAACACAGCAAACTTGCTCTACCTGATATATAGGCTTCCTGTTATCACCTGAAAGTTTAGCTCTCTTGGAGCCTGAATCGACTAGACATCTGAGAAAATACACCTCTTAACTGATACTTATAATAAATAGCTAATTTCAAGTCGTCTCACCTCATTAACAGCATCCACACGGAAGAGTGTTGTCGTTACTGCAGCCTGGGTATGGTGCATTCACTGGTTCTGGCTTTCCAAATCGGAAATGTAAGCCACTATACCTGTCAGAAGGTGGAGCGAGGACCCTCAAGTTTGGTATTTTGTTGACTTGAGTATTAGCTAGCCAGCACAACCAAAGAACCACATTGATGCTCCTTCATCACCACATGAATCGGTTTCAGTTTTGATTAAATAAGGCTTTAAACTCCACTAACAGCTTGATTTTAAGCACAAAACATTCCATTTTATCCACTTTTGGCTACTTGACTTGGCCCTTGTGGCCTTCTTTTTCACGGCCTTCGGAGATGCCAAAGTGTTGGAAGTGTTTTGTATTCTGGCTGGGCGCTGACTCTGAGGTCTGTCAAAAGGCCTTTGCCTTTCACTTCCACTAGGTATACATTTCCATCTGCAAGGTTTTGTGTTTCTACATGCATGACTGTATATTTATTAATAAGAGGAAATAGTATAAACGTCCCTGGATCTGAACCTGCATGCAACTTGACTATGGTAAGCATATTGTTTGTGTTTATATTCTACCAATGACCCCCATAAAATCTCTGCTGTAACATCTTTCAATCCCTAACTCGCTGCAGCAATGTGACCCGGTAAGTTTGTAAATCTATTTTTAGACTTTAACAAGAGATATTCCAGCCGGCAATTAAATTACACAGAAAAAAAATATCTCTGAGCCAGACACATTGGATTGTTTTCCATTTTTACAGTCAGGATTGTGGTTTTCAGTGTAACTACGGCACGTCTTAACGTGTCAGGACTGTGTGTGTGTGTCTGAAACATGGATGTTTCTGTCAAAGCATTCCTTACCAAGGAGGTAAGGCCTGTCTTGAGGTTTAATTCTGTTGTATATGTTACTACGACATGCACTGATACAGTGTTTTAGCCTTCAGGTTAGAAGTATTTAAATTGTTCAGAAGTTACACGTGACTGTAGTTTCAGTGGTTAAATATACAGAAATGTATTGGTGTTAATTTTTGCAAAATGCCCCTGAAAAGTTCGTCTTTTTGCGAGAACTTTGATTTCTCAGCTGTAACGTATTTAGTCGTTATTCTCTTTTTAAATGATCCAAATCCAGTTAAGTTTGCCCTATTTGTTTGTTGCATGAAACTCTGAAATTGTGACCCAGAAGCAGGGAAATCTATGTGAGTATTGAGCTTGGGTAATTACTTAGTGGCTTCATTACTTTAATGCGACTCATACGCAGTAAGGAGTAAATATGCATAGCTGTAGCAGTCAACTAGGTAAATATTCTGAAACTGCACAGTATATGACATTTTGATCATCTTTGCAATTTTTTGCGATGTATTATTACAGTCTTTAAGAACTGTTGAAAGTAGTTTTTGGTAGGCATCACTGAGATGCTAAAAATCAAGGAGAGTGGTGGGGTCATCCAAGTCCTGAAGAAGCAAAACAGCCCCACACCATTACACTGCCACCACCGTGTCTGACTGTTAAAATTGTGTTATTTTTCTAAAATACTGTTAGTTTTATGCTAGATGTAATGGTAAATGGCCTGTACTTGTATAGCACTTTATCAAGTCACCAGAGACCCCAAAGCGCTCTACACTACATTCAGTCATCCACCCATTCATTCACACATTCACACACTGACAATGGGACACACACCTTCCTATTTTTCCAAAATTCTTTTGGGATCATTGAGATGTTTTTATGCCCAATGTGAGATGTTGGTCCTTTGTCTTCTTTTTGAACGGCATTGATTTTTTGGCCTCTGGGCCAAATACACCCATGAATACAATTTTTGACCAGTCTCCTCCTTATTGTTGCATTATGAACACTGACTTTACCTGAGGCAAGTTAGGCCTTTAGGTGTTGTTCCTGGTTCATGTAGGACCTCCTAGATGAGTCGTTGATGCACTTTTGGGGTGATTTTGGGGTGCTGGTCACTCCTGAGGTGGTTTGTCATTGTTCCTTAGAGATGGCATTGTATCTTTTTACAGAGTAATCGATGTGGCTGACTTTATTCAGACTGGAGCATGATGTGTTGCTTTTGAGACCTTCTAGCCTACTTGAGGTTGTCAGACAGGTTATGTTGAAGTGATTTCTTTAATCCTTTAAATGTAAAAATGTGTTTATTCAAAGTTAATTCCAAAATTTAAAGGGGGTACAACTGCATTTGGCACACACAGCCTGATTGTCCTTTCCTTAATAAATGAAACTGTCATTTAAAACTGCTTTTCCATCTCAGGTTTTATATCTGATGTTACAGTTTATTTGATGATTTGAAGGTTTTAAGTGAGACACTAAAACAAAAATGGAAGAAATCTGTATTCACAGCACTGTGGAGCCATGACAATTCTCTGTATAAGCAGTGAAGATGGGGGAAACCTCTGTGTATCTTAAGTGGGGCAGAAGAGGGGAGGGTACCAGAGGGAGCCAGCAGGACAACCACAACCAGTAACACAAACCTATTGTTGACTGCACCCAACCTCAGTAAACTCACACAGTAAAGTGTCCATCCCATGAAAAACTTTGCTCTCTTTCTCCGTCTCCTTCCCTGTGTTCTCTGCAGCTTCACAAACAATAGCTTTTACTCCACAGAGCTGCAGAGGATCTTATCAGCTCCAGGAAAAGTCACACAAACCCCACTGTATGCAGCTGTGACGCCTGCGTGTGGATTCGCTGCCAGGGGACCTCCAGCGCATTGTGCTGTTGAATGCAACGCCAATATTCATCTTGTTTACAGCGTTACTCTGAGCGCATACATGGAAGTTCTGCTGGCAGCAGTCTGACAAAAAGCTGCCGTGTATAAAAATCAGTTCAACAAAGGAAGTTCTGAGTCTAAGTTCCACATTATGTCCCTCTGACCTCAGTTTAAAGCTGTACTATTTCCTCTGCTGCAGGAACTGGTGTTGGGCTGCTTTGAAAATATAACGACAGTCTAAAGGCTGAACAGAAGATTTTATGCTAATTCAAAGATTAGAAATGTTGCTCATTTTATCTATACTCAGAATTGTGATAATGTTAATCGCCTCTGTTGTTTTGGCATTTAGCCGTTGATGAATGGGTCACTTTTATTTAGACACGCTCGCGAGAGTGACCGCTTTTGGATGCACAATGCACAATTAAAAACTAGGAAGCTTATATATGCTTGTGTTTAACTTTGTGCTCTTTGATGGAGGTAGTAGTTTTGAAATCTAACAGAAAATGAGGGGCTTTCAAGATTGCTTACGTTTTAAAACTACAGCAGAAAACACGCAGTCGACGCATTTGAAGGCACAAAATAGTGATTTTTTTTTTTCTTTTCATTTTCTTGCATGTATTGATCAGGAAGAGACAGTTTCTTCAGTCATTAATCTGCCAGTCACTGGTCCGAGCCAGTCGAGGAGATTTGGCCATTTTTGATCACCGGGTGATTGATTTGTCCATAACTGACGTCGTGTCATATCAGCTAATGCTTCATGTTATGTTTTGCAAATCTTGACCTCTGTGCTAAACTGGTATTAATTATTAACCGGAGCAGCAGCTGATAAAAGCATCTGAAAATGGCAGTTTTTAACATTTTTAAGCCTAATGAAGTGTCAGTATGATTGCACTATTGTACGTAGAAAATCCTATTCTGTAATTCAGCCCTCCCCCAGTTGAAACCATCACAGGTTTCATCCAAGTCCGAGTTTTAGTTCCTGTCATGTGAGAAAAGGGCAAAACGGCTCAGGTGTCGGAGCTGAATAATTTCTCATTTCCTTTCCTCTTTGTATGCACAGTTAAGGATAAAAAATGACAACGCTGTCCTGGTTGTAAAAGCATCGCACAAGCATTTTGAAATTCTGAGGCCTGAAATTGTGAAAACACACATATATATTTGCACCAACCGACAGAAACCGCAGTGTTTGCTTGGCAAATCGCACATGCGTGACTGGTCGATTGAACAGACACGAGCTGCAGACATGTAAATCATTACTCTGCAGCTCAGGGCTGCGGGCGCATTGTCATATCAGAGCATTGATCTGTGATTGGCTGCAAAAAACAAAAGGAGATTCGACTCGCTTTCAGTCAGAAACACTGTGATTCAAAACCATTGAGCTAGTTTATTCGTTTTTACTTCCCTGTACTGTCTCTTTAACAGCTGAGTGAATAAACTCTGGGGTTCTGTTTTACTGTATCGTGATACAGTAAGGATAAAGCAGGCAGTCACAACTGTGAGTGATAGACAGCAGCAGGTTGAAGCTGTCTGCAGTGTCTGAACCACACCCCCAACACACACACACAACCTCGTGTACACACAGTCCTGCTGATGAGGTCAAGCACGTGGGTGTATGTCATGTTTTCCTTGACTGAAACAACATAAATATCTCCTTGCTTGACATCTTCCTGGTTCTGTTTGTCGCTTCATCTGACTGTCCGTGGTGTGTTTTAATCTTGTCTGTCTGTGTGTCCCTGCAGGTTTCAGAAGCACGTCCACACCTACAGAATCCTACCGGACGATGAGGGTTTTCTGGCCGTGCAGGTACAGAAATGACGCACACGCATGGCGTGTGCTTTGGCAACAGCTGGCAGCCAGAGCAATGTTTGTGTTGGCCCTGAGCTCGCTCTTACACAGATACATGCATGCACGGACACACACACCGACAGCAGCCGCTTTGTGCCTTGTGGCCGACAGCTGTAAAACCCCCCTCCCCGCCCCGTCCACTTATGGGTCTCACTTACAGACGGACGTGCACACGACAGCATGGTGCTTTAAACCATGACAGATCTTTCTCTTTTCCCCCTGTTTTTAGTTGATGTTTTTAGCCCTGGTTATGGAGAAAATGTCGATCTTGGCCTCCTTAGCATCCAGTTTGCTCCTCTGAGTGTTAGTGTTTATCAAAAGGGCCCTTCCTGGATTGAATTATATTTAGCTCACTTGGCTGCATTTGCTTACACAACATTAAATATGGAACAATAGGGGCCACCAGAGATTTGGCTGCCTGACCACCTGTAGCCAAGCAGTTCGGATGTATTCATGGAGATAATTCCCTGCAGGAAGTGACTTGTCTGTGTGTTTGTCCTCTCCTTCTCAGACGTCCCAGGGCGTTCAGCCGAAGCGGTTTAAGACGCTACCAGAGCTGGTGTCTCTTTACCTGCAGCCGAACCAGGGCCTGGTTACGACCCTGCTGTACGCCGTGGATAGGGAGGAGATGGCTGTCCCTGATGATAGGGACTATTCAGGTAGCACCAGTAATATCCGCATTCACTACAGCGCCTTATAAATATATTAATACCCCGTTTAACTTTTTCCAATTTTGTCACATTACGTTATTGGGATTGTATTTAATAGACCAGTAGTAAGCAGAACAAAGAGAGAGCATTATACAGTGAAGCAGACAAAAATGTCCATGGTAGCTCTGGAGGAGGTGCAGAGATTCACAGCCCTGTTGGGAGAGACTGTCGACAAGTCAACTGTGAGTGGTTCACCCAACAAATCTGGCCTTTAAGAAAGACTTGGAAAAAGAAAGCAGTAAGAAGACACGGCAAACATGTGGAAAGTTGTGCTGTGCTCAGATGAGAGCAAAACTGATCTATTTGTTCTATATGCAATATTTTATGTTTGGAGAAAAAAATAACACTGCAGCTTTCTCTGAACACACCATCCCCAGGGTGGTAACTGGTGGAGCAGCATCATGGTGTGGGCACGCTTTCCTTTAGCAGGAACAGGGAAGCTACCTAGTGTTGATAGGAAGATGGGTAGTGCTAAATGCAAGCCATTACTGGAAGAAAACCTGTTTGACTTTGGAGTGGATTGGAGGTTTTCCTTCCAGCAGGACAATGACCCTAAACATACAGCCAGAGCTAAAGTAGAATGGTTTAAAGTTAGATTATTCAACTTCAGTTCTAAAGGGTCTGCGCCCTGCATGTTTTGAACGTGTCCATGCCGCAACACAGCTGACTGAAATGGCTGGATGACCTCCTCAGCATGTCTTAAGTTCTGTAGGAGCCTACTAATGTGTGCTGAACCAGGGAAACATCTGCCCTTGAGGACTGAATATTTATGTGTTAGAGTGGCCTAGTCAAAGTCTTTACCTAAATCCAACAGAGAATCTGTTGCAAGACTGTAAGAATCAAGTATTTACAGATGCCCCCCATTTAGTCTGACTGAACTTGAGCTGTTTTGACCCCTGAAGTCAGAAAACTGCACTGTATTTTATTTAGCAGTATTAGAATGAAGTCGCCTGAGTAAAAAATGCAGACCACACTTTTCAGATGTTTATTTGTATAACTTTGTAAACCATGTATCAGGTTCTTTTTGCTTCACAGTGATGCACTACTTTGTGTTGGTCAATCATAAAATCCCAATAAAACTCATGAAATTATTAATTGTAAAGTACAAAAATGGGAGAAAGTTTAAGGACTTTGAGATGTTCCTGTGATTTCTGTCAAATTAACTCAAATTTTCTGTAACTGGTAGATGGAGAGGACGAGAAGCCGCCTCTCCCCCCTCGCTCTGCCTCCACCTCTACTCCCCCCGCACCTGAAACGCCTACAGAAAGGTACAAAGTCTTTGTTACAGATCATTTGATGGTGTCCTTCTGACAATAATGACAGACACAGCCATGTTTGGAATGCACACAGAGGAAACATGTTGCTTCACATCAACATTTGACGTGTCAATCAGCAGCGGTCACTGGAACAGAGAGTCACTTTGTATGTTTATCTCATAATCAACGTAACGAACGTTGTTTCACGTTCAGTTTTATGATGAGACACAGATCCTCCCATTCTCCACCCTGCAACATGTGTCTCCCCTCTGCATTCGCAGAGAAGGTAAACCACATCCTGCTGGAAACCACACTCCTCTCAGATGATGCAGGACTTTGATGAAGTGTTAGCGGTTCTGTGCCGGCACGCTTTAGACCCGTATGCATTAACAACAGGCTCAAAGTTTTCTACTCAGCATTTCTGATATTTGTCAAACACAGGCAAGTGAAGAGTTTCTCACAGCAGTCCTAATTTGGTCACGGAGAGAAGACTGAATTTGGCGGCGAAAATCAGCTGTGTCTGCGTATGACTCATAATTAATTTTTTTTATGAATCACTGGGTTGAAAAAAAAGTTTAATTTTAGAGGAAGTGGAAGGATGTAATTTCTGTGCCTTGCACTTGAATTTGGTGATTTGTTGGTTTAAGGAATAGGCTGTGTCTCTGTGGTTCATCAACTTTTAGGCAGTGGTTAATTATCTGAAGTGCCAGTACCAATAACAATTCAGGTGTTCAGATGTATAACTAAAGAGGGAAATCATTGCTTTGTAGTGTTATGTATACGTTCTGCTGAGAAGGATCTAATTGTCTTTTAAACTACAAGAAAAATTTGAAAGGCCACGGAAAAGTAGTCGTCTGAGAAATTGTGGAGCAGTTATCTCTCATTGTGGGTATATATCTTGGCTTAGAAGAAGTGGGGTTCTAGATATTCTGACGGTCAAACAGCAGTGCTCACTCACAGACACACGCTTGTTTTTTGTGGTGTGCATTTGTAGTCAGCCTCCAT
Source organism: Crenichthys baileyi (assembly GCA_036173005.1). Classification (NCBI taxonomy): domain Eukaryota; kingdom Metazoa; phylum Chordata; class Actinopteri; order Cyprinodontiformes; family Goodeidae; genus Crenichthys; species Crenichthys baileyi. The sequence continues at coordinate 70,533 of JAHHUM010002936.1, read as the reverse complement.
TACTCTGATACCTCTAAATAAAATTCTGTGCAAGTATTTGTCTTCAGAGGTCACCTAATTAAATAGTCAAGAGGCACACCTAGAAGAGGCTTCCAAAGAACTAGGATTGGGCCAGGACATTGACCCAATAGAAAGTGTAAACACACAAGCAAAGCTGCAATTTTTCATGTGTTACCGTGGGCCAGGTCAAAGTTCATACATTGGAAATTGATTTTAGCAGATGCTCCCCCTCCAATCTGACTGAGCTTGAGCTCATTTGAAAAGGACAGACAAAGATCTTAGTGTCTAGATATGCAAAGCTGGTAGAGACATAAACCCAAAAGACTTGCAGCTTTTAGTGCAGCGAAAGGTGGTTCTACAAAGTACTGACTCATGGGGGGCTGAAAGCAAATGCACGGCACACGATACTGACTGCTACTTTGTTTGTCTATAAAATGTGGTTGTAAATAACACAATATGAATGAGTTTAAAAGGTAATGAATGCTTCTGCCAGCCACTGTATCTGCAGTTAAATCTTCACATACGTTTTTCATCTAAAACATCAGTTAAGATGAAAAAAGCAAGAAAAATTAATAAATTACAAGAACATAGTTAAAAGTCTAACATAAAAGCAGACTTGTGTATTTTCCTGTTATACTGTCACCTTACTCATTTGCCTTGAACTGGTTTGTTTTAGTACTCCGCCAGCTAACGGTCTGAGCACCATCTCCCACGAGTACCTGAAGGGCAGCTACGCTCTGGACCTGGAGGCCGTCAAACTGGGAGCGTCCTCCCTGCCTCATCTCAACAAGACCCTCGTGGCGTCCTGTAAACGTCTCAACGGGTGAGCTGTGGAGACACGTATTCCACAGATCCATACTCTGTTACCCCTACAGAGCCAGCCTTTATATCTCAGAGTGTAATTATCCTGCAGAGCTGCCAGCTCCCTCAGCGTCTCTCTTGTTTTAGTCACAATGCACGATGCACATTGAAACATTGTGAAAACAGACAAGTGTATTGCATGCTTGTTCCTCACCAGCTGAGCAATGTGCAGCTTTAGTTTTAAACAAGTTGTTTCCCTTCAGAGAAATCGAAATACAAAAAAAGGAAGGGCTTAAAGTATAAAAACAAGCAGAAAATCTGTATTTTTGTTTCTCCGCCAGGGAGGTGGATAAGGTTCTGTCTGGTCTGGAGATCCTCTCTAAAGTGTTCGACCAGCAGAGCGCTTTTATGGTCTCTAAGATGATCCAACAGGTATGCATCTTTGTCTTCATGTATGTGCTTGTGTCCCTGTGGGTGGTTGTTTAATGAGAATAAATGCAGCTTTCTACGTTGATTTGGACATGTTTCGCATCATTAGCCTGCTGAAAGACTCAGTGACGCCCTATTTTGAGCTTTCTCCAAGTGCCCATCATATTTCTATGTAAAATGAATGGGTACTTAAAAAGTTCACGATGCCATAAATCCTTACGGATTCCCAGGAGCATTAGGCAAGAAATAAGCCCACAGCATCACACCTCCTGATAAAATTACTACTTCATGGTTTTTTCCACAGTTTTACCCAGGGCTACCTTGTGAAGGGTGCTGTATACAGAATTTTAGACGAGGCTACTAAATCAGTTTTAAGGCATTTAAAGCCACAATAGTGGAAAAGAAACAGGAAAGCATTTCTGTTGGAGTTTAGTTGTATAATGAATGTGTATAAAAACACGCAACCTTATTTTCTTACTCTGTGGCATTAAATCCGATTGAACTTTTCCTGTTTTAGGTCAATTAAGATTATCAATGCTGTTTCTATTTGCTAGATGCCAGAATAATGAAAGAGAGAGATTTTTTTTTGGTACTTTCTTCAAATTTTTTACACACTAAGAGAACCGTTTCTTTTTGAACAATTTGTTAAAGCCCAGATGATTGAGTTAACTGGAAAGAGACCTGTGGATGACCTCAGACACACTGCTTCCTTGGGTGGCATAATCTAAAGAAATCAGGCTACATATAATGAAGACAATTATGGACCTCTACAAGTCTTGTCCATCCAATTAAAGGTGCCACATTTATTGGTTCAGTTATATGCAAGTATAAACAGCAATGAAATGCAATGAAAAACCACACAAAGATTTCTAGTATTGTTTAGACCCTGTTAAAAAGAAGGTCAGCCGAGCTTGACTTTGAACATTTTTGCTGAGGCAACATTTGGACAAAACATATGAGCTGAAATGAGCTTTTTGGCAACACTGAATGCTTTGCAACATGCTTTGTTGGGCTGAATTGTGCAAGTGACTAGTCGACCAGTAATAAGATGTTCATGGATGTCCGGCCTTTGGAGGGGTGAGTCAAACCACACACAGAAGAAGGAAAAACTGTGAGGAAATTACTGTGTGGCAGCTGACACAAAAATTGTATAAATTCTAGCTGCTGTTTGTTAGCAAGGACACAACAGTCCGCAGATGCTACAAAGCATATCGTGCACTTTCACCCTGCCTTAAAAACTTGATTATAACTCAATTTTAACCATAATCCACTTTTGATCCTTGTGGTAAAATCATGGTTTAAACACAAGCAACCACTGGATGCGGATCTAACTTTTTGCCTCAGACACGGCGCTGCAGATGACTGTATACAAGCAAACTACAGGGGTTGGACAATGAAACTGAAACACCTGGTTTTAGACCACAATAATTTATTAGTATGGTGTAGGGCCTCATTTTGCGGCCAATACAGCGTCAGTTCCTCTTGGGAATGACATGTACAAGTCCTGCACAGTGGTCAGAGGGATTTTAAGCCATTCTTCTTGCAGGATAGTGGCCAGGTCACTATGTGATACTGGTGGAGGAAAACGTTTCCTGACTCGCTCCTCCAAAACACCCCAAAGTGGCTCAATAATATTTAGATCTGGTGACTGTGCAGGCCATGGGAGATGTTCAACTTCACTTTCATGTTCATCAAACCAATCTTTCACCAGTCTTGCTGTGTGTATTGGTGCATTGTCATCCTGATACATGGCACTGCCTTCAGGATACAATGTTTGAATCATTGGATGCACATGGTCCTCAAGAATGGTTCGGTAGTCCTTGGCAGTGACGCGCCCATCTAGCACAAGTATTGGGCCAAGGGAATGCCATGATATGGCAGCCCAAACCATCACTGATCCACCCCCATGCTTCACTCTGGGCATGCAACAGTCTGGGTGGTACGCTTCTTTGGGGCTTCTCCACACCGTAACTCTCCCGGATGTGGGGAAAACAGTAAAGGTGGACTCATCAGAGCACAATACATGTTTCACATTGTCCAGAGTCCAAGATTTGCGCTCCTTGCATCATTGAAACGGACGTTTGGCATTTGCATGAGTGACCAAAGGTTTGGCTATAGCAGCCCGGCCGTGTATATTGACCCTGTGGAGCTCCCGACGGACAGTTCTGGTGGAAACAGGAGAGTTGAGGTGCACATTTAATTCTGCCGTGATTTGGGCAGCCGTGGTTTTATGTTTTTTGGATACAATCCGGGTTAGCACCCGAACATCCCTTTCAGACAGCTTCCTCTTGCGTCCACAGTTAATCCTGTTGGATGTGGTTCGTCCTTCTTGGTGGTATGCTGACATTACCCTGGATACTGTGGCTCTTGATACATCACAAAGACTTGCTGTCTTGGTCACAGATGCGCCAGCAAGACGTGCACCAACAATTTGTCCTCTTTTGAACTCTGGTATGTCACCCATAATGTTGTGTGCATTTCAATATTTTGAGCAAAACTGTGCTCTTAACCTGCTAATTGAACCTTCACACTCTGCTCTTACTGGTGCAATGTGCAATCAATGAAGACTGGCTACCAGGCTGGTCCAATTTAGCCATGAAACCTCCCACACAAAATGACAGGTGTTTCAGTTTCATTGTCCAACCCCTGTACATTTTATAACCCTAAACCAAATCATTTCTGGGTGACATGGAAAATGGAAAATTTCAGCATCCGCAAAAGGTTTCACGTTGGAATGAACCTGTCCTTTTTTTACATGCATAATGCATTTTGCAGTTTAGGGTAATAAACCCCCAAAAATGCATCACCATTAGTTAACTTTGTCGTTATTATGCGTTTAAAAACCCCTGACATCTGAGTGGTTATAATAGGTTCTTTTTTCCTTTATCCATTAGTCGGTGAATCCGGGAGGAGACCAGGAGCTGGAGAACTTAGTGACCAAGTTGGCTATTCTCAAAGACCTGCTGTCCTCTATAGAGAAGAAGGTAAAAAACAAAAACTCATAATTTACATGTGGTCTTTTATCTTCACATACAATCAGGTCTGCCTCCTCTTCTCCTGTGACTCTGGCTTTCTTTTCGAGCCCACACTCATGCAGTCACTATTTAAAGATGTTGGGGTGGCCAAGACAACCTCATTCAGATGATGGACCATCTGGTTCTAAAGTCTGGCCAGTTGGGTTTTTAGTGCAGCATCACAACTGCAAAATCTGCCATTTTTAGGTATTCAAACTCAGCATTTGTAAGATGTTTGAAGTTAGAGTAAGGCTTACTTTGTTGGACAGATTACCAAGACACAGAATGCAGAGCCGGCCTTAACTTGTAAAGATTCCCTGAACAACCATGTTGTGATTTTAGGTAGGTAACCTTAAAAACAGCTTAAAGCACCAAAAAAAGTGAAGGAAAACAGCTGTATGAATAAATGCTGAATACACAGTGCCTAGCAGTTTGTTGTCTATGGGGCTGTACGGCCACAGACCAGTCAGAGTGGCAGTGCTGACCCCTGTCTACCACTGAAAACGCCAGCGTTGGGGCCGTTGGTATCAGAACTGGACACGGAGCGATAGAAGAGGATGGGTGGGTCTGATGAATTAGGTTTTGTTTGACATCACATGGATGGAGTACGTGGGGAACACATGGCACCAAGATGCATTGTGGGAAAAGGTAGCCAGTGGAGGCAGTGTGATGGTTTGGGAAATGTTCTGCTGAGAAACCTCCTGGCATTCATGTGCATGTTAGTTTGACTCAAGTTGCAGTCATCATTTCATTATCAATATGTGCAATACTGCAATTGTAAATGACTCCTTGGATGCAATATTTACTATAAGATATTTCTAGCGCGATGCATGCATGTTTTGAATGCTGGTAATTCTTATGGGCCTGCTGGATAGCTGCTGTAGATTCCCGCACTTGGTCTATATTTATAGTGGCTGAGATGCCAAAGCTGACAAAGAGAGATGGCTACATTTTTAATGAAAGTAAAGGGTCAGCATCACGATCAATATCATTGCAACGGTATCTCAATAATACATTTTCCTGATATCATGCAGCTCTGTTGCAGACCATGTACACCATCTCATCTAAACGGTATTCCCTAATGGCTGTGGCCTCCTTCATGACAGAAGGTTCAAGGTGTTGATTGAACTTCGAATCTGCAGATCCTAATCCAATGGAGCATCTCTGGGATGTGCTGGACTTACAAGTTCAATACATGAAGGCCCCACGCCTCTAAGGATCTGCTGCTAACATCTTGGTGTCAGATACCTCAGCACACCTGAGTTCATACAGGAGATACATACAGGAGATGCAGATTTTTAAGTCATAAAGGAAGTGACAAACGTTTATATCTTACTTTATTATCTTTACAGATTTTTTTTTAAAGATTTTTAAGATCTGAAACATGTACACATCTGTGAACTTGAAATTTCAAGTCTAGCCACAGATCCTCAACTGGATTTATGTCTGGACCCTAGTAGCACATGGGTATGCTTGGATCATTTCAGTGTAGTTCTGGCTGAATGTTTAGTTTGTCTTAAGGAAGGTGAACCTCTGCCCTTTTTGTAGCATGTAACAGGTTTTCTTCCAGAATCACTTTGTATTCAGCTAAATCCATCTTCCTATCAACTTTGACTTGCTTCCCTGTCCCTACATGCATGAATACAAATGCATGATTTAATTAGATTTTTGTAAATGTTTGAAAAAACATGTACCCCACAGTTATTCACTGCTTTGTGTCGATTTAGCACTTTAAATCCTAACAAAATACAGACGTTTGTGGTTGTAACGTAAATACATCTTATAAGATTCAAGGCTGTGAGCACTTTTAGAAATAAATGCAACTGGAGCATTGAGAGTGTGTGGTATCCGTAACTGTGGTTTGAATATACTGGGTCTGGTTTCCTCTCACTCAGGAGGAAATGGCCTCCAGTGCAGCCGAGCTACATGTCCAGATGCATGTGAAAATACTGGCTCTGCCCAAATCAGCTCTTAGGAAATGAGAAACTTATTCCTGTATTCACAAACGCTAAGGAAAAAAGCATTATGTCTAAACACGTTCCCCCTTTTTTCACATGCTTCTCTTTGCCTTATATTTCTCCTCAGCCGTTTCTCTTGTTTTTCCGACTTAACTTCCGCCCCCCCTCTCTTTGTTCCCTCAGGCTTTGAAAGCTCTACAGGACATGAGTTTGTCCTCACCGTGCCCCCCTCCGCTGTTCTCCATGCGCCACAGCAAAGCCATTCCTGTGCAGGCCTTTGAGGTACCCACCCACACAGATGCCAACCATAACCAGATTTACTTCATTAGTGGTCATCTCACTGCAGGGTGATGGTAACCAGAGTTACTACTGAAGTAATATTTGAAGGGATTAGCAGTAAAGATTTGAATTAATGTTTATCAACAGCTTTAAAGTCAAATTATTGTTTGAAGGTGTTTTAAAAAAAGAAAACTTAATGGGAAAATTGATAAATTTGTCATTTAGTCCGTTTGTTGGGAGGAGATGGAGTCCCTTACTTGCTGTATTTCGGTGTTTCAGCATCATGTACACCACTGAGAGTTGTTTTAATGTGGCAGAGGGCAGACCAGACTGAAATTATGACTAAACAGGACAGCCTCGGCCGTCTCTAACTCAGAAAATGTGTCAGCACAGCTGATGTGAGGCATCAAGAATGCTCATAATGCACTTCCTCTTGGATCATCTTTGACGCTGTGCTGCCGTTTCATACTTTTGGCACCTCTGTAATGGAGAAAACATTCAAGAAAGTAAGAATATCTATGCCTCTGGTATTCATAAGATACATTTTGAAAAATGAAATCAGATTAAATTAGAGCTTTATAGAGATATTCTGAAGGGTTGTGGTGACAACAGCTTCCAGTTGGACAATACTATCGATGTTTAGATGCAAACATTATCGACCTGACTTGCTGTTACCTTTTGAGAATGACAATCGTCTTTGTGGGTCATTATTTGTCTTAGGTTTACGATAAAATTACTTTTATCGGTCAAACATTTTTTTTACAGATAAGTCCAAAATTGGTCATACCACTGGCAGATGAAGATTTCCAATTATTTTGATTCAACCAAGAAGTTTGGTTCTGATGGGAAATGAGATAGGCGTCTCTCAGAGGACAATAAAAACATCTAAACTTGATGTACGTTTTAAAAAAATTTATTGTCAACTATTTTTTTTACCCTTCTTTATAATCAGTGAAATAATCTTTATTAGCATCACAGCAATCAGACCATTCTTATAATGACCTACCAGCCTTTTGCATGTTTCCACCGATATTTTAACAACTTATCTTTGGTGATGAGCTTCAATTCTTTGGGTTTGGAAGGTCTCCTTTCCATCACCCTAATGTTTTGCTCCCTCCAGAGACTCTCTATCAGGTTTAAGCTGCGGCTTACGTCCATTCAGATAAAAAACATCTTGGTAAAGTTAAACGACTTCTGTAAACCTACATTTGCCAGTGTTCGGCTTAACTGTAACAACTGCATAAAAACTGCTGCAGAGCATCAGAATTTTTTTCAGTGATTTTAAGCATTTCGAAAGATGATGAGTGACTAAGAACTATCAAAAGCACTGCCTATGCTGTTTGTTCCCGTTTAAGTTTAAAGCTACGTTTGGGCGTTCGTCACACAGGGGCTTTGAGTGCGTTTGCTGCTTTGTAAAATGTCTCGTTATTCATCACAGGTGAAGCTCGATGTTTACCTGACAGAGCTGACAAAGATAGGAAAGAGCCAGAAATACACTTTGTCCGTGGACGTTGAGGGAGGGAGGCTGGTCGTGATGAAGAAGGTGAAGGACAATCAGGAGGACTGGACCACCTTTACACACGACAAAAGTAGGAAACACTAAATTGTACTCTGCACATACAAACAGGTATGTTTATTCAGTGGGTCTCCAGTTGCTGGATTAATGATAGCTGGGTGTGCTGTCCCATCAGGTACAGTGTTTTTATTTTTATTGTGTCGTGACGTTTCCTGTTAACAGGAAGAAAAACATACCCAGAGTATCATTTGTTGGGGCTTTTATTTTCATCCCTATTAGCAGCGTTGCCTGATTACACTGTAAAACGTTTGCTTTGACAAAACGGTGTTTGTCTGTTTCCTCTCAGTAGAAACCAGATGTTTGCATACACCTTGCAAAAAGTCTCATAACCTTTGTTGACACTGTGAAATAGTTTTTTCTGTTTGCGGGCAGTTGGGAATACCAGATATGTTGCTTTTTGCTATGTACCAGAATATGCAGGAATGCTCACTTCATGATTCATTTACTCAAATTTATTTATTAAGTCCTCTATATGTAAAAATGTATCCTAACAGGTAGGTTAGGTTTTTTTATTGCATAAACGTGTTAGATATTCAGATAAGTTTGAGGTTCGGCGCATCCCTAACCATCGTTTCTCTTGTCTGTCTCCCACCAGTACGTCAGCTGATCAAGTCCCAGAGGGTTCAGAACAAACTGGGCATTGTGTTTGAGAAGGAGAAGGACAAGATTCAGAGGAAAGACTTCATCTTTGCCAGTGCCAAGGTTTGCACACATATACAGTGGTCAGGCATAACATTATGACCTCTGACAGGTGAAGGGAATAGGGTCATTCATTTCTTCATCATGGTATCTGTTGCAGGGTGCCATGTGTTATACAGCAAATCAATGTTTTGTCCTCAAAGGTAATGTGTTACAAGCAGGAAAAATAGGAAAGCATATCGATTTCAGCCCGTTTTAACAGGGCCAAATTGCAGTGGCTAGACAACTGGGTCAGAACATCTCCAAAACCGTAGCTCTTCTGGGGTGTTGTTGGTCTGAGACGATGATCTCTTAAAAGTATTCCAAAGAAGTAGTGAATCTTCAGCGGGTTCTTGATGCACACGGAGAGCTGAAGGCTGACACAAGTTGCAGTAGCTCATATTACTGAAGAAGTTAATACAGGTTCTGATAGAATGGTGTTAGAAAAAAGACCATCGTGGTTTGTTGCAAATGGGGCTGCATAGCCACAGACTAGTCATGAGAGATGCGGATCTAGTTTACTGAGTTGCATTTTCTCGTACGTCATGCGGATTGTCAGGTGTGTTGCTTTCCTGGGGACCACATGGAGAGCGACAGGTTGCACTCTGGGAAGAATCCAAGCCAGCGGAGGCAGTGTTCTGCTTTGAAACCTTGAGTATTGTCATCCATGCGGTCCCATACCATCTATATATCCATTGATAAACACTACATATATGACTTCTCTCACACCTACAGTAATTTTAAGCCAAAAGAAAGCACGATGTTATAGATTTTTTATTAAACAGCGATGAAAAGGTACTCAACCCGCCAGAAAAATAGTGGCACACTTATATATTTTTGGACCACCTTTAGCTTTTATTACGCCATGCCTTTGTTGTGCCATCGTTTCAATGAGCTTCAGCAGTGTCACAACATTTATTTCTGTCCAATATCTTACTGGGGATAGGTTCTGGACTCTATGGCGGCCACCATGCTCTATCATCTCACCCTGATGTGCCCATCACTGTGGAACAGGGTCAATCTGGCCTCATCAGACCACATGACCGTCTTTCATTGCTCCAAAGTCCAATCTTTATGTTTCCTAGAAAACTGGAGTGTTTTTTTTCTAATTAGCTTCACTGGTCAGTGGTTTTCTTATGGCTACACAGATGTTTAGTCCTTATGCCTTGAGTTTCCTTCGCATTGTGTGTAAAAATGCTGTTTCACACACAAAATGTCATTAGTCCTACCGTTTTTTGACATTCCTTGCGTTGCATAATTGACTTAAAATAAATAAGAGAAGTGTTTTAATAAAAATCTGAGTTAGTCTGGACGAACTTCCTCTCTCTGATGTGTTTTTTTTTTTTTTCCAGAAGCGGGAGGCATTTTGCCAGCTGCTGCAGCTAATGAAGAACAAACATTCCAACCAGGATGAACCTGACATGATTTCCATCTTTATAGGCACCTGGAATATGGGTCAGGAACATAAAAGCATCCTGGAACTCTCACTGATATTTTTCCAAAGTATGACATGTTTTATTACAACAGGCAGACTTGCTCTTTGTCTTTAGGCTCAGTTCCTTCGCCTAAGTCTGTAGCTTCCTGGGTGTTGTGCCGCGGCCTGGGGAAAACTTTGGACGAGATGACCGTCACCATCCCCCATGACCTTTACGTGTTCGGATCGCAGGAGAACTCGGTGTGTGATCGGGAGTGGGTGGAGTCCCTACGAACCGTGCTGAAGGAACAGACGGAGCTGGATTATAAACCAGTGAGGAAAATACTTCACTATACTTCAGTACCTCACAAATCTTTTTAAATCATGAGGTGGTCAAAAGGAAAAACAGATCTCATGTCTTGGGACAAATAAAAATAAAAAAAAAGCTGAAGTATGACTGGGTTCTTTTTGTGTAGTCTAAATGCAGAAATGATCACCACAGGTTCCTCATTGTTGTTGTTGTTTCTGCAGATTGCTGTGCAGACACTGTGGAACATTAAACTTGCTGTGTTGGTGAAACCTGAACATGAAAACAGGATCAGCCATGTGGGGATGTCCAGTGTTAAGACAGGAATCGCTAATACACTGGGTAACAAAAACGGACTGCCTAATTAAACTTGTGATCAAGATTATTCATTATGATGTCTATTTTGTAAACTCAAACTCAAAATTGTATTAATGTTATAAAACCAAGGAATTAAGTACGTTGTGTCTTCAGACTTTCATGGCATTGGATGTTTCTCCAGGTAACAAAGGAGCGGTCGGTGTGTCGTTCATGTTCAATGGGACGTCGTTTGGTTTCGTGAACTGTCATCTGACATCAGGGAATGAGAAGATTGCCAGGTACGGTTGCTCTCCTCCCAGTTGCGGACAACCCCTAAAAGGAACATGCCAAGAAGGCATCTTGATCAGATGCCCAAACCACCTCAGCTGACTCCTTTAGAGGCAGCAGCTCTGCTTTGAGTTCCCCTGAAATGAGAGAACTAGACCCATACCTAAGGCTTAGCCCAGCCACACTACAGGAGGTTGTATCTTGTTCTTTTTGGTCATCCAGAAATCTTTTTGAATAAAAAATGACTAATAATATCACATCTATGCAATAGATGATGATGATAAATCACCTCAGTCATAAGAGAGTAAAAATAGGATAGTGGTTGGTTGTGTTGTGCAGATGTTTTTGGTTTAATGTCTTACTGCAATGTTTTTGTGTGGTTGAAGCAGTGATTGTGGGTCTTTGTCACTTTTATTTTGTGAGCTGGAAGAGACAAAGTTTGAGAACGACTGCTAGTAGTAGTAGTAGTAGTAGTGTTTGCTTCCTTTAAATATAATAATTCAGATGTTTTAAACTCATTTGCTGCTACTATTCATCTTTTCCAATCAATGACCTGATTTTCAAAATAGAAAATCCACAATCAACCTCAGGCAGACTGGACCGTCCGCCGTGCTCATTGTCCTCTTAGCGTCTTCAGCATTGCTGCCACCTAATGGACGGAAGTGGAATAGTTTTGCCATTACAGCGGGACATCAGCAAAAATTTGAAGAAAACAGTCCAGCAACCACATGAAGCGATTTGCTGCTCTTAGGGTTTCAGGACAGTTGAGGAGGATTGGGGTTGAGACATTTGAGGTTGAGGCCTTGTAGGGCTGTTTCTTAGAGTGATACCTCGCTGTGTTTTTGTTTAATGGTGAATACTCAATAATATGATCTTTTACTTTGCTTCTTATGGTAACTTTAAAACTGTTTTTCGTAGTGGAAAAAGCAATAATTTGTCTGATTTTCCTCTTGTCTCCTCTCACCCGTCATCCAATAAATTACCCTTTCCAGGAGGAACCAGAACTACCTTGACATCCTGCGGCTCCTGTCTTTAGGAGACAAACAGCTGAGCTCCTTTGACATCTCACTGCGCTTCACACACCTCTTTTGGCTCGGAGACCTCAACTACAGGCTGGATATGGATATTCAGGTGAATCAGAACAAAATCCACATGATAACTTGCAGTAACCCTGCATTAAACTTCGTTTCTGATCCAGTGTCCCCATTGTTTGCATATTTCTGCAGGAAATTTTAAATTATATTAACAGGAAGGAATTTGAGCCTCTGCTGAAAGTGGACCAGCTCAACCTGGAGAGAGAGAAGAATAAAGTGTTTCTACGATTTGGTTTGTATCCCTCATCAGATCTTTGTCATGTGCACAAAAACATTTTCAGAAGCTTAAATGTGGGGAAGTAATCTCAGCATTACCAAGAGATTCAGTGGTCGCATAACTACAGCTTAAGCTGTGACTCACACTTACCAAAAGTATCGTCTCAGCCTTTCGAATAGTTCACCAAAACCACAGGTTTTCCTTCAGTTAGGACAAGTAAGGGAGAAACCAGACCAGAAAACAGGCGGTAAATATAGAAAGATTCAAGCTAAGCTGATCCTCCATCTAGACATTTTAATCATTGGTTTCTTTGTTGTATTCAGAAATTGTGACAAAAAACTATATGATTACTTTAAGTTTAGAAGATCTGATTGTTTTGTAAAAGCATTTTACTGCATGCCTTACTTTTACACCTTTCTGTCTTAATAAAAGAAACACCATTATACGGCAGCGCAATATATCACAAATGTATCCTCATCACTATATCAGTGTGCGCAATATTAATATCACAAAGAGCTGCTTTGATGGCAATGGATATTAGCTAGTTACATGAATGCCATGATTCTTACTTTCTTGGATCTGGGATCGCAGTAAACTCAAGGCAGACGGACATTACCACCGTAGCCCAAAGTATTCATTTATTTATCGTCATTTCGACATTCTGATGTCTTTCTGATATCATGCAACCCAACACCATTATCCTTTCTGAAACCTTGAAACTGGGTAAGTGTCTTAAATCAGCCGTTGTGTTTCAGCGTGCAAAGAGCAGACATCGAATATGCTCCAAAAATTAAATGTGTGTTCTGTCCTTGGTAGAGGTAGAGTTGGCCTCTGACGTATTGTCTTATATTCTCTAATCCAAAATCAAAATTTGTTCATTAGGAAGGATGGATCTCCGAGTTTTCACAGCTATGGTAAAAATAAAGTCAGGATCTTATTTCCCATTTTTTTAAAAGAACAAAAGACATGTAGGAAATTACTGGTACATCTCAATAAATTAGAATGTCAATGCAAAGTTATATTGGTCATTTCATATTCAGTAATTCCACTATACACCCATCTAAATCAATAAGTGTAGGTGTCCCGCTCTCTTTCATGGCTGCAGGTTTAAGTTTCAGCATCTTGGCATATAGACTGCTTCTACAAACATCTGCAAAAGAGTGGTTCTAGGAGCTCGGTGAATTCCAGCGTGGTACCATGACAGGATGCTGCCTGTGCCATAAGTCATTTCGTTAATTGTTCTCGGCACTACATATGTCACTGTCAACTGTTGGTGGTATTACAACAAAGTGGAAGTCATTGGACATGAAATCAACACAGGCATGAACTCAGTAAATGCTGACCCCATTCTGATGCAGAGGTGGCCACACTTCCCCAGAGTCAAGACCTTCAAACCTCATGTGAGCTTCAGATTAGCTAAAGAACAGTACATAGAGAGGCAATAGACTCTCAGAGCAGTGGAGACATGTTCCCCGTCTGGCAATCAAATGGAAGGGCCTGAGTCTGGTAGTTGCCAAGAGAACAGCATCTGCTTGACTGCACTGTTTCAAGGAAAGAGTTTGGTGCAGGGGTATTATGGTGTGGGGCTGATTTTCATGAGTTGGGCTGATCCCATTAGTTCCAGTGAAAGGAGCTCTTCATGCTACAGCACTGCAATACATGTGGACAATTTCATGCTCCATATACTGTGGGAACAGTTTGATGATGGTGCCTGCAGTTCCAGCACAGAATCCTGATCTCAGACTGATTGAGCAGCTTTGGAATGATTTAAAGCAAATACTATGAGCCAGGCCTTCTTGTCCAACATCAGTGTCTGACCTTACAAATGCTTTCCTGAAAGGATGTTTAGATATTCCCATAAACACACTCCTAGACCTTATGGGAAGCCTTCACAAAAAGTCGAAGGTATGGGATGTCAATCAAGTTCAGATGTTTTTGAAAGTAGACACGCAAATAGTTGTGAATATTAGATGAGACACAGAAATGTTAAGTTATAGCTATTTTAAGACCTGCATAACCTGCAGACTGCTGACTTCATGGTCAGTGGCACTCTTCTCAATGGGGTTACACCAGAAAAGGTCACTTCTAAAGAAGCTTGCTGTTCAGAATGTTGTATTCAATCATATAAATGAAAAGTTAGGAGGAGGGAAAAATGTGCTAGATAAAACTGCACAAGCAACAAGGGTAACTGCAAACTTGAGAAGATTGAAAAGTAAAACACCAAACCCATATGAGTCGTCTGTACTTTTTAAATGCAGGAACTATAGATTTGGAGGAGCGGTTGCAACCCAGGAATATGTGCCCACCAGTGTAATGATACATTTAGGAACATCAAGATGTTTTAGAGTAGAACTTCTGAGACCAAGCTTTTCGGATTAGTCACCTACTCATTTTGTACTTAATCACCAAATTCTGTTAATGTGCGTAATCAACCTGGTACTTTAGAGTCTGTGGTGGAAAGTCCAGTGGAGTACAGAGGTTCCTTACAGCCAAGTTCTTAGAACTAAAAGTTCTGTATAGCACCATTCCAAACACACACAAAGTACCTATCAAACAGAATCTAAACAGAACATTAGTTTGGATTAAAGCAGGTTAGAGCTTAGAAGTGAAAGATCAAATTAAAACTGGGACTTTCTTGTTTTTAGGCTTCCGATGGTCTGTACCTCCAGAATAAAATCAATATGTTCATATTAGATGTCCCATCTGTTTATCTGGAGGTTTCTGCTCAAACATCAAATATGAAAGATGACTCAACACAACAGAAAGAAAGTTATGAACTGTTCTCATTTATACATTTTTGACCTTTACAGAAAAATAAGCTGTTTCATTTTGTTTATAGCCGAGGAAGAGATCTCGTTCCCCCCCACCTACCGTTATGAGCGAGGCTCAAGGGACACATATGTGTGGCAGAAACAGAAGGCTACAGGGGTGAGTTCAGGAGTTAAACATCACAGCTGGTACTAATCTGCATTTCCTTTTTACGTGGGTCCGAAGGAACATTCTGCTTTGTGTTGCTCTTTAGATGAGGACCAATGTGCCATCATGGTGTGACCGAATCCTCTGGAAGTCCTACCCAGAAACGCACATTGTGTGCAACTCCTATGGTGAGACAGAGGAAACAAGACAGATTTGTTTCTGTGCCTTAGCACACTTTTGACTTTTGACTACATTTTGATGGCTAACTGTGGGCTTTTTCCAGGTTGTACAGATGATGTTGTGACCAGTGATCATTCCCCTGTGTTTGCTACGTTTGAGGTTGGAGTGACATCTCAGTTTGTCTCCAAAAAAGGTAAAAGTGTTTTAAATCACAGCTGACAGCTTGGGATAATATAACCCTGCTTTAAAGCGTAATAATTCCCTCTTAAGGGAATTAGTTACACTCGATTTTATTTAGGGGTATCAGAGTGAAGGAGATTGAATACCAAGGCCCGCCACATTTTTCAGATTTGCACATGCTACAAATTATGCACCTCTTTGGTTTAGTATATGTGTTTTCAAGGTAATATACATTACTTGATGCTAGTTAGATGGCTCCCATTGTTCCTTTAAAATCCACACCTCCCCACTCATGTTTTTACTCTCACTCATCCCGTCCTCTCTCGCCCTCCGTCCCCCATTCTCTAATCTTCGCTTCATTTTTTTTCCTCTGTAGGTCTACCAAAGTCTTCAGAGCAGGCCTACATCGAGTTTGAGAGCGTTGAGGCCATCGTGAAGACGGCGAGCCGGACCAAGTTCTTCATAGAGTTCTACTCCACTTGTCTGGAAGGTGACTCAAAAATCCTCTCAGTGGAAACAGAAATCCTACACCCAACTACAGCTCAGACTTTCTTTTCACACAAAAAAACATGAATGTGATAAAACTTACAGCTTCTTGTTTTTGCGCCTTGATCCTTCCCTCCCTCCATCCCTCCTTCCCTAAATCCAGACAGTCAGTATTCCTTTCAGCCAGCATCCATTTATTGACCTGTGCTGCATGTGTACATGTAAATGAAACGTCTCGCTCCTCTTTCTTCCCCATCTCCCTCCCATCTTGTTCCCTTATCCCCCTGCGTTCTTCTCCACGTTCCTCTGCATTTTTTAACTTTAGAGTTTAAGAAAAGCTACGAGAACGACAGCCAGAGCAGCGACAATGTGAACTTCCTGCGTGTGGGCTGGACCAGCAAGCAGCTTACCACCCTCAAACCTCTCCTGTCGGAGATCGAGTACCTGCAGGACCAACATCTGCTGCTGACAGTCAAATCAGTGGATGGATACGAGTCCTATGGTAAGAACAGATCATTGTGATGTGGACAAAGAGGGGGGAGTTTGTGGCAGCCCTAATGACCATCAACTGTGTTGTTTTTGTTGTTAGGAGAGTGTGTGTTGGCCCTTAAATCAATGATTGGCAGCACTGCCCAGCAATTCCACACCTACCTGTCCCACAGAGGAGAAGAAACAGGGAACATCCGGGGGTCAATGAGGGTCAGAGTCCCAGCCGAACGGATGGGCACCAGGGAGCGGCTGTATGGTAATGTAACAGTGTTGAATCAGAGGCAGGTGCAGGCAGGGAGTTTAAATAAGAGGAAAAAACCCTTAGTGGGTCTTTAGGTCTTTAGTTTTTTATATTTGCAGGCATAACTTATTCAGTTCATTTAGATTTACCATAGTTCTCAGCGTCTCAGGTTCGATTGAACTGTTGTTGTGTTTCAGAGTGGATCAGTGTGGACCAAGATGAGACAGGCGGACCCAAAGGGAAATCCACCATGATGTCCAGAGCGGGACACGAGTATGTGAAGTCAGTACAACGCTGCTCTTCTACGTTTGGTGCCATGTCTGTTGCATTTACTCTTGTGTAGCTTGACTGCTGCTTAATGATACTGAAACTAACCAGGTCATCTCATAAAACTGCACAATTTAAGGAGAACCGGTGGCTGGGAAAGGTCAAAAGAACAAACCAACAAAAAGCTTTTGCTTTGTTGTTGCTCACTCAGCTGAGGTGGCTGTCTAAAACTAGGAAACTAAAAGCTCATGAGACACGCTCTAAGAATATTTTATCGATTGCTAAAATGTGCAGTTCGCAGCTTGACCCTGCCCTGCGTAAACTTTGTTGACATTACGGCAGTTTTAACCTCCATATTCATATCTGTCATAGTATTCGTTATGCATCTCCTAACATATATATCTACATTAGTTAGTTTTAACAGAAATGCTATTATCTCACATTTTGACAGTCGTTATATTATAAAATCTCTGTACTGGGTTAGAAATCTTTGTGAAACATTTTCGTGCACCAGCCGTGTATAAACAACACAACCTGTAGACACTTTGTCCAGTTTGTGTCGAACCAGAAACCATGTATTTGTCTTCATTTTAAGCAGTCAGACAGGAAAGGAACATGCTCACAAATAGGAAGTTTATTGTGAAATGTATGCCACTGGTTTAATGAGATACTGACTCTGCAAATTAACAGTTTATTCCTACAGCTTTAAATATGGTTTATAAATGCTGTTTAAAGTTAAGATAACACATAATCATAAACTATATAAATATTAATATTGATTCTATGTGTCAGAAAAAAATAATTATTGTACAGGAAGTAGAAGATCTTCTTTGACATTATGAGACTGAAACTGTGTCAGGGAACCGAAAAACCTTCATTTTACATAAACTAAAACAGAAATAACTACAAACAAGTTCTGCTTTTCAATATTTTTTGTAGACAAATGTGTTAATATTTTTATATTTGGCACAATCTAAATACCACATGACCCAACTGAGCCTGCAAGACAAACTAGATTATCGAGAAAAGAGTTTTTCAGTGAACAGACATTTAAGGATAAGATTTAAGACATGTTATTAACATGTTTCATCTTGATTGTGGACCTGCAGTGGTTGACGCTGTTGCCTTTGAACCCGGCCTGGGCTCTTTCTTCATGGAGTTTGCATGTTCTTCCCGTCCATGCATAGGTTCTTCACGTTTGGACTAAAACTGAAATAAACATTTCACTAAAACTTTTTATTTTAAATTGTTTTAACACAGAGGTATTTAATCACTTGGTGGTTTGAAATTAAAATCAGTGTGCGGAATATCTTTTGGTATCCGAAAGCTTTCGTCGGTACCCTGCAGTCCTGTTTTTGAGCTGTATGCTAACCTGTTTTGATTTTTCTTGGGTGCAGACAGTCTGCAGTTCGTAAACAACTCGGAGAGCTGGGAAAGGTCAATGAGGAGGGGGAAAAAAGCTGCAAGGAGGAAACTGCAGCAAGGTACAAACTCATTAGAGACACTCATGTTACCACAAAAATGAACCAAATAGATAAACCATCCGCAACTAAGGAGAGATTAAAATACGGGATGTTTTCCTTTCGTCTGCACAGACCCAAACAGGACACACCAGACGGGGATTCGTCTATCGGAAAAAACAGCTTCAACAATCCTGCCTACTACATCCTGGAGGGCGTTCCCCACCCATCGGCTGCTGCTCTTTCTCCTGAGCTCCTCCCGTCTCCTACCTCTCCAACCGCTCCGGCTGTTAAAGCCCCACCTCCCTCAGCTGGGGCTCGTACCAAACCACCTCCTGCGACCTCTGGGCTCACTCACTGCCGCAGAGGTGTGGCAGGACACCTAGCCCACGGAATCAGCGAGGAGAGCTCCTCAGAGGATGATGGAGGTGCCGCTCTGGCAGGTGCTCAAGGAGGAGGCGTTGCAGGAACAGTCGGAAATACGCTGAATCGCCCTCCTCCTGACTTCCCCCCTCCTCCTCTCCCTAAGGGAGCTCTAGAGACCGTTGCAGAGGCCCAGTTCAGCAAGCCTCGTTCTCTTTACCCGGACCTGGCTGAGGTCAAGATCCCATCAGCCTGTCCTGGTGGGCCTCTTGGCCTGGGAGAGGGTTTTAGGCGAGGGGGAGGGGGGGCGTTGGACGATCAGTCCTGCTCTGTGCTGCAGATGGCAAAGACTCTGAGTGAGAGTGAGTTTCCAGGACAGCCTCCCCGAGCTCCCTCCGCGCCACCACCTGTTCGAATACCACCAATTGGTATTCTGGATGCGTGCCGCACCTTCCCACCCAGGAACCCTATCCCAGAGAGCATTGCAGAGGACATGCCAGAGGAGGTGAGAAAGGTTACTTACATACTGTTTAGCTCAATGTTATTCATACCCATGGTATGGTTATACAGTGTAACGGCTGCCAGGAGGAGTGACCTGTGTGAAAAAAGTTCTAATTGGTGCAGAATTGTGAAGTACAAGAAACCTTAAAAGGACAGTTTCTTTCATGCTTTGATCTGAAGCCTTCCATGCAGCTCTGGCTGCATGCTTAGAGATGTTATGATGCTGGAAAGTGAACCTGCACCCCAGTCTCAAGTGTTTTCCAGCCTCTGACAGGTATTCTTTGAGGTTTGCTCTGTGTTTAGCTCCACCCATCAACTCTGACCAGCTTGCCTTTCCCCTGCTGAAGGAAGAAATCCCCACAGCATGATGCTGCCACCACCAAGTTCATGTTCTTTTTGTCCTAAACCATGTTTAGGACAAAAAGGTAAATCTGGTTCTCATCTGACCAGAGCACTTTCTTCCACATGTTTGCTGTGTTCAGTAATCTTTCAGCAATGATTCTGTTCCTGGTTTATCACATAGAGGCTAATGAAACACATTGATGTTTGTGGTTGTAACAATAAAACCTTTTGAAAGGCACTGTAAACTTTTACAGCTGCAGTGCAGATTTGGTGTAATATTTCTCTGTTTGACCAGAGAATTCGAGTTTCCTTCTCCAGTTTCAGCTCCTCAATATTTCGTGCCATATAATGGTGTAACAGTGGTTGGCATACAATAGGTTTTGCAGAAGCTGCATTGAGCTGAGATGTATTTAGTTGGTCCTGCGTTTCTCTTATTCAGGCACTCTGGGGCAGCAGTAGCTCATCTTTGTCTGTGGGAGAGTCGTCAGTGGGGGAGTGGCTGCAGAGACTGGGCCTGGAGAAATATGAGGAGGGGCTTCTGCACAACGGCTGGGACGATCTGGAGTTCCTCAGGTAGTCTTCACAAGCGTGGACCGTCTGTGCTTGGATTAATGCAGTGGGAGACTGAAATGGAAGAACTGTGTAGCAAGTGACCTAGAGTGAAAGAAAACTAGAGGAAAAGCTCCTAAAAGATGTGCTCTTTGTTGTATATCTACATATTTTAAATGATGACAGTAATAGCACATTAAAATTAGAATTGTAAATGAATGATTTTGAAAAAATTTAAATGAACATCATATTAACTTTTGATGCCCAGTTTTGAATTAACTGTGGATTATGTCACAGGTTGAAATGTATGCATACACTCTTATTAATGTTGGGATAAATGTCCTTTAGCGAGTTGCAAGGAAAGCTAAAGCAACAAGCTTCTGACATAATCATGGCTGCATATTTACTCAGTTCTAATTTTCAGAAATAGTTGAGCGATGCAATTGTGAATATGAATATATTAATATTTAATATTAATACTTTAATATTTATTAAATAATATTTCGGTCTGTTAAGGGTTGTCCTGTGAATACCAGCCCAATAAGGCGGTGGTAATAGGACAAAATCAAAAGGGTGAGCCAAGCTCTGACATTATTGAACAGCATAAACTCTGCACACACATGGAATGAATTCACACAATTTTTTAAAATACACGAATTTATTAACAAAAATGAGTCAACTCAAAGTCAAACATATTTCAATCAACAAACTCTTTACTAGGCTAAAACAATCCAGCTAACTACCAAGCAGAATTAAAGAATAATGAAGACTAATGGGCTATGTACAATATAAACAAGTTGATTAAAGATGATTGAAAATCAGGACTGAAAGAGTGATGCAACATTACCATGCAATGTTCATGTTTGAGAACCAAGGATTATCTTGAAGAATCTGGAAGTGAAGTTAAGTTAGTCTTGGAACTGACTTAGGTAATAATCAGCAAACGTTAGACAACCATTCACAATGCAAGATCAGATAAAATGTTTTGCTGAATAAAACCAACCTTCTGGATGACTAATTCTCAATGGTGTTTAATTAGCTGCTGTTGTTTATTAAAATAATATTTAAGGAAATATTATTTTGAATAAGAACCAAATCTTTCTGGAGAAATTGGCTTAATGGTGTTTACTTAGTTTTCAAGTTTAGTAAAACAATATTTAGGGAAATATTATTTTACTAGATTGAAAACTAACAACCTTTATGGGTAAATGATCTTTAGCAGGCAAGCACGTGTTCTTAGCTGTTAGCGGTTGAAGCCAACAAAAGAAGCTTATAGCTTATCATCAGAATCAAACACATACCCTTAAAATACCATTAATGAAAGGGTTAAAATGCATAAGTATGGGCGGCACGTTATGGCCGATCTTCTGTGTTTAAAATCATCCTTTAAATAAAGTTTGTCTTATCTTAAAAAAAAAAAAACACAGAACACAAACTGAGCACATGTGCTGAACAGATAATCTGCTAGCACTAAGATGGCTGAGTTTCAACACAAGCAATCCAAACGTCATAAAACGAAAAATGTTTAGATTTTTTCATTCTAAACTACTTCTCTCTCTGCCCAAACCTAACTTCTTATGTGAACCGTGCTGAGGAAAAGTTGTCCGGGCAACGAAGTTGAAGAAAACATCCACAGTGAACAAAGGGTTAACTTCTAGCTAACCTCCGTAGCTGTTGGGTGGGTGGCTCGCTCTGCCGGCCGGCCAACCTGCACATTACTGTCTTAACCACGGTGATGCGGTCCCGTTGTCCTTCCTTCAGACCAGGAAAACTGCTCCACTCGGCGTCATAGAGACAGGGTCTCTGCTTGGAACTCTCTGAAACACAGTTTGCTTCTGTAGACCTCAGAGAGAAAAGTCAAGCAACGCTTGTACCTTAATTACCCCGTTCATGAATGAATACCGGATACACAAACAGCAATTCATTCCTACTTAACTTAGTGCATATGATCACGTGATCGTATGACACTCTTGGATCCAGTTTGAAGAGTTAAGTCTGTTTGCCAGCAAAGAGACATTAGCACGCTGTGTCCCTCTGTCCAGTTTCACTGGGGACCCGTGTGGAAGAGACAGGATGTAGGAAGAGCGGTGTTTTTATTTGGACAGTGACGTCACGGGAAGTCCGCTGTTACCCCTTTTTCCTGGCTGTACTGATAGTAGGTTAATGCGATTTATTTTGAAAGTTCCAGAAAAGCTCATACTGGCCATTCATGTTGTCCCCATGGCTGGGGTCCCAACACTGATATAGTATGTAAGTTTCCTGCGCTGCGTTGAAGCTGACATAGGTCCAGCTTAATGTTGGCATTTTTGTCGCAGTTGCATCAATTTTGAACCTTCTGACTCAAACTGTCACCCTCTGATGAAAGGAAATTGGTGAAGATGTTTACCAACGACCCAGAGGCTCGAGCCTGTCATGAACTGGAAGCTGCAGGAACAAACCGGCTCCAAACCAAAAACTTTAGGGTTTTCTGACACTTTAGGCTGCTCACACAGACAAGCAAAATGCTTCATAGAGAAATGTGTTATGGTCAGAGGATACAAACATTGAGCTGTTTGGACAAAATGACAAGATGAATGTTTGGAGAAGTCTAGATGAAGGTTTCAAACATAAAAACATGGTAATATTTGTTAAGCATGGAGGTGGCAGCATGATGCTGTGGGGCTCTTTTCTAGCCAGGGAACTAGTGCATTGCGCAAAATGTTTGGAAACATGAAAGTGGAGGACCAGCTCCATATTCTTCAACTTCTGTTCAAATCAACAGCTAAATGGCTGAAACTTGGACACATTTGGATGTTGCAGAAGGACAATGATGGTTAAAACAGGCTAACATTAAGCTTCTGGAATGGCCCGACTTTAACTCTGTTGAAAATGTATTGATTGTACATAAAAGCTTGGTCTGTGCAAGGAAACTAACCAGTTTAATTAAGCTCTACCGACTGTGTCAAGAAGAGTTGTTAAATATGCAGCCAACATGATGCCAGAACCTTGTTGATGGCTACAAAAACGCGTGGTTTCTCTGCAGCTTGTTGTGGGAGCTTTTCCAAATATTAGATATTTGAGCCGGTATTGTATTATTTTGACCTTACGTGGATTAAGGAAAATGCACAATAAATTCAAAATTGTCCACTCAATCCTGATTTTTAAAATTCTTTGTAGTTGTTTTTTGTATAAGCAAAAAAACAACCACAATGAGAGGAGCCATGATGAGAGCAGCAGTTCAAATAAACCATTAAATACCCGAAATTAATCTGACCAGTAATGAGTTCATGTAAACCTCTGATCAGCACTAAAACAGGGACCTCAGTTCTAGTTCTCATGTATTTCCCACTGTCATTTTCTTTTGTTTTTTTCCAGTGACATCACTGAGGAGGACCTGGAAGAGGCCGGAGTGCTGGATCCTGCCCACAAGCAGATCCTGCTAAAGAGCCTCAGGCAGCAGCAGCAGCAAAAATAAACTGCAGCAAACTGGTCTTTGACTCATCTTAACCGACATGGAGCCACACCAGTTCCTAACAGGCCGGATCTCAGCTGAACCGACCCAGTCCGTGCTGGAACCTGCTAACTGATGCCAGACAGTGCCTTCTGAGAGAGAATTGCACTCCATTTGTACTTTCAAGAACACTTGGTGACCCAACGTCCTCTTTCATTTGTACTGTATGTTTGTTGTTATTGTTATAGATGTGGCCCTATTTAATCATTTCAGTCCTTCGAGCATCACTACAGAATCCCTTGCTGTGAATGCAGTAAGAACATTATTTCCACATAGTTATAACGGTAAAACTGATGCATGGGGGCGGTGCAATGTATGCTGTGACATAAGATCTGACCTGTGGCTGCAAGACATTTAAAGCACATTTCCTTTTTTACTTGGGAACTGGATTCTGAATGAGGAGTCATTAAAAACTGGGCAGATTTGAGACTTTCAAAGCCTAATTTTTGGAAATCAGAGTTTGGGAAGAGCTGTAGGTTCTGGGATTGGAACGAACAGAATGTAGCGACAGAAATGAAGCTAACTAGGCGATTTTCAAATAATCGGAGCTCACTTTTTTTTGGTCCGATCATGTATTTGGTAATGATGTCTGGGCCACAGTTTGTTTGATTTATGGTTGGTAGTCAGTGACTCTGCATGTATTTATAATTATAAGTTTATTTTTTATTATAAAGGGAATTTTCAGCTAACCAAATTGATGCATTTAGAGCTAGAACTGTGTATTTTCACCTCGATGCAGCATTTATGTAACCCACTGTTCTCGCGCGTCTCATACTGACATCTTGCAATACAGAAAAAAAAAAAAGTTTACCATAATGTAAAGTTATATTTATCCGCAGACGATGTGCAAGTACGGAACATTTCCTGTAAAACTGAGTAAGGATGACTATAAATTTACAAACACACATCAGGTCATATATGCTGCACAAAGGTCTGATGAGACTGAATATTACATCTTTTAAGCAGCTACATTTCCATTTTCTGAGCTGGCATTCGTGTACTTTGTCACATTTTTATTTTCTTCATTTCATCTGTTTTAAATGCCGCAGTGTTCAGGGAATTGGTTAATATAGCCGAGGAGATTTGCAAGAACAGATTTAACTAGCCATCATAATGTTGTTTATGGTTAAGAGCTGATTTTATGATTTAATTGTCATAACTGGAGATGTTTCTGTTTTTTAGGTCCATATTTTTAGGTACTTGGCAATATTTCCCCTCTTAACACATTGTTGGGCTCGTGTTTCCTAATTTTACCAGCAGATGGAGCTGTTTCCCCCTTACACAGCCTCCCTAGACGCTGATTCTGGAAACTTGAGGAACAAAGTTTTTTACTTGTTAACCAGCGGTTTGCCAATGATTTCCTTTTTCAGTAATGCTTTACAACATTTTTATAGGGTCACACTTAACTATTTACTGTCTTTACACCTTACAGTGAAACAATATTAGAAAAAATCCTCTAATGAGTCTTCGGATGTAAAAATCAAGCCCTGGACATTTTTTTGTGGAAACAGATTCCCAGTTTGTTGTTCCCGGTTTTCTTTGTGGTTTACTGATTTCAAACAGCCAAACAGAAATGCAAACATGTCATTTAAATGTGTCTAATCTTTCCAAGCCTTTCAGTGTTCTCAATGATGTGAGTGTTTATATATGTGTGTGTTTGTGAAGTAGAGACTTACCTGTGTTATTTTTCACCTCCTACACTCCATTCAGCTTTTATGTAGCCTTGTGCTTTTGGTTGTATTAAGTTAATTATTCACCCTTGTTTTGTTTGGGTTTTTTTTTTTCAATTAAAATCTAATATTTCTCCTTATTTTATAGGTTCGCTCTTTTTGTCTAGTCTACTGAACCGTTCATATTTTTAATTTCAGGAACTCCTTGAGTCCGATGTATTGCAAAAACACCACATTTTGTCACATGCAAGAAACCAGATCATGAGATGTGTCACATAGTGCCTTCATAATGTAGATTTATTAGAATATCCAGAGTAGTGCTATAACCTCTCATTCACCAGAGCTCCACACATTCCTGTGAGACAGATGCTTTGCAGTGAAGTAGATCTGTAAAAGCAAAAAAAAAAGGTGGGACAACTATCTAATATTTATATTACTATCTACAGAATTTACAGCAACTCAAAGACATGTGAAAAATATTAATAAATACATGTTTTTTTATTCTGAGGAAACAGAAAATTTACCAGCAGTTTTGCTTCAACAAGCCCAAGGTTGAGGCATTAAGGGACAAAACTGGACATTTATGTAAGTTTAGAACAAATAATCCTGCGTTAGTCTAAAACGCTGATGAAAGCAGGTTGAAGGAAGGGAAAGCAACCGGTTGCCGTGCTTTACCAGCAGCAGAACAGATCAGTTATGCAGTTGGACCCATAGATTTGCAGGGTGTGCTCAGCTCTGTGGATGTGCAGTAGGCTTAAACTGGAAGTTTGGCTCAAAAACCTGCACCCTTTAGAGTTTGAACAAAGTGGAAAGTGTTTTCTTAGAGGTCAGAATTCGACGTGTTGCATATGAAGGAGGGAATGAGCTGATCTGGGGAGGTGTCTGGTCTGAACCCAGCAGCTCTAATTGGATTTTGGTGGCACCCCCACTCCGCTTGGCAAAGAGATTTGGGGGCATTTCACAAAAGTCTGTGTATCTAGTTGTGCTTGAGGGTAAAGGTTTGCTTTGTTTCCTCAGCAAAGATCGGTGATGTTTGGATTTCTGCTTTTAGGTCGTACCTGACCTCCATAAGTCGTCGGAGCTGCTGCAGAGTGTGGGAATGTGGGTATGCAACAAAGACAGAGAAGATGCAAGGAACTGGGGGCTGTACTGTAGAGTTCAATGTCATTAAATAGAGAAAGTCTTTCAGTTTGGTCTTAGAAAGGAACAACTCAGGTGAAAAGTAGTCACAGGAATCTGTCCATGTCCAGGTAGGTTCTGTACATCTGCATAACATGCTTGAACTATCAGACCTGTATTATCTGAGCTCTGACCAGAACATGATGGGCTTGTTTTGATTCTCCAACTAAAAAAACATTTGAAGCTCTTATCTGTTCCTGATTGGTCCTTGTCTGCTCCCCCTGTTTGCCTCAGAACAGATTTGTCTTGATGGCAGGATTGGGTTTTCTGTGGAAGGAGGACAGGACTCCAGCGAAAGGCCCGGTCATACTGTCCGCCGGCTGCCAGGCCTTCAGAATCTCCTGAGTCTGAGCAGCCGGCTGGGCCACAGCCGGGTTGGACGGCCCCAGGCTGGACCAGCTGGGCGGCTTCAGCCCCTGGAGGACCGGGGAGCTGGACGCGTTGGTGTAGACACTGTTGGCGGGGGCCGGGCTGGGGCTCAGGCTGGCGGGGCTCCCCAGGTTTCCGTTGGCCGAGCCGGGCAAGGAGGCGGTACTGTCGGGTGTCGGGCTGCAGGTGGACTCTTTGGACTCGTCATCATCTGACGAAGATCTTGTTTCTCCGCCTTTCTTCCCCCCAGAGCTGCTGCTGTTGCTGCCAGTGTTGCCACCAGAGCTGTTGGCCTTGGCGTTGGCTGCCCGCTCTTGCTTGCGGAATTTGGCACGCCTGTTCTGGAACCACACCTGTAGGCACAAACACAGGAACCTTAGGACCGATGGATGAAAACTGGTTGGTATGCAATAGCAGTCACCAAGAGGGCACCAGGAGGGGCAATGGATTCAACCCCCAATCCAGACATCTTTATGTGTAATGTCATTTATTAATATGAAAATGAGGAAACCACGTTTTAATGAGGCACAATATTTGTTCATTAATCATAAAACTCCTCCGTTTATGGGGTCCCACCCCCCAGAGTCATTACTGGCCACCCATCTAAGGAGCCTACTGGAGGCGACCCTGTGCAGGAGAAAAGAAGAAAAGCCTGATCCCCGCACCTGCACCCGGGCCTCGGTCAGGTCTATCTTCAGTGCCAGCTCCTCTCGGGTGTAGATGTCTGGGTAGTGCGTCTCGGCGAAGACCCGCTCCAGCTCCTTCAGCTGGGAGCTGGTGAAGGTGGTCCGGATGCGCCGCTGCTTCCTCTTCTCGTTCAGCCCAGAAGGGTCCGAGAAGAACTTGTAGGGGACTGAAAGGGAATAAAAAAAGTTAAATTTTTTCATGGAACAAACACAATATGCATATGAACGGAATTTCAGTCCGCAGGGAAATCACTGCCTAAAATCGCAGCGTCCCTTTGAATGCTCACGGATATTTTTAATTAATAAAAAGTTTGTAGATTTTACAAAAAGAGACAATTTAAATAAATAAAAATATTTGCCAACTTTTTTGAAAAATCTAGGAATGTGCCACATATATAATTATTATGTTTCTCATCTTTAGAATTAAAAATGTACATTTTGTTTATTTCTGCAAATGCTCTCAGAAATTACGTGTATTCTGAATTTATTGTATTTCATGTCAATGCATCTGATATTTTAATTTTAGACACGGTGTGCAATATATTTGGGTTCATGCCTAACGTGTATAATTAATAGTAGCTAATAATAATAAAATATGCAGATTCGTCGAGGTTTCAGTGTGGAAATGAAAAAAATGGCATGTTGAGTTTAAAATGTTTAAACTAATATGTTATGTAAATGTGGAAAACAGATGTTAAATATACATGGTATTGGCTCATTACTCTTTTAAACCTTTAATGATTTTGCCTAATCGTGCTCACAAAATTATTAATATGATACTGAGATAAAGAAAAAAAAAAACACATTTTAGTGTCATGGCCTCGAAAGTTGAGCGATTTCAGTTGTTAAAAGTAACCGATCATTTTTCTTTTTGCCACAACTAAAAACATTAAAAAAAAAAAAAAGAAAAATAAACGCAGCTTTCCAACTTGCTCCTCTTGCCTTATAAACTGCACAATTAACAAGAAGTCTTTGGAGCCGAGTAAAACAGCCGTTTCCTACCGGAGGAGTACGGTGTGGGCTGGTGCTCTCGCAGGGCTCCCAGCGTGCAGCTGGCCGTGCTCAGCGGCGTGCAGCCCGGGTTGGAGAACGGCCCGCTCCGGATCGGGTTGTACTGGAAGGAGCTGGCCTGGCTGCAGGAGCTGAAGTCCGCGTAGGCCGACGCTTCCATGGCCGCCATGCAGGAGTCGTAGGAGTTCAGGTAGGAGTAATCCATCTTATACATGGAGGTGAGCCGGTGCAGACACCGGTCCGCGGATTTCACGCAGCTGCTGCTTGTTTATGGAGGTAACGGCGTGTCGGATTTAGGCTTTTCTCTCGAGAATCTCCGACTTTTTTCCTCTCCCAAACTCTTTTAGTTTGTATATCTCTGTCTGCAGAGTTTCCCCCTGGATAATCCAGATGTTTTCTCCGTCTTTACCTCCCTCTGTCTGTGCGTGCCTTCAGCTGTGCTCTCCTCTCCGCGCTGCGCTCCGTTTGACAGCGCGCTGGGTCTCGCGCGGTGCTTATAATAAACTCGGTAGCGCGCGAGACAATAGCGAAGCGGTGGTCTTGTTTCCATGACAATGCCACCAGTGAGTGAGCGTGGAAACGGACTGCCCCTCCACCCCATCTTCCCCATCCTACCAGTGCTCGTTGCACCGCCCACGCGGTCCACGGGATGAGTTTAAGCAGCAGTCTACCAGACAAGCAGCCTTTTCTCGTTCAAATCAATTATTAAGCCCATGCTTCCATGATCGGACGTATCTAATTCTGCTGGGTTTCACCTTTCCAGCTCAGCCCAGATGTGACGAGAAATAAACATCACCCTTGTGTTTCCATGTAATCGCGTTAATTTTGCACGGAATATTCAGTTAAGGGCTGTTCTGTTTATTTATATAGCATGAATTCAGCAAATGTTTTCTCAAAGCACTTTATAAGACAAACAGGTTCAGTTCATTTTCGGGAAATACATATCAACCCGATCGCATCCAGTCATAGGCAGATTCACATGCATTTCGATATATTCCAGTTCGATCCTATATAGTTATAATTATTATATACTGCAGTCAAATTCAATTGGGTTTATTTACAATTTATGGTATGTAATCTATAGCTGGGAGCTGGGGTTTTTGGATCAAGACGTTGAAATTTGAATATGCCCATAATAATCCTCATATAAAGGGATACTTTAGAAACTTTCAAAATGCTGGTTTTAAATTGATAATAATAGTAATAATAGTGTGGGTTTGGCGTTATAGACTTTGCCGCAAATTTTATGAATGAATGATTTAGATATTGTTTTTGAAATTTAGGGTCTAATTTTTTCCTATTATAATAATTTATACAACCTTTAAAAAAATTAATATTTTAATTATATTATATTCTTATTGGCATAATCCCTGTAAGACCCTGGTGCAGAAGCAGGCCCCGCGATCCTCCAAAAGCTGGTCAGTAACACTGCGTCTCCAACTGATGCGCAGAAGCAGCCGCAGCTCCTCCAGCCGAGTCTTTATGTGAGGGAAAACGTCCAGATGTGACGGTGATTGGCGAGATTAAAAGCTCTGATTTGATTCCGATCACTTTTTACCGACGTGTCACCAGAGTGCGCGTCAGTTTGACGTATCGGACCGGAGAGAGGGGGGAACTGCAGCGGCTGCGGAGACGAGCGCGGCGCGACGCGACGGGCTAACCATAAACGCATTGACGCTCCATAAATTGGTTTAAGTTTATTGTACGGTGTCATACAATGTGATAAGTCATATCCCGCGCGGCCCCTCCGTCACACAGAGGCTCTAAAACCGGGAGGCATTGCTGGAGCGCAAATGCTCTCCAAACATTGTACGGATGCTTTTTCTTTTTACTCTGCTGCTCCCTGCTTTATGTGCGCCCTTGGTAAAATTAACAGGCTTTTTATTAGAGGGTAAATTTCACCGAATAACATGATCCACAAACCAAAATTACGTTGTGTGCGTACAGGAGGAATTAATTGAGTTTGGTCTGCGTGCCCGCGCGTAAAATGTCATAATAAAGGCTCAAAAGTGCGCGCTCTTATCTCTGCTTGACCAGAGGCTGCATGATGATGTTCCTTAATGGCATTAACTTGCCACACGCACGCGCATGCGTGCATTCACCACTCCGTGTTCACTTCAGTAATAATAAGATCTGTTTACAGCAGTTGGGTGGTTGGAGAGAGTCGGAGGATGAATGAGGCGGGGACGCTCCCCTTGCTCATTTTAAACTGCAGTGTGCAGCAAAAAAAAATCTACTTTTTGTAAGTTAAAAAAAAAATAAGGTTTTTTTATAGTTTATAAAATTAACCTTAATCATAATGCTAAAATCTTTAGTGGTAAGCTGACTCGACCCAGGGCACATGCAAACTGAGTTGCTGTCTTCAGGATTCAGGCCGGTGGAAGCTACATGGGTGTTTGACTTCTCACTCAGACTACAAACAATCGTTGGCTAGCCCTGGTTAAACATTTCCTGTACATGCACAGGTTTGAGCATGTTGCCTGAAAGAAATAACCCACTGAGCTCCGTTCTTTAATCATGCAATGTTTCCTAAAGGTCTGCACAAATGTTGCAAAGAAAAAGAATCCTATAACAGATTAGATATGTAAGATTATGCTACTATGCACTTTCCTCATATTGCCCATAAAAATTCAAGTACTCATAGTTTATGCAGGCAACTACAGGCACGTTTCATGTGTCCTTAATTCAAGCCTTTTGCAAGTTATGTGTGGACAGGGACAGGCCCGAGGTACAGGCGAACTTTGCAAGTTTATTTAATTGAAAAAGGGACAGCGTGTTTTGTGGGTAATTTTTGGGACCAAAGCGCAGACAGGACCGTGGGATGAGGATTGTAGTGGTTTAATTATAAAATGGACAAACTTAGGAAAATAACACAAAGAGAACAGGACATGGAAGGTGTGAAAAGCAAAAACCAACAGTGAACAAATTACATTTTATTCTGTAACTGTTTATTTTTTTATATAATGCTTGAAGCTAAGTTGATGGTCAAATATCATGCCTGGATATTGTGATTGTATTAATTCCAGTCTTTTCCCTGCAGCAAAATAATGGAGTCTAGGCCAATGTTTACTCTTAAAAAAACTATCCAAATACTCTTGGACACAGGCTTGGAGATGGATATGGGAATTTAACTATTCACATATTTTACTCATGACAGTTGTTATTGTGCAATTTTGGTGTACACGCACAGAATGATGTCATAAGCATACATCTGACATTGCAGTTGGTGGAAAGCAACTTAATAGATCATGCATGTAAAGGCTAAATGACAATGATCCTAAGACAGATCCTTGTGGGACTCCAATGTTTTTTTCAGAAGTGTGATGTTACACTATCAAGTAAATCTAGATGAAATATTACACCCACAGAAAGATTCAAGCGAGTCAGTGTTGTTATTAGTACTGTATGTGATGCTTAACAGTATCAAAAGCTTTCCCCGGTTCAAGAACGTTTCATATTCTTGATGTGATCCAGATATGTTTTTATGCTGGCTTGAGGAAAGTTCGACCCACACTTGGATCATGTTGACAAATGCACTATTTATACCCAGCAAACCCTTCATATTTTGA
Source organism: Crenichthys baileyi (assembly GCA_036173005.1). Classification (NCBI taxonomy): domain Eukaryota; kingdom Metazoa; phylum Chordata; class Actinopteri; order Cyprinodontiformes; family Goodeidae; genus Crenichthys; species Crenichthys baileyi. Next base: position 38,233 of record JAHHUM010002936.1, on the reverse strand, counting down.
TAGTAATGTAAGCAGAGTCATACCTAAAACCGCATTTAATCATTTATGTTGTTTATGTCTGAGCAGGGAAAGCATTTTAGGTACACCATAACCTCTTACAAATACAGTAGGTCCGCTAGTAACAGCCTTTTTTTCCGTGGTTTGCTTGACATCAATCATGGTGCATTAGCTGCGAAATATAGAACGCTAAATAAATAAATAAGAATTTTTCAAAAGCACCAAAATGTTTAAATGCCAGGCAAAAATAAAAGGGCAAAAAAGTAAAAAAAAAATTCAAAAAATAGAAATGCGAAAACAAAATTAACGAAAAAGGAAAATAATGTCAAAACAAAGACAAAAAAGCAGGAACAATCTAAAGTGGAGCTCGGTGCGCCTGTTGTGGCTGGTGGGGTTACCTAAAAGTGGGTCCAAAATTAAATTCTGCTTATGAAACCTTTTGCCGGCTCTGTCTGCAAGTTCAACTTCAGGGCACCTGACATAAATCGAGACCTGCATTGCATTGCAGAGATATAATGATGCGTGTAAGTTCAACACAAATTCCCTGTTATTCATAATTTCATGCGAGCTCATTTTATTTTTTTAAATAAATAAATAAGGATAGATTTAGTTGGACTTCTGCAGAGAGGCCCCTGGACGTCCTACAAAAAGCCTCTGTCATTTTGTTCTTCCACTCAGGCCCAACCGTCTGTTGCGCATCTCCGTCTACAGGGTTCAGAGGTGAGTTTACCGAGAAACTTAAACTGTTTCAAAGTTAAACTCGTTCCCGCATCAAAAAGAGCATCCAGGAGCGACTCTAGCTCTCCCGCTTTCAAGCATTTAAACTAATCCCTTCAAAAGGAGGAACCGGTCCCTTCCAGGCCACTAATCCGCCCCATAGGGCTCCACGCAGCGCAGTCAGGGGTTGGCTGGGGGGGGGTAGCCTCTCCTCCGCAGAGGGTTTAACTTTGGACTTTTACATTCATGGGGCCGATGGGCCGGAAACAGTAACGGAGAGCTTTGGCATTCATTGCGTCTGAGTCAACACGGGGGGACACAATGGGTCCCTCAGAGACTCCTGAGGGACCCTGAGAGAGGAACCCTGACTTTACGGATTATAGCCCCGCTGGCCATTAGGGAAAACAGCGTGTGGAGCAGGGAAACGTGCAGGTTGTGTCTAATGAGGAGAGATGATCAAGTGATTCACAGATCATATTATTAAACAACAGAATGTATAATGATTGGAGAGAAATGGCTATGATAAATATAAACTATTTGCAACATTAAATATATCAGTAAGTGTTAAAAAAAATAACAAATTGCCCCTCCCTGATTTTGGACGCAGATTGTCCAGAGTGTTTTCTGACTCCTCTCACTGTAATGGTGTGATGGTCTTCCACCCGGCTGCAGATTTTTGGGACGGGCTCCTATGTAATGGATGGCTGCGATCTCCGACAGAAGACACGCAGAGGTGGAAGGGACAGAGACGTGAGGATAAAGGCGAAATGAGGGATGAGACAAAGCCATGCGGGAGGCCCGTCCAGGTTTGTGTCCATGCCGTTAAAAATCCTAGTGAAGCTGTCAATCAGAGAGGAAGGCTGCCAGCTCCATCCATCACCAACACTTCAAGAAATAAAACATCTCCCATGAGCCTAAAGCAGTTTTTCCTGCTTCAAACATCGGGCAGCTATTGATTCTGGATATTAACCTGCTTGTTGTGGAGCAGGTAAACCCACAAATAAAAGCACAAAGTAACTCTGCATTACGCAGAGTTACTTAGAATGTGGTGTAGAAATAAAACTGGAGCGGATTTTAAACACAACAGCTGCAAAAATAACTTAAAAATTAAACTAACGAAGAGACACATGGTTTAATTTAAATCTTCACATGAGCTCACAGTGTAGACCTTTCTCCTCTTTAACCATCTAAATTAGGCTACAAATTCCGTATAATTTACCACTATGTTGCTTTAGAACTGATGAAGCGTTTTTGTTTATTATATTTTAGCATAATTTAATTAATGATTTAATACATTTCGGTTATTACGAACAAAATTACTTTAATTCACTCACTGTTGAATTTTGGTTTTTTTATATTTGCAATATATACAGCCGAGGTAAACACAATTATATATTGGATGTAAACAAGTTTCTCCGTGCGTTGATCGTTTCCATCATCTTATTTATATTGCATACATAGGATGGAGTTCATGATTTTATATTGCACCTTATTCGATATAAATCACAATAAACAAAAAAAAACCATTTTGTTCTTATTTGTAAACATTCCGCTTTGATTTATTTTGATCAGGACTCTGCAATCTGCTCTCCTGCCCTGCTGCCTGCCTGCAGTGTCACTAAAATGTGTCGTGTCATCGCCCCCTCTTGAAGTCCCTCTTCGCTCCAGAGGTGGATTTGATTGCGCATAAAATAAATTCAGAGCTCGCAGATCCCGCCGTTCACATCGACCTGCGCCTTTTCCAGCAACAGCGACAGCAGAGGATGGCGGCGCGCATTTGATTTGCTCAGTGATGGATGACAGAAGAGGAGAATAAGGCTGAAGTGCCCCAGAGGTCCCGGCGGTACCGCCTGCATGTCCCCGCATATCAGCTCCCCAATTACCAGCACATCCATGCGGGTGAGAGACGGAGGCGACCGCGTCTAAGTTATAAAGCCCCCTCTTCTAAAATATAAAACGAACCACTTTTTTTCCTGATTAAATTGGTTTTCAATATATTCCTGAAAAGTTCAGCTAAGCGTCACAGACGGATCCAGGGCATTTTGAACGTTCGCCGTTTCGTATTTTGTAGATTTGGTTGTTTCATTTCTAACTTTTCCTGGAAGGAGACAGAGCCCCATTTATTTAGGGTAATTTTGTATAATCAACTCATAATTCACCGGAAGGAAATGTGGGTGTGTTACAGTAAACATTATCTACAGGTCGCTCAGAGTTGTTCAGAGTCAGCTGGTCCATTTGGGGATCAGAACCACAATCTACTGTAAACAGATGCAATTAAATGTGAAATTTGTGAGGTTTTAGTATTCTTATATTAATTTATTTATCCCCACGTGTTACGACAGAACTTAACTATCAAGGAAAACAAACTGATGCGCCATGAGATGGAAGTAGGAACAGGTGAAATGAATAGGTGAATGGGGCAAAATGACCCAGAACCATCAGCCGCCAAACATCTGCAGAATGATGCACCACATCAACAGAACATCGATGATAAAGACGCAAAAGGCTAATTTCTGTTTAGATCTACAACGTTAAAGTTATTATACTTGAATAAGAGCTGAATAAAAACCATATCGTACCTCTCCTCAAAAGATGAATTAAAATATTTTAGTCAGTCCAAGGAAACTATTCAGTGACTCCAACACGGACAGGAGGTCGGTCAAGCATTTTTTGGTTTCGTACCTACGCCTTGCCATTTTGTATCAGCCTTTCTATTTCACATCCGTAAACTAACAATTTCATACTTAAACTATTTCATATTTTTCTATTTATTATGAATTATGACGATAAATAGTCACACAGTTTCTCAAATCAGATGTAAATTTTTAATTTGACTTCATTCTAAAGACTGTTCAAAGCAATCACATCCAATTTGCATTGATTGTGGTTCCCATATGGGCCACTTGACTCATGAATATGATAGATTATTATCCCTGAATAACCAAAATAACAGGGTGTCATTTTACTTAGACTTGCTTCCTGTTAGATATTGTTTATTAGTCATATAACCACATGTCCACAATAACAGTATAGAAAATCGCTGGAAATCGGGTTAAAGCGGGTACGAAACGACCACCTGGTATATATGAATTGAGACACGCTCCGTTCAAAGATTTCCTGTGGAAGACAGCAACATTTCTTACCCCAAAAATATGGGTACGAAACGACCAAATCGGGAAAACTACGAAATAACAAAGGGAATCCTCGCGCTTCGTCTTTCAGGTGGCATAAACAGACATCAGAACCAGAATCAAGGGGAAAAGGAGGTTCTCACAAAAATAATATACAGAAATAATATTCCGGAAATTAGATCAGATGTAAAACGTGGGTATCTATCATTCATATAAACTGATACAATCGTTTAAATACATTGTTCGAAACGAAAATAGGAATGGTGCGAAACAGGGACACGAAAAATTTATTTCCTCCTTGGGCCTTATGAAAACAGACACGGAAAAAATCATTATTTGTCCTAAAACTAAAACGAGCCAAACATAATTACGCATCAAAAAGGTTCACCTTGATTTAACTCCAATTTTTCCCAAGCAGATGCACGTTTTAACCCGTCAGATTACATCCATCTCCCTGTGTGTGTGTGTGTGTGTGTGTGTGAGTGAGTCCGCTCTAAAGTTGAGTTGGACACGCATCCATCAGACGGAACATGACGCAGAGCAGCTGCGGTTATTCAACATGCTGCTTACATCTCTCCTGCGGTACCCGGACCCGTATTATCCTAATGGACACCGGCATGTTACTTAAAAAAGAAGCTTTTTTAGGATAAAAAAGAAAAAAAACAACATCTCCCGGGAGACCACAGTGTCTCACACACATACACGCACGCGCTGTGAAGCAGCAGCACAGCTGGAGGAGCGAGGCACGGCCGCGCGCAGGAGAGCTTCTCCAAACACGCTAATTAGATCTGGAGCTCTGGCCTCGCGCTCTGAAAGCAGCCCAGCGGCGGGGCGCGCGGAGCTGTGGAAAGTTAATTGAATTAAATTCCCTCTAAACTAATTAGGCTGCAATCTGCCACGCGAGCTGTCCCTGTGCAAGGTTCGAATTAGGCAGAATGGATTTGTTCCTTTTCTTTAAAAGAAAAGGGAGGACGGGCTGGTGTGTAGCAACCCACCCTATTGTTGTTGGGTTTTTTTATGAAAATGTTTCCCGGTCATCATAACAGAGCAGAAACAAATGCAGTCGCTAAAACGACGGATCGAATGTTTCAAGCAAGATGTGCGTCCAAAGGGACTGTTCAGTGACAAACTGAGGCTCTCTGCAAGCTGCATGAATGAGGCGCATCTTCAGAGCGAGAGCTGAGAGGTATAATTGAGGGGTGGGGTGGGGGATCGATCGCCTTCCTGGGGGAGCACAATGAGAGCCGGAGGGAGGCAGGGAGGAGGAGAGAGGAGCAGAGCGCGGAGGGACATGGATGAAAATGCCCCGTTAACAGCGGGGACAAATATGATAATGGGAGAGCCACTAGTAGTCGTTCATCATTCAGCACCTCCACCTGGCTGCTGCACCTCTCTGAGGCTGCTTGAACACAGCTCATTGCAGGGTTATCCAGAAAATGGAAAGCAAACATACAGATCTGAGGACAGAAAGTCGTAATGCTCCTGTGCTGTTGCCCAATTATCTCTGTTTCTGCATCCTTCTTGCACATTTAACTCTCATCCAGCAGGAGGAGGCGGAGATGGAGAGGCAGAGACAGACAGATGGACAGCAGAGAAGGGAGGAAGGATGCAGGGGAAGAGAGAGGCAGCAGAAGGCAAAATGAGGGGAGATAGAGGGAGGCTATAGGACTATGGAGGGGCCAGGTTTCTGTTTCTCTATAATCTAATCAGAGAAATGGCAGCAGTCAGAAATAGCCTGACGGACAGACTAAGAGCCTCTCCTCTTTCTCCTCCTCTTCTTCTTATTCCTGTCTTCCTCCGCAGGGAAAGGTAAATGGATACATACACACACGCATTCACACACACGCACGCACATGAAAAGCACTCTGGCTTCCTAAAACTATAAAGTGAAGATGCATATGAGGGTTAGAGGAGAAAGATGGGAACAGCCTGGAGGTATCAGAGCAAAAACCTGATCTACTGTCCATATGCAGCCACTTCAACAGTCTGGGGCGTTTGGTGAAACATCTGCTGGCCTGTTGCTCCATGTAGATGGTATTCCAGGAACTTGACAGGTTATTTCCAACACCGTTCAGTAAGAAGAAATTAAGATGAACGTTTCAGATGTTAAAGATACTAGCCAGACACTTCTGTAAAATCAATCCAACTCACTATAAATATGTTTTCATCTCTAAAACAACATATCAGTGAGTTTTTCTACTTTTATTACATTTGGTTGTAAATCACTAATAATCATGATGAAATCTACCCTCCCATCAAAAGGCTGCCAGAAACAGGCAGGTGACGCCACATAAATGCCTTTGAGTGTATCTGTTTGTCTTTCTCTTGTTTTGTATTTGCATGTTTTTAATCAAAGTCCTTTCAATGGGTTTACTAGTATTCCGTTTGAAGCAGCAAAATGTTTGAGTTGTATGTGAGAACATGCATGGATTTCTGTGAGGTTTGGTAACAAGAAAACACTGAAGTGGTTTGTAAAGAGGACCCGACAAGACTGGAATGGACAGGTTATATTATCAAAGCCCTGCAGTGATCATTTCAAATCAAGTTATTAAAAAAACCCGTATGTCCCGTTTGATGCGTTTCACTGAGATGGTTTTCAAGACCCGCAGAACTGCTGCATCACCTGCTACTTCTGCTGAAAATACTTATTCTAATAGGCCCATTCTGCCCATGCCTGAACCTGCAGTACAAGGCTGTATGATCACCATTGTATGAGTGGTAAATATGCACAAAAGCAACCAGATGGAAACATTAAAACAGAAATACAAAGAGATTCTAAAGACAGTCACTGTCATTGTTACTGTTTGCTTCAGCATCTCCATCCATGGCCGTATCCATCATGGTTTGAGGGTCATCTGTGTCAAACTCTGGCTCCAGCGCCTAAGCTTGAAACCTTTGGAACTCAAAGGCAACTTGTTTAGCTCAGAGTCTATGTAGAAATCTGTTAAAAGTTGCTCATCCATAAATGTAACATAAGTCAAGCTGATCAGCTTGATTCTTGGGCCTCCTTTAATGCCATAAAATTTGAAATCCATACTTCATTAGCTAGATGTGTTTATATTGTCTGTGTATGCATTGTTGTTAAGGAAAACGCATCAATAAGTGGCATCTTAAAAGTCCTCAAAATTCTATCTTAATAGTTTAGATATACAAACGTCTGCTGATGATGTCAATCTAGATGAGGCAATCACTCGCATTTTCTTTAAAAATATGAAAAAAAAAATTATTCTGAGGCCACATTTACGCTTGAGCTTTTATTTGCATCTTCAAATTTGCAATTTCAGCCAAATTCAAAAGTTGGAACAATCCTTGTATATAGAAACGAAGTCAGGCGATTTGTTGCAAAAGTGGATGATTTGCAACTACAAAGATACTTCCTCTTGATAACCATCTCTGACTTAATGTAGATGCTACTAAAACCAGCTGCGTGTTTGTTGTGGTTGGGGGGTCCAGGCACTGTAAGAGGGACAGGGTCTATCCCCGACGTGCTAATTACTCCCCGTGGAAAACACATTCCTGCAGGCTGTTGTGTGTCTGCTTGTGTGAGATGCTTTCAGCGTGTCGCTTTCCTTCCCGTAGTCCAAGTCGGACCCCCGCGTGGAGCAGAATTCCAACGAAATTCCCCTGTCATGTTGGTTCACAAGGTGGACAAGCGTCATTGTTGCTGCAGGACTCCCATCCATCCATCCATCAGGAGTGTCGGTGCGAGTCAAACAGAACAAAAACACGGGAGGAAAAAAAGAGAGGAATTCCTTTTGTTGTTGGGAAGGTTTTATTTACACGCTGTAGGTTGGGATACAAGGAGCAGAAATGTGGCTCCGCTACGTTTGGCTTCTTGTCAACAAGCTGGTAAATATGTAGGATGCTAAATGTTGAATGGTGTTTTTGTTTAGAACGTTTCTACACCGACAAACAGACAATTTGCAAAGCAGCTTTTATTGATCATAATTTAAATGATCTACTACTACTGTTAATGTTTCTACATTACCGCACTCTTTATTAATGAATGAGTGGTTTATCAGTTTATCAGTGTAGTTCTGGTAGTGTGGGCTTCTTCATCAATGATATGCGTCAACACTGAAACAACTAATGTGTCCTCTTTATGGAAAACTGATTCACTATAAAGATTTACAATAAAATAGCGTGCTCGCTGAAATCGAGACATTCCCACCTTTAGTTTACGACAATATGTCAGCGTTCATCTTACCTAAAGCCAACTGGCTGTACGACTGCTGGATTCGCTCCATAAACTGTATCCATTAACTTTGTAACGCATATATATTTAATAAATATTCTATTATTTTGGCTTTTATTTTGCATTACGTTGTAAACATAAACTGTCACTGTGTGACTAACAGCTATACAGATCGACAGCACAGAGAAGTAGGCTAATACAACGGCTTCACTGGTGATACATGGCCGTGATGCTGATAGCTAGGTATGAACGACTGAATAAGCGTGTTCTGTAGAAACACTGTTGGTCTTTGCATAAGCTGTACTGCATGGTGTGGACACTTTGGCAAGCTGAATCAGAGGCTGTAAAGTTTCGCAGAGGTGCTTTTATTCAGAACATCCATGGGTTCCCATTCATCCTCATGATGCTGGATAATGATGATGCTGCTGCTGCTGATGAGGTTTTGTGTTGTCTTGTACGTTAGTGTTCAGGATTCAGCGGTGAACGGAGGTCCAGCGTTGTTGATGAACTGTCCTCTCCCACCACCTCCAGGCGCAGGCTGGGTGTGCTGCGCTCCTCCTGGCCATCTGATTGGACAGACAGACGCAGGGTGCAGCCTTTGGGCAGCAGCTCTTGTTCGTATGCCGCAGCTAACTGGTTGACGACCCGCCGCTCAACCTGAGGGACCAGCAGTGGGGTTAAGGAGAATGCAGTAACATTAAAGATTGATTTAGGATACTGTGATTTCACAGATTAATTCTTCACTGACCAAATATGTTTCTAATATGTGCTTTAGAAAAGAAACATTTTTACAATTAAGATACGGGTACTTCATCTATTTATTTAAATATTGAAATATTTTCTTGGTTACTTGACAATCTTTGTCTTAAAGCCTCAAATGTTTCATGTCGTGGGGTGTTCGTGTCGCCAGCAGACGTCAGGCAAAGACGAGGTACACCCTGGACAGGTTTCCAGTCCATCAACACAGAGACAGAAACCCGGGGCCAAAAACCATTTAAAAATTTTCCCCGCATTTCATGTTTTTTTGGGCTGTGGGAAAGGAAAAAAGAGGACTCCACCCAGGGGGGGGGGCCCCCAAATCCCCGATTTAGTTTTAATCATCTGTCCAGCCCCCTTTTTTAAGTATAAATGACAACAATTAGAGAATTTCACAATTTTTTTTAATTTAAGCTATGATATTTTACTGACATTAAATTATTCTGAATTAGTTTGTCTTTGCTTCTGTTTTACAATATTCCTCTTTGGACATAAAACTACTAACACGCACTGATACGTCAGTCTCATCTGCAGTAGGAAAAAAATTAAAAACGGCATTTTTACCACGTGTTTTGGGGGCCCCCGCCATGGGGTTTCAACCTTTTAAAAGGCCGTAAAGACCTTTCTTTGGAAAAAATTTAAAATAAAACCATTAAACCCACTTCCAAACTCCCCGCCAGGAAAAGGGAAAAAGAGGGGTAACATGGACTCATGTTTGAATAAAAACCCCCCCGTTTTCCCAAAAACCGACTCTTCCCACAGGTTCCCCCGCAGAGGGTGGGGCTTACAGACCTTGGGGGGGGGCTAAAGTCTCTTTTGCTGGCAAGGGAACATAAACCCTTTAAAACTGGAAAAACCCGAGTGACTTGATCAATGCAAAAAAAAGTTAAAATAATGGGTTTGCCGGTTTGGAGGATCCGGGGATTCTTTTTATATAAAAAATTTAAAGGGGGTAAAAAAGGGTTGATTGACTTTTCCCTTTGGGGGCCCCCCAGAAGCACCCCAATCGAAGCAGAATTTCCCCCCCGGCCTGGAAAAAAAAAAAAGGCCGTGAAAATGGATCGCATGCCCCTTTCCCGCTTTTACGTTCCAGTAAAGAGAGCTTAAAACCCCCCCCCGCCCCCCAATCCCGGGGGCCACTCAAGGGGGCTGATCGTGGGCCTTTTTTCCCTACGGTTTTTGGGTGGGCCAGCTAAAGCCCTTTTCCCACCTACGGGGGTTAGCTGCAAGTTAAACCTTTGTTTTAAAAACCCCCCCCCCCCCCCCCCCCCCCCCCACATGGAAGTTTTTTCCTCAACGCCCCCGGACAACATTCTCCTCAGCACAGTTTTCCGTAAGAGGGAATGTTTGGACAGAGAAGATCAGATTTTTGGGTTTAAAAAACTAAATGTTTCCCTTTAAAAAACAATTAGTTTTTGTTTTTTGGTTTTAAAACTCAGCTACAGTAAGTGTCTAGCAGACTAGCACTCAGCTAAGGATTTTGTTTTTTGTGTTTTTTTTTTTAAAGTTAAGACAACTATATTTAAAAGGTGGTTTTTAAAAACAGCCGGGGGGCCCCCTTAGGCCCTTTCAACCCCCTTTTTTTAGTGGTTTTTTTTAAAAAGGGTTTTGTGTTTGATTCTGGTAACCAGCTATAAGTTTCTTTTGTTAGCTCCAACCGCTAACGGCTAAGAACACGTTCTCACCCACTTTATGAGTCAGCTGAAGATCATTTACTCAGAAAGGTTAGTTTGCAATCTCGAAAGTAATATTTCTTTAAATATTATTTTACTACTTCCTTGATATTTCTTTAATAAATAAAATCAGCTAATTGAACACTGTTGAGAATTGGTCATCCAGAAGGTTGGTTTTATTCAGCAAATCATTCTTTAAAATATTATTTTATTAAAATAATGTTTTATCTGATCTTGCATTGTGAATGGTTGTCTAACGTTTGCTGATTATTGCCTAAGTTGGTTCCAAGACTAACTTAACTTCATTTCCAGATTCTTCAAGATAATCCTTGGTTCTCAGACATAAATAACATTGCATGGTAATGTTGCATCACTCTTTCGGTCATGGTTTTCAACCGTCTTTAATCAACTTGTTTATATTGTACATAACCCATTAGTCTTCCCTATTCTTTAATTCTGCTTGGTAGTTAGCTGGATTGTTTTAGCATAGTAAAGAGTTTGTTGATTGAAATATGTTTGACTTTGAGTTGACTTATTTTTGTGGTTGGTGTGTTCAGGGTCATCTGCAGTGTCAGGTTGCCACCAGATATAATGGTATTAGCCTTGGAAGTTCAGAGTGTCCCCCACATGGCTTGCAGCAAACTACAAGCAGAACCTCTAGTAGTTTTATCTCTTGCCTCTCTTCCACATAGGCCAGATTTGTGGAGTGCACAACTACAACTTCTTCAACCTGAGCTGTTTATCTGCAGCTCCTCCAGAGTTCCCATGGGGTCTTGGCTGCTTTTCTGATTCTCTGATTAAGAGGTTTGCAAATGTGCTATGCTCTTTCCATCCTCAGATGATGAATAATTCTCCATGAGATATACAAGGTTTGTCATGTTTTATAATGTTACCCTGCTTTTGACCTCTTTGTGACCTTACCTCTCACCTGTCTGGTGTTTTCCCTGGTCCTCATGATGCTGTTTGCTCACTAATGTTCTCTAACAAACCTCTGAGGCCTTCAAAGAACAGCTGGATTTATACTGACATTAAATACATTTTGTTGTGTACTTGGGAGTCTGTAGGAGTGCAGAAAAGCTGAATTTAGTCTCTATAAGTGTTGCGGAGATATCTTTATATTCTGTTTGGGTCATATTTTCAGTCCTTTCAGTTTTCTCTATTATCTGTTACGTTTTCTAACTGTTACGTCAAAGCATTTGCTGCGGAACGGCTAAACAAGGTTATGAACTTTCGGCTGATCAATTTCGCGCATGTTCCATGTAGGGGGAGTGGTGTCCTAGTGGTTAGAGAGCAGGGCATTTGCGTTCTAGAGAGGCCAGAAGTTCCCTGGTTCGAACACCACAGCCTGCCACTCTGGCTCCCTGAGCAAGACCCTTAGCCTTGAATGCTCCCCAGGTGCCGTACAATGGCAGCCCACGGCTCCCTAAGTGATGGGCTAAATGCAGAGGATAATTTCTCCATTGTGGGATCAATAAAGTCAAAATTAGTAATAATTATTATCATCATCACATTTATTACTTGCTGTGATTCTGTAGTCTAAGCTCAAGTACGCCTACGCTGCTAGAGGATAGGTTTGGTTTGGTTGCTAGGTGTATTAACCCACACAACTCATTACACCCGTCCCCTAGGATCAGGACCTCTTTGAAGTGCCTATTTAAATTTTATTTTTCATGGAAATGTTCCGACATCAGTGGGGAAATTCCCCTTCTCTGCAGGAAGCACTTCAAGCAGGAGTTCTTCAGCAAGATTTGCTGAAAGACTTCATCTGATTTAGGGGTCAGTTCCTTCAGTCTATGGAAACGACGGACGCAGCAAAGTGGTAAGCAGCAAATAAAACTAAAATGACAACAAACTTTATTTTAGACATGAATTTATTGTGTGTTGATATGACTTCTTGGCCATTGTTTTGATAGCAGTGACATCATGTCTTCTGCTTATGTTAGTGCTGTGTGCTGCTTTTAGCTCCTTGAGGACAGAACCATACTGCGTGTTTTGAATATTATTATTACATAAAACAGTTTTGAATTGTTTTTGCCATTTTTGTCTTGTTTCTGTGCTGCTAGATAATTGTGTCCAACAAAAAAAATGGCCAAAAGGGTTAAAGTGCACATAGACCTGTAGAAGGGGGGTCAGGGTGGGAAGTGCCTCACCAGCTTTTAAAGAGACCGAAACAAAACGCGTTGCTCTCAGACGCACCTCAGAACAGGCGTTAAAGAGGAGCCTGTGGAGCTACAATAATCAAAGCATTGCAGTTCCACTTTATATAGACCACAACTGAATGTTTTAAATGTGAAAAGAAAGGATTTAAAACATGATATGTCCCCTTCAAATTACACACTGGTCAACTAATAAGGTGACTTCTGAAGGGAACTGGTTGCACTGGATTTCATTTAAGGAAATCGGAGTAAAGGAAACAGCCTACAAATGAACAATCCACTTTTCAGATTTTCTTTAAAAAAATAAAAAATTAAACCGTGTATAATTTTCCTTCCACTTCACAATTATGCACAACTTTGTGTTGGTCTATCACATAAAATCCTAGTAAAATACACTGGAGCTGGTGGCTGTAATATAACATTATGTGAAAAAGCTCAAGGGGTACAATTACTTACAAGGCGCAGCATGTGCTTTCCAAGACGTCTCAGTCTACGTACCTCATGTTTGATGGAACGTGCTCCATAGTGCAGGTTATATCCACCCGCCAGCAGGTCCAGGACCGGGCGATCCCACTTGAGAGTGATGTCATGGCGCTGCTTAGCCTGTGGGAGAGATAGAGATGAGGGACTGTTAGGTTGAGGGGGAGGATGACACCTGGAGTGAGTGCACATAGCATTACAAAAACACACAAATCAAAGAGTAAAGGAGTAAACGAGACAAAGCAGCATCAGAGGGGAGATACTGTCAAGCAGCATGTCTGCTAGCGCTAATCAACAGGCCCTTAATGCGCTTTAATCAAACACCAGTCAATAGTAGTGATCAGAGCAGCTCATTTAGCTACTGATGTTAACACTTCATTCAATAAAAAGGACACCATGTTTCATTGCTGATACATAGTTAGGCAATAATGGCAGCAGTAAACATTTAATTCTCCTAATATGAATGAACAACAAACAAATGGGGATTAGAAGATAATCAGATTCCTGATGGAAGCTCTGCCAGACACAGACACGTTGCTTTGAGACTTAAACTAAAAAAAAAAACATTAAGGAATGGACAACCAACTTTCAGAAGATGAATACAGTGAAAAGATGCATGAATCCGGCTCCGATCAGCCCCCTGTGGGGCCGCGTTGTCAGGACATCAGCTGTAATATTAATAATTAAATATTGATGAAGCCTCCACATGTTAAACACTGTAATCATGTTATAGTGAGTAGCAGAGGCACACGATATTGATCTGCGCATTTTTTCCTGCACAGCTCAACGGCTGCAGAATGAAGTGGGTGAGGCTGTGCAGTCCTAGAGGAAGACACCATCATAGAGAAGACAAACAAATACAGAAACTTGATAGGTGGAGCAGACTGTAAAAGGGTGTGAAAAACCAGCTTTTCTTTTCATGACACACCTTCATAAGTGATAAACCATAAAAATAACTACATTAGTTGTCAGGTAAAATTAGTCACAAACCAAATCAAAGACAAAGTGTAAATAAATAAGTTGCTACCGAACCTTTTTGGCCCAGAAGCTGAGCTCTTTGATGACCAGCTGCAGCAGCTCCGAGTGACTAAACGGCAGGAAGTACACGATTTCATTGATCCGACCGAGAAACTCGTCCCTCCGGAAATGAGCCTGAGGATTAATCAAAGAGTAAACAATGACAACTGGAGCGTCTCAGGCCGACCGTGTCTGAACTTTGGTTCAAAACGAGGTTTTGTGTGTTTCTGTGCTTCTGCGGTACCTTCAGGATCGGTCGAATCACCGTTTCTTTAAACTGTCGGGAGATTTTAATGTCATCACCTTTCTGTACATCCTCTGGAGGAAAACACAGGAATGAAGATAATTTTTCTTCTTCCCATCATTATTATGGCCTCTGAATAAGTCCGTGCAGAGTTTGGATTTACAATGTTTTATGATATCTACAGCATTGTTTACATATTGGCATGTTTCTCTCACCAAGGTTGTCGGCGAGCTTCCTGCGACTGACCTCCTCAGCTTCCTGCCGCAGCTGCAAAGCATGCTGGGCAATGTCATCACTTGCAACATTTGATGTCATGATGAAAACGGCGTCCTTACACTCAATAGTCTTCCCTTTGCCGTCTGTGAGACGTCCCTGAGAGAGGAGCAGCGTGAAGGACACAGATCAGCCAGAGGGACCTAAGGTTTTCTTTAATACACGCCTGTAAAGAATATTCTGTGAAGACCTCATCAAACAGCTGCAGCATGATGGTAAGAACGTCAGGATGAGCCTTATCCACTTCATCAAACAGGACAACAGCGTTGGGGCATGCCCTCAACAACTTGGTTAGCTGACCCCCTTCCTCATGCCCAACATATCCTGGAGGCGAGCCAATAAACTTTGCTACCTGAGAGAAAAGGACGAGAGGATGCAAGGCTGGTCGAAAATCACGAGACAAAAAGATCTTTGTCTTTATACAGCATGTACAGTGCCTTGGCAAAATAGTCACACACATTTTAACATTTTATCAGATTACAAACTTCAGTGTATTTTATGTGGCAGAGTTACTCAAAGTAATACATAACTGTGAAGTGGAAGAACAAGTAACCTGGTTTTCAAAATACTATACACATAAACATCCATTTGCATTCAGTCCTCTTTGCATTGTTACCCCTAAATAAAATCAAGGGCAACCAGTTGCCTTTAGAAGTCACTTAATTAGCAGAAAAAGCCACATGTGTGTAGTTGAACCTCAGTAAATCCAGCTGTTCTGTGAAGGCCTCAGATGTTTGTTAGAGAACGTTAGTGAACAAACAGCATCACGAAGACCAAGGAACACGGCAAGGCTAGTTTATAAATCAAACATCCCAAACTTTGAACATCTCATTGGGAATTGTCCAATCAAGCATATGAAAACTTAAAGCAAGCCAGCTAAACTGACAAGGGGCAAGGGGAACGTTAATTTGAGAAAAATCCAAAAAGACCAACGGGAACTTGTGAGAGGCTGCAGAGATCCACGACTCAGGTGGGAGAATCTTTTGACCAGATAACTAAGTCATGTAAAAGTGACCTTTTACAGAGGCGTGACACAAGAAGAGCCACTGTTGAAAGACAGCCACAAGAAGTTCTGATGGCACTTTGTCATGAGCCATGCAGGGGACACAGCAAACAGAAAAAGGGCTCCAGTTAGACAAGACTATTTTCCCACCAAACTAATACTACAAACAGAATATCTGGTGGAAAACTAACACTGCACATCACTCCAAAAACACCATCCCCACAGTAAAACATGGTGGTGGCAGCATCATGCTGCTGAGACTGTGGAGACAGGTCAGAGATAATGTGAGGATGCATGGAGCTACATACAGGTCAATCCTGGAAGGACACCTGCAAGAGGATGCAAAACACTTGAGGTTCACCTTCCAGGGGAACAACAGCACTAAACATACAGCCAGAGGTAAAGTAGAACAGCTTAGATCAAAGCATATTTGTGTGATATAATGGCCCCGTCAAAGTACAGACATAAATCCCATAGGAAATCTGTGGTAAGAGTTAAAAATTGATGTTCAACGATTTTGCGAAGAATGGGCACACTGAGGCAAAAGGTGGTCCTACAAAGGATCGACTGCAGGGAACTGAATACAAATGCACGGTCTACCTTACAGATTTAATTTGTAAACATTGTTGCAAACCATTCTTCCTTTTCCTTCCACTTCACAACTTTGTGTGACTTTTTGTTCGTCTGTCGGATAAACTCCCAATAAAATACATTGAAGTTTGTGGTTGTTATATGAAAATATGTGGGAAATGCTAGCTGTATGAATACTTTTGGACGGTATGTTGGATAGCTTCTGAGAATGGCGTCTGGTGCAGAATTAATGAATTTCAAAAGCTGTGTCTCTGGAGTGATCATCTTAAAGTGCCAATATTCTTATTTTTATATTCCATTCATATCTGCCCCTAAAAGGCAAACTTTTCACACCATCTCAGAGAAAACATAACTGTCCTTAACTCAAAGCTTTTGACACTCTTTAACACAGGAGCATAATCCAACTCTGAATCACTGATTAAATATATCCATCATCAAACCTCCATAAAGAGGCAAAAACAGTCAGAGCATTTATTTTGGTTTATGCATTAATTATGAGTTCATAAACAGAATTAATCCAAAATGTCACTGCCATACATGCACTGCAGACAGATAGCACAGTTACAGCAGCTCTCATCTGATATGAGTTCACTTCTGTAGAGCAATATGTACAACAAATTATACATGACAGTCAATTTTAAAAAACACACATTCTGTGTTGGGTCAATTTAAGAAGAAACGGTTTACCTCGTGTTTTTCCTGGAACTCAGACATGTCCATACGAATGAAACCCTGCAAACACACCATAGTTAAACAGGAACCTCCGTTTGCAATACATGGTTCTAACGCGTTGTCCCTGTGAAAATGTTACACTTTGAGACTCAACTTTCCAGATGTCTGTGCTTTACTGTCATTTTAAAATATAAAATACAAAGATTCACTATGAATTTAGGAGGTGTGTCCAGAGTGGCCAGAGTTTGCATATCAGCAAAATCCAGAAACTGGAAAGGATGGAGGTAGGAAACAATTAGGGAGCAATGGAAGAGAAGAATGAGGAACACAAGGGAATTGAGGCAGGACACAAGAAAGGAAGAGAGGAGAAATATAATGGACGTAGGAGGAAAGACATTAAAGTAGGAAAGGAATGCAGCGAAAAAGGACACAAGAAAGGGAATAAAGACAGAAGGAAGGAAGAAAGGAAAGCAAGGAAGGAAGGGCACAATGAACGAATGAAGGAAAGAAGGTTAAGATAATGACATTGAATGATGAAGATAAGGGAGATAGGACACAAGGAAGGAATGGACTCAGAACACTATTAAGGTATAAAGGACAGAAGGAAAGGAAAGACAATGAGGGAAAGAAATAAGGGCACAAGGAAGAGAGGAAGGACAGAAGACAGTAAGGACACCAGGAGGAAAAAAGGGAAGGACAAAAGAGTAGAGAATAACATCTGTAAATACAATTATACTTCCATACTCTTATCTCTGCATACATATCCAAACCTTTAAAATCCTTAAATCAAGTTTCAGACTTTTCCAGACAGTGACATGGTAACATGTTGTGGCATTATTGTGTGTTTGGAGACAAATCTGCCCAAAACGTACCTTTTTAACGTCTTTGTGCATGTAGCGAGCCACCTGTTTTGCCAACTCTGTCTTTCCTGTCACAAAACAGAGCCATAAGTTTTCTTATTCTTTCTGCAACAGGATCAACCTCATTTGCCATTTAATTACTTCCAATTTGACATAAAAAACCATCCTGGCTTGTTTGGACTGGAGCACCATCAGAAACATTCAGTCAAGAAAAACATTTGACTCATTTGAGACTAAAAAACAATATTTTCCTCTTTGCTAAGTGCCTTGGCCTAAATCCCAGCACCACCTCCTATAAAGCATTCAATCATCTCCGCTCTCCTGAAGCTCACATTAAGTTTGTCGGTAAAATATTCTGCATATAAATGCTCATATATGATATTGATGTCTTGTACTTGGAATGCATGTGTGTGAGGGTGGTGTGTGTTTGTGTCTTGTTGCTGTGTTTAATATTGATGTCTCATGGCCAGAGTTTGTCGCTGAAGGGAACGGAGGATATGAACACTGCCTCTCCCTCATCCATCTCTCAGCCTTGTCATTTCATGATCTCCATCTTTCTTTAGCCATCTATCTGGCCCTTAATATCCCCCTCTCTCTCTCTCTTCCTGCTGCTGTCTTAACACCAACACACACGAGCACTTCCACATTTTGCTGGTGGTGGATGTTTAAGTTTCTTTGGAACAATCCAAGTCCAATTTTTGTTGATTTATACTGAAAATCCTCTGTGAGTGGAGTTAGTATGCTGCATTATAGATAGCTAGTTTAACTTAAAGCCCCGCTCTCCATCATGTTCCACTCAATACTTCCTTGCCCAAACTATCACTAAACTTATAGTACAGGAGTGTAGATCTGCAGCAACAGAAAGCTTGAAGTACTCTCAGTTCACGCTCGTCCCCAGAGGTAATCATTTCCTGAAACCACAGGCGGCTGCTGATTATCTTACACACAACAACGGTGTGTTACAAAGAGGTTCCAGTGTTTTAATGTGCAATCAGCTGTTTTTCTGACAGCTGGTGTGCACGCCCACACATACACACACACATACAGCTCAGGGGGGGGGGGGGGGGCTCTACCAAACAAAGGCCATAAATGGATGGGGCATTCTGCTGTCAATACTAATCAATTAAAGTGCTGGAGAGAGATGGGGGCAAACACATTGAAATTCTCCAATTTAAAGCTGGCAATTCAAGTTAGGATCCATTTAAGGAAATCTGGAACTTCGAATTTCTGATCTCCATCTACAGTGTCTTGCACAAGTATTCATACCCCTTCACTTGTCATATTACAGCTGCAAACTTCAGTCTATTTTACAGGGATTTTATCTGACCGACCAACGTAAAGTAACCGATAATGGCAAAATGGAAGGAAAATGACACACTGGCTCTCCCAGTCAGCACTATGTAGAAGCACCTTTCGCCTGAATTATATGTGCAAGTGTTCTGGGGTATTTCTCCACC
This sequence comes from Crenichthys baileyi, assembly GCA_036173005.1. Taxonomy (NCBI): domain Eukaryota; kingdom Metazoa; phylum Chordata; class Actinopteri; order Cyprinodontiformes; family Goodeidae; genus Crenichthys; species Crenichthys baileyi. The sequence continues at coordinate 19,011 of JAHHUM010002936.1, read as the reverse complement.
AACTTTACACATCTAGAGGATGAACTTTTGCCCATTTCTCTATGTAAGATAGCTCAAGGCCAGTCAGATTGACTGGACATTCTAACAGACGCATAGATCTAAACCATTGGCCTGCAGTCATGCCTGTATATTTAGGCTTGTTATCCTGCTAATAGGTGAGCTTCCCCACAGCATAATACTGCTACCACCATGTTGCACAGGGGGAAGGTGTGTTTAGGATGATGTGCAGTGTTAGTTTTCCTCCACACGAAGAATTTAGGATGCCTGTAGGCCAAAACGTTCAGCCTAGGTCTCATCTGACCAGAGCAATTTCTTCTGAGTCTGCTGAGTCCTCTAATTGACTTGTGGCAATCTGCAAACAGCACTTCTTCTGGTGTTCTTTCAACAATGGCTTTCTTCTTGCCCCTCTTCCATAAAGGCCAGATTTGTATAGTGCCAGGCGAAATGGTTGCTCTCCCTACACAGCCTGTCCTATTAAAATGATGTGAGACATTGCTGGTAGGTTTCTTGTGCCATGACTAACATTACCTAACATTGTAGCTTACTCTTTTAGTTGTTGTTTGATAAACTTAACAGAGCTCAAGAGCAGATTTCTTCCAACTTCACAATTATGAACTACTTGGTGATGGTTTATCGCATAAACTCCTAATATTTCATTTGGACATTTTTGGCTGTAACATGAGAAAATGTGGAAAACACTAAAGGTTATGAATCATTTTGCAAGGTACTGTAGTTAGGGATCTCCCTGTAAAGGTATTCCCGTTGTTTAACACGCAGCTTGCATGCTAAATGTGTTATCATTAGTCAAAATATGTATCTCTGTTAATCTCAGCTGTTTGATTCAATTAGAAAAGTCTGTGATTGTTGATGCCTGCTTGTGTGGAGAATAAATTATGTGATCTTGAATTGAGACCTCCTTTTGATATGTTTTAATTGCCAACCTATTTACCCATCTAATAAACAAATAATGCAGGTTTATGGAACTGTAAGAAGCATGAATTCAAATATTGTTGAGCTCCTTTCAATCTGAAAAGTAAAGAGGGACCCTTTAGAGAGAAATATATTTGCTAAATGTAGATTAGCCTTAACTGTGTTTGCTATGCAGCCTGCTTTGGAAGTCCTGTACTCCTTGTTAAGTGATTAATTGTCCAGAGAAGAATGCAGTCCACTTTAAATGCAACAGCTTCAGGAGGAAAATGAGTGTTCTGTTTATTTTAGGTGCCATTTAAAGGAAGCTGAGGAGCTCCCCCAAGCTGTTTGCTACATGAAATCAAACCAGGATTGACGAGAGGTGTGTAGAAGAAAGAAGGTACCGATTCCTGACGAGCCAAGGAAGAGGAAGACAAGAGGATGCTCTTCATCGTACCAACCATTCTCCTTTCTTCTGATGGCTAAAGAGCAGAGAGAGAGAGAGAGAGAGAGAAGAACCCCATTATAACATTTGCATTTGTTGCCTTTCCTTTCCATCAGGTCTCCTAAGTATAACTGAGCTGACCAGAGGGTGGAAGGATTCCTGAAACTTTGATCAAAGAGTGAAAGATCAGGGATGAGAAAAGGGTCAGAAACATTTGGTTTAAAAAAAAGAAATAGGAGAGAAAACAGAGCAAGACGAGAGAGCTCCAGAAAGCTACCCAAGATGCATCTCTCCTCCCCCCCTCTCAGTCAGTGGGGCCATTAGCCAGCAGTAATTGTGTTAGCCTCTCTGGCGCGGCCATGGTGAAATCAGTTTAGCATAGATCGCAGCCTCACACACAGTCTTGCTTAAGGAGTGCCTACCCTACCCTGCCATCACCCCAGCAACCAAACCCACATATACACAAAGGCAGGATGATGATGTGGATGGCAGGAGAGTAAAGAGAGTATTTGACTGTGGTTTCAGGCACTCAACAAAGAAACCGACACCAGCACAAACTCATCCAAAAGTGAACCTGTGATCTAGACTGGGGTCCAAGCCAAAGATGAAGAGAGATTTTGTTAGGCTGGTCAGTGGAACTGGTGGATCATTAATTAACACAGTTGAATTTAGCAACAAAAAAAAAGCACATTATTGGCCTGCTGGTGCTGGTTTGAGTTTTAATTATATGTTCATCAGCTATACATGTTTAAAGGTCCAGAAGATAACATCATAGATAAAGCAGAAATTCTAATAAAGTTCCTGATGTAATGTGCCATGTTAGCCTTTTGTGGATGGGAGACGTGTGAAAAGTAGCTTCAGAGCGTGGCCATAAGTACCGTGTGAGTTTTAGGAACACCATGCCAGTGTAGCTGAATAACATATCAAAGGCCAATCTCCATGGCCATATCAATGAGGGCTATATTGAAATGGCAGAGGACTGTGCACATGAAATATTTGGTGGTTTATAATATTTTAAAAAGGGATGGGCTGGTTACCGGTATTAAGATACCGATATCCCAACGTTCTAAAGAGCTGTGGGTTCAAAACAGCAAAAATCTTCCATCACACATATTTTTACATTTAAAGTACTATGCTTTTCTGTATGTTAATGTTTTTGCGGCACTAGTGGCCTTAATATTCTTATTTTTTGACGGTGAGCTGACAGGCAAGGGGTGGAGAGAGGGGGAAGACATACAACAAAGGTCAATGGGCCGGGTTAGGGTAGGGTCTCTAGAACCTGTGACGGCTTGCGTCGAGGACTAAGGCCTCCGAACATGGGACGCACGTTTTATCTGAGTGCCACCACAATGCCCCCAATATAAAGTACTTCTAATGAGAGGCCAGAGGACATATGCTGACCCTGCAACCCTCCCCCACATATTGCTGTGCAATGCTGGCTGAAAGAAGGCTTCAACACTTCTCCCTTGCTTATATGAAAGCTCATATGTTAAAACTCTTATTAAAGAAATAGTTTTAGAAAAGTAGTTGGGAAACTAAAAGTGACATGGTTGTTAAGCAGTGGACTGAAGGCTGGCTACTGGAGCAGATAGCCTGACTAATCAGCTTGTTAAACTTGTGCTGAGCTGCTGTCCCATGTCTCCCAACTACCAACGTATGCTGCCATTTAAAAAAAAAACCTCATTATGTGGGTTCAAAAAACCCACAGCAAACAATGCTCCAATTTTCACTTTCAGTTTGAAGCTTTCAGCCTCCAGAGGTAGTAAACGGCCAGCAATATTAATGGTTTATCAATCACACACAAGCTGAGTATCATAATCAAAACAACAATATATACATGATAAATGTATTATTATTGTTATATTTTAGGATTTTTGGGCACTAGTGGCCTTTATTCATAAGTAGCTCGACAGAGAAGGGAAGGACAGTATAGCCAGGGGTTGGGAATTGAACCTAGGACAGCTGCGGCTTGGAGTATAGCCTCCATTATATGGTGCACCTGCTCTACTACTGAGCCACGATATGCCCCCAGATAACTTTATTTCAACTGTAATAATCAAAATGCTACATTATTTTTAACGCAGTAGGAATGTTGGTCGTTTTCTTTTTCTTAAAACAATACCATGCCGTTTTCACTCAATGCTATTATGAGGTGAGAATCTGATATCGGCCTAAGCCTTATTTCAAGTGCCATTCATGCAAACCTTAACTGCCAATTATATTTGACTGGCTGGATGGACTCGGTCAGTGCTTGAAGTTCACACATCTGATTTTATCTGTAAGGTCATTGCCACATTGAATGCTGAAGGAACATTTTAATGTTTGTACGAATGTGTGTAACAACATAACACTGTTAATAATGGAACGCTGTGAAATATCTATATACTGTGTGTGAATTTGAGTGTGTGTACGGGTGCTGTGTGTGCATGTCAGCTGGGAGGGGGAGGGGTGTTTGGGCTTAAATCCCCTTAAGTTGATGGAGCTGTACTATTATACCATCTTTTCTTCTTACCTGAACACTATTTGTGGAGCTCACCTGGATCTCGTTGTGTGTATGCAATGATAATGAAGGAATTTTATCTTTATCTGATGCAGACAAAGCTACTAAAGCTCACAGATAATGGTGGGTGCATTGATATTAGACCAAAGAAAATGAATAATGAGGAAAATGTGGGTTAATAATAGCAGATTTCATCATGTTTTCTTAATATATACAAGAATCATTTTCAGAACTACTACATGTATCAAAGAACCTTGAGCACATTTTCCTCTTTTTTATAAGTATCAGGATAAAAAAAGAAATATAGTCAAAATCTGAAAGGGCAGGTCAAACCTCAAACAAAACTGAAAATTGGCATCGGGCAGGAAAAGCCAGATTACCGCGTCTCTATTAAAAGCATCATAGATCCCAAACGTTTCACTGGCAGAAAATGCTACATTTGAGCTTGATTTTCTGAATGAACAGCAAAGCTTTGAGCAAATCACTACGTAATCACACTAAAATATCAAAACAACAGATGTGGCATATGTGTCACATGACATAGGTGCTAAACCAGGTACTAATAGCTGATAATCAAAGAGGGAATGTTAGGATATAGAGGAGGACAGAGGAAGCAGAGGGAGGAACAGAGATAAGGAGAGGAAAGAGGAGTGAAGATGTGGAATGAGATAAAGAAGGGAAAGACAGAGGAGTGATGGAGATAAGGAGACAGAGAATGAGGCAGAGAAACAAACGAGTGTGTCAGAGATGGACGGAGAGATGAAAAGTGACATGAGGAGCTCCAGAGCTCAGTCTCCTTTATCAATGGCTGCATGAATGACAGGATAACCTTCTGTGTTTTTCTGCGTCTTTTAGCTGATTGAGACCGACTTTGACAGAAGGGCACACTGACATTTCTGAGAGGACCCTGACAAGAAGAGGGAAAGGAAAGGGGCACAAAACAAACGAGAGCTGGCTCCCTCCAGCACACACACACACACACACACACACACACAGCAGCATGTATTCTGCAGGTCTGGTTGGCTCTAACATGATTACAGAGGGATGATTCTCTTCAATAACTCTTAGCCCTGAGAGCTAAACCTGGATCAATCTAACCTCCTTCCTGTGTGTGTTTTTATGTGGGTTTTGTGTATGTGTATGGTGTGTGTGTGTGTGTCTTGCTGCAGGCAAGCTGTTTGTCATGAAGAGTTATGGTGGAAACAACTATTTTGAAGACATGACAACACAGCAAACATTGTTTTTTTTATCTCTTGGCGTCTGGTCTGCAAATTATTTACGATAACAATCAGTTCAGCAGACTGTCTGCGAAATTCATTTCCTCGCTCACCTATTGCTGTAGAATTAGATGAACGACGATGAAACAATAACATGATTAATCAATAAGTTGGTACGAAACCATTTATCAACAACTGAACTACAAACTGTGGTTCTTTAGGTAATTTATCAAGAAAAATGCCAATTATTTGCTCTGCTCTTTAGTCTTTAAATCATTGCTTTTAACCCTTTAAAGCCTGACAGAAGAAATAATTTAGTTTTTTTTTAACTAAACTGTTTATTGGATGCTTTGTAATCATAAATGATACATCAGGCTTTTGCGGTCCTCTGACTGTCACAATCAAAAATATTTTTTTATGAATTACAGTAGCACAAGGCGTGCAGCACGTTTCACTGTTACCATTTTGAAAACCAGGAAAAGGAGCCAATTAGGTTTCGGTTTAAGAAAAGTGGGAAAATGATCCACCAACATGTATTTAGAGACAGTTTTTTGTAAAATATTGATTCTGAAATAAGATGATTTTATGACATCTTTTGTTTTAAGAGTGTATTTCAAATAGAGAGTTTCATTAGGCAGAACTGTACGTGAAACAGTCTATTGTAAGACTATTTTATTACTTTTTATAAATTAATAAACTGGCAGACTGATCAATAATGAAAAACTAACAATACAATCTGTTGCTGTACAGTATATAGGTTGCATCTGCAGTTCCTAATCCAGTCCTGTGCAGCCCTATCTCTCTGCTTATCTCTACATCCCCTTCTTATTTGCTATCCTCTTATCCACACTGGGTCCCTCTCTCCTTCCTGAACAAATTTCCTCATCTGGAGATCTCCACTACCCCACATGGACTCTCCTAGAGTTTGACTGATCGCTATGGCCTTTGATAAAACTGACTGCAAGCAGCTGACACGGGTACAAAAGCTCACAAGATGATGTGTAACCTTGTAAATTTATTTGAAGACAAATTTTCTATCTGTAAGCCTCTCCTGCCTGTGCCACGGTAGTGGTTTGAGTGTTTAATATATTTTGACTCTTCACTTTCTTTTCCCTGGAGTATAAATATGACTTGACACAGAGACCAATATCTCTCTTCAAAATGGAAAAGATGAGAGAACATGTTATTCAAGTACGTAACATGCATAAATCTACACTCAGAACGATACTATTAAAAACAAAAGATATGTATAACATTGTAAATGCTTTGAAGTACCTGGACATTAACCATTAATACATTCACTAACCTCTACTAGAAAACTAAAGGCTATCCTGCACTGGGACTTGCAGCAACATAACAAACCAACACATATGACCAAATCGAAAGAGAAATGGTTCATCAAACATAAAATCAACCTTTCTCTATGAACTTCTCAGTCTCCAAACCCAAATCCTACAGAAAACCTGTTGGGTGAGCCAAACAGAAGAGGGCATAAGGGAGGTCCCAGGACTCATCTAGAGAGATTGTTCAAAGAGGAACAGTCAAAGATCCATCTCTCTGTGTGTGCTTCAACCTTGCGAAACATTAAAGGAGAAGAAGTGCTGTCCTATTGGCAAAAGAGGGTTGTACAAACAAATAACAAGAGTACCAACAAGAGTAGCACTGGCAATTTCTCAAAAAGCAGTTATTATTTTTTACCAAATAAATGTTTTTAGATGAAAGTTCATGCTTTTACAAAATAAAACGAGTTCATTTTAAGACCTTTTACACATAGTTACCAGGGATGGCAATAAGTTTGAAGGGGACTGTTTGTATAAGGGAACAAAAGTTTATCCTGCAGTGATGTCTTGTATATTTGGAAAATAATAACATTCATTGCCTTGTCAAAGACTACAAGTCCCATGACTACCCTCCTCTAAGGCTTGTTGGTTTCCTCCCCATTCTTAAACGTGTAAAACCACTTTGCATACCTGTTTGTTTTCACTGAAGTTTCAAACTCAGATAAAGGTTATTCTCCTGTTAGTTATAACCACTGCAGTATCTGTCCTCACAACAGACTGCAACGTCTCCACCTAGTTCTGGTAATAAGCTTATTATTTTCACAAATCTACAAAGAAAATGTACAACATCGTAAAGTTAACAAATGGCTTGTCTGTAAGCAGCAGAAGCGTTTCTCAACATTAACTCTCACTCTCTCATCTTCAGATCAATACGCCACATGGCCTCTATGGATGCCTGCTGTAATATCAGCTCTTTACTGTCTTCTGTGTTATTGTGCTCTAACTCATCCACCCTCCTCTTTTCTCATCACAGGACTCAGCTTCTCAGCTCCTTGTCCTCTATCGGTTCCAATTAACGTGAACGTGTTTGTTTTTGCGACCGTTTTAAGTCGTCTCCTATTACACGCGTTTGCTTTTCCCATCCTATTAACATGATTTGTACTAATCTACCCCTGATTGCGACATGCAGTTTGATGGAACAACGATGTAGTGATTTAAAAGCCACAAAGTTAAAGCAGAAAAAGGAAAGAAGGGTGAAAGAGAGAGCTGGTGAGATGAAAACCATGGGAAAGAGAGAGAAGAAGAGAAAGCAAATGGGGAAAAGAAGAGAGATGGGAAGAGGGTAAGCAGAAAGATAGAGGGAGAACAGAGGGAGGGGTATGGGGTCTGTAGTATGTATCCTCTCTTTGTAATTGTGTTAACTGGCGGCTCCAAGCCTGGCCTCTTCAGCTGTCTCACACACACACACACAACACCTGTGCACGCCTGACAGACAGCTCATTCATCACAATTAACCAATTACAGCCTCCGCCGGTCTGTCTGATCCCGCCTACAGCTGCAGGGAACAGAGAACAGGAGGAAGAACGGAGAAGAGTACAAAACACAACAAGAGCACCAACAGGAAGATGGCCATGTTGTAAAGTAAAGCTCTAAGATGCACCTGCAGTTTTTTCCTGTCTGCATTCTGTAATACCCCTTAATAATTCCCTCTGTGTGAATGTGTACCTGAAGCCACCGTGTTGATGGCCCCTTCCTGACCGATGATGTGTTCCTTTAGTCTCCTCTCCAGGGGGAATCTCCTCCTTTCCTCTGCCTCCCGACGAGCTTGCAGGTCCTTAAACTAAATGGAGACGAAAAGATCAGCTCACAAGAGAGTAAATGAGTCTCAAACGGGGAGGAGATGTATGAGGGAGTACTGAGGGAAACCAAAGTATAATAGCCTTTCAAACAGAGGCTAAAGGACTAAATAAAGACTGTGGATCTGCTTCTAAATGCCAGTGATACAAGTTAGGACTGAGACTCATCACCTGAGTCCAACCTGGACACACCTTTAGCTGCAGATTCTCCCTGCTAAAATTAACTAGTGGCCGAGTTTTGGTGAAGGGTTTTTATGTGTTTTACTGTTTATAAAAGTCCAAAACAAACTGGAGATTTTAAAATTGTATTGTTGTCCTAATCATCATTAAACACAATGATTTTGTTTTACAATGTATCAAACAGGAGGGGAGCTCTGCACATCTATAGTGAGGTCTAAACAGCAAATTCGAGATATTTTAGGTGAGAAACACAAACAGTAAAGATACTCTCCTTGCACTAAGATCCCACTGAAACAAAACGAACATTTTTGGACCACTGAATGTTTTTTATTTGGAATAATAAGAATGTTTTTTTAAGAATAAAGAAACTGAAAACAAAGAATCATAAAGAAATATAAATAAAGCAAAATTAGTGCTGTTCTGAAACAGAACTGTATGGCTTTAATTAATTTAACTAAGTCAGACAATGCTATTATGCCAAATCAAATATTCAGTGTTTGTAAAATGCATATATTTCTTAATATATTATTAAATTAAGTGCAACCATTTCTTGGATTTGATTTTCTAATGTATTTAAATCACAAAGCTGCAGCTACCATTTCCTGTTCTCCTAATTTTATCATCTCTCTTAAAAGTCTTTCCTCCCATTTTTCTGTTCTACCTGGGATTTTTTTCCCAACCGCTTCGTCTTACGCCCTCCGTTTCTCCTTCTCTTTGTTTCTCACAGACGCCCCATGACTCATTTATCCTTCTCTTTTTTTGTCTCCTTAGACTCCAGCTTTTCCCCCTGCAGTGGAGGCAGACTGTTTATTCTCTCTTTCCATCTTGCTTAGCTGCAGCCAGCTGTCAGGCTGCTGGATAACTATGGATAACTTCAGTTTTATTTAAAAAAAAAAAAAAAGGCAGAACCCGCCTCCACTCCTATATAGCGTTCAGGCACATTGGTTGTATGAAAGAATTGAGCTAAAGAGGATAAAAGTAAAAATATACACATATTTTTTACATTGTAAAACATGACCAGTAAAAGGGAAGCAAATCTATTATTTCAGAGTAATGGTTTATTCTGTGTTTCAAAAATCTCTCAAATGTTATATACTCCTCCTGTTAAAGCCTGCATGTGCATTTTCTATGAGACAAACCTTAATTATACTTTATCCTTTGCCTATCAGAGATCAACCACAGCCCAAAAGCCATGAAAGGTATATAGACATGTCACAGGCTTGCCTTTTATGACATGTTTTACGCAACCTTATAAACAGGTTGGAAATCTAATAACACCTATCACTTTCACCATCTCCAGAGAGCAGTTACTGTGGAGCAGAAGTGACAGATACACAAAACAAACAAAAAAACGGTTATTCTGCAAAGGGTGAGAACAGAAAGTAGCAACAACAAAGTAGTCAACTGTTCATGCTTATAAATAAATTGATAAATGAACAGTGTGGATGTCAGCATATGTACATGTACTTGAAAATAGAGTTGTACCTGGAGAGGTACTTGCTTTAACAATAGTGAACTATGCTTCATTATGTTTTTGCCATAATTTATATCTATTCATATTCTCTATAATTTATGCAGCAGGTAATGTAATAAACGACTGTTTGCTACAGAGTGGTAAAAAAGATCTAACTAATGACCAAGCCATACCTGCAGATATTTCATGAAGGTCATTAAATAGTTAAATGCAGAATTAGTTTTGCCATAAGACTGTGACAAAAAAACAGAACTGATCTGTAATAGTTTTAAGATATGCAGGGACACAATGCATGTCATAGAACCAATGTTATTAAGGATTAACACTCATAAATTAAAGCTGAGAATTTATTTTATATAATTTATACACTGCTGAAAAAAATAAAGGGAACACTTAAACAACACAATATAACTCCAAGTAGATCAAACGTCTGTGAAATCAAACTGTCCACTTAGGAAGCAACACTGATTGACAATCAATTTCACTTGCTGATGTGCAAATGGAAAAGACAACAGGGGAAAATCTTTGGCGATTAGGAAGACACACTCAATACACTCTACAACCCACACAAGTGGCTCAGGTAGTGCAGCTCATCCAGGATGGCACATCAATTCAAGCTGTGGCAAGAAGGTTTGCTGTGTCTGTCAGCGTAGTGTCCAGATTCTGGAGGCGCTACCTGGAGACAGGCCAGTACACCAGGAGACGTGGAGGAGGCCATAGGAGGGCAACAACCCAGCAGCAGGACCGTTACCTCCGCCTTGGTGCAAGAAGGAACAGGAGGAGCACTGCCAGAGCCCTGCAAAATGACCTCCAGCAGGCCACAAATGTGCATGTGTCTGCACAAACGGTTAGAAACCGACTCCATGAGGATGGTATGAGGGCCCGACGTCCACAAATGGGGGTTGTGCTCACAGCCCAACACCGTGCAGGACGCTTGGCATTTGCCAGAGAACACCAGGATTGGCAAATTCGCCACTGGCGCCCTGTGCTCTTCACAGATGAAAGCAGGTTGACACTGAGCACATGTGAAAGACGTGACAGAGTCTGGAGACACCGTGGAGAGCGATCTGCTGCCTGCAGCATCCTTCAGCATGACTGGTTTGGCAGTGGGTCAGTAATGGTGTGGGGTGGCATTTCTTTGGAGAACCGCATGGCCCTCCATGTGCTCGCCAGAGGTAGCCTGACTGCCATTAGGTACCGAGATGAGATCCTCAGACCCCTTGTGAGACCATATGCTGGTGAGGTTGGCCCTTGGTTCCTCCTAATGCAGGACAATGCTAGACCAAATGTGGCTGGAGTGTGTCAGCAGTTCCTGCAAGATGAAGACATTGAAGCTATGGACTGGCCCGCCCGTTCCCCAGACCTGAATCCCACATCTGGGACATCATGTCTCGCTCCATCCACTAACGTCATGTTGCACCACAGACTGTCCAGGAGTTGGCGGATGCTTTAGTCCAGGTCTGGGAGGAGATCCCTCAGGACACCATCCGCCGTCTCATCAGGAGCATGCCCAGGTGTTGTAGGGAGGTCATACAGGCACGTGGAGGCCACACACAATACTGAGCCTCATTTTGACTTGTCTTAAGGACATTACATCAAAGTTGGATCAGCCTGTAGTGTGTTTTTCCACTTTAATTTTGTGTGTGACTCCAAATCCAGGCCTCCATTGGTTAATAAATTTGATTTCCATTGATGATTTTTATGTGATTTTGTTGTCAGCACATTCAACTTTGTACAGAACAAAGTATTCAATGAGAATATTTCATTCATTCAGATCTAGGATGTTTTATTCGAGTTTTATTTTTTTTGAGCAGTGTATATAGCTTTGAGCTTTATGGGTAAGAGAGACAATGTTTTCAGTCCTGATTTATTGGAGTCAAACTTTTCTGCACTTTTCAGGTTTTCAGGCACTTCGTTCCAGAGCTGAGGAGCATAGAAATTAGATTTTACCTCTTATTGTTTAGTTCTGGTCCTAAGAACACTGAGTGAAGAGTCTCTGGGCTCAACATTTAAGGATAGTAGCAGGCGGATTTAATAATAGACATTATTTGGTTGATAAAGTTTAGTTCTGATTTAAAACTTTGGATTTTTGGGACCAAAAACAATGGCTTCTGTGTTGTCTGCATAAAGCTGGAGGAAATTCTGACCCATCCATTCAAGGATATTTTGGATACACTCACTCAGTGACTGTAAGCGACGGTTGCCATGTGTTGTCACAGAAATATAATGTCAGCATAGATATGGAAGGAGATTTGTGGTACCTAGTAATCGAAGCTAGTGGCCCCCAGAATGGAGCCTTGGGGTATCTCACATGTGATCTTTGTTTGCTAGGATTTCTAACGATCAAATTTGAATCAAAGCAAACAACAGACCAGAACTTCACAAAGTAAAAACCCTGTTTTCCATGAACTCCTCTGAAAGCTGTCGTTTTTACACCTCCTTACATTATAGTTCTTGGAATCAACTAAAATCCGTTTGGGCCCGTCGCAGCTTTACAGAAACTCCATATCTGTAGTTGGATTCAAAAATTCCGATCAGTGCATCTCTATAAAAAAGCATTTTGTTTTTGACGAAATATTTCCAACCCAAAACAACATGTCCTCATTGATGGCTTGGCTTTGTTCTCTTGCACAGTTTTGACCCAAGTTAACCTCTACCAGCTTTCCAGACTTAAACACTCAATAGCACCTGTCAGTCAGTGGCGACACTGACAGGCCTCCTGAGGAGTGTCGGCCTGTGTGCAAGATGTGAAGCAAATGAGACAGATGTCTGTTGAGTGAATAGACCCGAGTATTTCAGAACAGGGCGAAGGACATTTGGAGGAATAAAAACGAATTATATTTCAACTCCTTGCACATTCTGCAGCGTTTATACGAAGTCTAAATGAAATGAATCTTTGTGTTTGTGTGAAAGAGAAGTGTGGGTTATACCTTGCCCTCCCACTCCTGCAGTACTGTGCTGACCTCTCCCTCCTTAGCATAGGCCCGAGCCGTGTGTCCCAAACCATTGGTTTGCAGCGGGTTGGCACCTGTATGCGAGGCAACACGTATACAGAATTAGAAAGTTGATATATAATAATATTGAGATCAATAACAGAGTAATTGTATGCCCTAATTTAGCAGGCATATGCTGTTTTCTTCATATCAAAGCAATGCAGACACAGCAGGAAGAGTATGAAGTTGAAATTGTTAAAGAGTGAGACTGTTGGGAGGTCAAACTGGTTTAATGATTACTGAGGCCGTCTGTGGTGAATCAGAAGCCCCAAGCAATGCCTCTGTAGGGGGCCTCATATCCGCAACGTGTGCCAATAATGTCCCCTATGACCCCTCCACACATGCACACCAACACCCTGGACTGGTGCACAGACGAAACCCACAGCAGGTTGCTGAACCTTAGCAGGAGGTTAAATAAAGGAAAATAGCATTCTGTGGAGTAAGACTATGAATGCTGAATAAGCATAATGTCACACTATGTAGAAAGTGTGGCAGTGCTGGATGGAGATCAGTGTACTACTAAGAGACCCCTAGAATGTTTACACATTTTCCATGATATAGCTACAAACTTTCATTTATTTTACAGGATTTTATATGTTCAAGCCACACAGAGTCGCATATAACTGTGAAGTTCTTTTTTTTTGTTTTTTACCAACATCAATTTAAAAAGTTTGCCATGCATTTGTATCCAACCTACCCGGAGTTCACACTTTGAAAACCACATTTTGTTGCAATCACAGCTAAATGTCACTATATTAGAATATGTGTTTGGATGAGGCTTGTTTGTCAGATTAAAAGTACCTTTTGAAAATAAGCAAGTATTACAAATACTTTTCATTAAACCCACATTTCTGTATTAAAAATGGTTTTGATTGGTCTGTTGTAATAATCGGCTCTTCTAAGAAATAAATGATGTGTCTTCATTAGCTTGAAACAGAAAATCATCATAATTAACAGAAAAAGAGGCTTATAATCATCAGTCTGTGTGTAATTTATGTACATAACGTGTTTTCACTTATTGAATTAAGTTACTGAAATAAACTTTTAAATAACATGACATTGCTCAAAGTGGTAAAGGTCACAGAGTGGACAAGAGAGAGAGGAAAGCAGAAAATAAGCAAATCCTGCAACTGATTTAGTCATCGCAGTATTTACCGATGGTATCGCCACGGCAGCCATTTAGTCTTTTCACAGATTCTCAACTGGATTTGGACTTGGACTGGGCCTTTCTAAGCACTTGTATATTAATGGATCTAAACCAATCTGTGTAAGTTTAGGTTATCCTGCTGGAAGGTAAACGAACCACTGCTCCAAGTCCTCTGAAGCCTCTAAGGTTTACCTGTTGTATTTAGCTCCAGACATTTATTCAATTAACTCTGCTTTCCAACTTTCTCCCTGAACTGGATTTTACTGAGATTCAATTACACACAGACGGACTCCTAATTTGCTGACTTCTTCAGCTTTACCTTACTACAAACTTTTGAAAATCATACATGCTTCTAATTAACAGTTAAGTCCTACTTGGTGTTGGTCCATCACATCAAATCCTAATAAAATCCATTGAAATTGGTGGTAGAAATGTCAAAAAAGTTCAGGGATTTGAATATGTTTTGAAAGGCACTGTATAGGCCCACATACATAAGCTTTGATCATATTAACTAGCTGCTAAGTCTGGTCTAGCATACTGGAAAAAAGTGGCAAAAACAATTAAGTAGATGCCATTTTACAAGCAATGAATGTAGCATCACCCAGTAGAGCTTTACAGGTCACATCATTACAAGGTACCACAGAAACTCATAGTTCATGAAGTTAAATTTTCCTTTAAACATCATCATTTTCTAAACATTGTCTTATTTGTTAAAATAAACACGTTTATAACACTTTATTTCTGCACTAACACACGTCAACACTGTGTTCGGCACAATGCATCCTGTATTTATAAATACATGGAGAAATGGCTCAACGTTTATGGAGTAAAGGCTGACTGTTATCTTGAGCATACTATGTTCTAAGATCTCTGAAAAGCAGGCAGAGGAGTAAATTTAAGAAAAGAAAGTGTAAACCTTTGACATTAAATCTTTCATTAATGAGATTTTAATGATACCTGAAGTGAATTAAAAAGATTTGGAAGCAATATAAAAAAGAAAAACTACAATACCCATCTACCAAAGTTACTCTTTAGCAGAGACGGGATGTAATGGCTGATCTTATTACTCTGAGCCCTGACTGCAGAGACTAATAATCATTGTACTGATTATTGATAAATCCTTAAATTTCACGACCCGCTCCCAAAGCTATCGATCCTGACAACAATACACCACTAACAGTGCCCCAAACAACAAAAACATGAGGGAAGAAAGCAATAAAGTACCCCATAACACACACACACACACACACCCTGGACATAATAAATAGCATCATTTAGGGCTTTAATATCAGGCCAACCCTCTGGGCCATAGCACTTTATAACAGGATCAACACTAACACGAGTCACACCAGCAGACACACACACATCCCAGCTGAACATCGCCTTCTTCTCTCTGTCAGCCAACACACACACACACACACCCCTTCATTAGGAGTGCTTTAGTTATGCCTATTAGGATTCCCTCCTCTTTCCCATTTCCTCCTCCCTCTCTTTCTCTGCAGCTGGTGGGAGAGAGCCCCTGCTGGTCTTTATGCATATGTGTTGCCCTTGTGTCTGTTTCTGTGTGTGTCTGTGAGCATGTGTGTCTCTTCTGGCCTCCTACCACCTACAGAGCTGTCCATTACTCAGTGCCCCTGGCCAGAGGCCTGATGTGGAGCCGGGGGAGAAGCTAGGGAGCCGCTGCAGGTAGGGTGGGGCGACTGTGGAACGTGGCAAGGCCTGAGGGTCGGCCTGGAGACTGTGATGGATGAAGATGGGAGCCAAGGTCCAGCTAAGGCCAAAAGAGCAAACCCGTAGCAAGAAGAGTAACGTGGGTGCACTCAAACACAGGGGAAATAACAAGCTAAAGAAAAGACACTAACATGTACAGTGTATCAAGAGGAAGACAAATAAGAGAGGCAAATCACACTTAAACCCAAAGCTGTAGCAAACTTTTTTCAGTCCTGATGCAAAACTAAGAAGGCAACTAAAGGAAGTAAAATAAAAGACCTGAGAAAGGATGTAAGGTTTGTCAAAAATGATTAACACACATCAAAAGCTAATTCTTTATAAAAGTCTTTAGTTTTGCATACATTTGCACAGGATGACAGCAATGAGGGCGATTGAAGGCATGCTACGTTTTAACTGTGATTGACCGTGATGGTGGCGCCTAGCCAGCAAAAGGTCCCCGTCAGCCAAGCAACAACCAAATCTGTCATTAATCTGATTGTCTTAAAACAAATGTCTCTGCTTTATAAAATTTCTTACCTTTTCAATTCAAAAATGTTTCTGCAGAACATTTGATCTAGTTAGACGAAGTGATTTGTTTAAGCGCAGATGTGGGGTTGAGACGGGGGGAACGGGGGACCGAGCTTTGGATGCACCATCAATCATAAACATAAGCAAGACATTAATACAGGCTTTTTGTGTGGGTTTGAGGTAGTTAGGGGTGTTTTGTCCAAAAAGGAATGCTATTTTATTAAACATCTAATCAGCCTAAAAAGAAACAACTGCAAGTCGTCTCCAAGCTGCATCACAGAATATATGAATACAGAAATATGTTAATCAGAAGGAAGTTCGAAAGCACAGGCATAAATGGCATACATAATATTACTTCATGAAAAAACACTTCCTGCTGTTATCGAGATACCACCAAGTGCCTGGGGGGGGGGGGTCACAGTTCAACGAGGCCTAGCTTGTTTAAGAACAGCTCGGCTGGAAACTGAGCAAGATACGCTGCCCCCAGGGTGTGTATGTGTGTGTGTGTATGCTGGTGGAGCAGAGTCAACGACAGGTGTAATGGGGGCTAGGGAAGATGAACAAATTATCCATTCTAGATGAGTTTTGTAACCCTTTTTATATCAACTCTAATAACAGATTTTAATGGTTTAAGGGGTGAGACAGAGTAAATATTTACTTCTATCTCCATATTAGCCTTTTACATAATACCACAGTTCATTCTTTGACCTCTCTGTAGCAAACCCAAGTCTTTTCCATGAATAATGTGACTTATAAGTGTTTTTAAGACACAGGAATCTTTTCAGACAAGTGGACACAATAAAAGAAGCGTTTCATCTTTCAGTTTTGGAAAGCTGACACCAACAGTTCAGGTGAAAGCTGCATGTTGCTGTTTATCTCCGGAAAGACAGATGGCTTTTTCCCCAAGCAGAACCAGAACATCTTCATTCAAAGCTTCACCCAGTATTACAAAAAAAAAAAAAAAGTACAAATTTAGTCTCAAGTAAGTAAGAATCCAGACTCTCACAGACTTGTTAGTTCTTCTTTAAGAAGCCCTCCTGTTCTCCACTCATTACCTGCACCTGTTTGAACTCGTTATCTGTATGAACGACACCTGTCCACACACTCAATCAAACTCCAACCTCTCCACAATGGCCAAGACCAGAGATCTGTGTAAGGTCATCAGAGATAAAATAGCAGACCTGCACAAGCCTGGGATGGACAACAGGAAAATAGCCAAGCAGCATGGTGAGAAGAGAAACAACTGTTGGTGCAATTATAAGAAAATGGAAGAAGTTCAAGATGACGGTCAATCTCCCTCGGTCTGGGGCGCCATGCAAGATCTCACCTCGTGGGGCATCAATGATCATGAAGAAGGTGAGGGGTCAGCCCAGAACTACATGGCAGGACCTAGTCAATGACCTGAAGAGAGCTGGGACCATAGTCTCAAAGAAGACTATTAGTAACACACTACGCCTCTATGGATTATAGTCCTGCAGCGCACGCAAGTCCCCCTGCTCAAGGTCCCCAAAGCGCATGTCCAGGCTTAGTCATGGGAGAAGGTCATGTGGTCAGATGAGACAAAAATCCACTCGCCGTGTTTGGAGGAAGAAGGATTAGTACAACCCCAAGAACACCATCCCTACTGTGAAGCATGGAGGTGGAAACATCATTCTTTGGGGATGCTTTTCTGCGAAGGGGACAGGACGACTGCACTGTATTGAGGGGAGGATAGATGGGGTCATGTATCGGGAGATCTTAGCCAACAACCTCCTACCCTCAGTAAGGGCACTGAAGATGGGTCGTGGCTGGATCTTCCAGCATGAAAACGACCCGAAGCACACAGCCAGGGCAACTAAGGAGTGGCTCTGTTAGAAGCCTCTCAAGGTCCTGGAGTGTCCTAGCCAATCACCAGACCTGAACCCAATCGAAAATCTTTGGAGGGAACTGATAGTCTGTTTTGCCCAGCGACAGCCTCGAAACCTGAAGGATCTGGAGAAGATCTGTATGAAGGAGTGGAACAAAATCCCTGCTGCAGTTGGTGCAAACCTTGTCAAGAACAACAGGAAGTGTCTGATATCTGTAACTGCAAACTAAGGTTTCTGTACCAAATATTAAGTTTTGTTCATCTCATGTATCAAATACTTGTCATGCAATAAAATGCAAATTAATTACTTAAAAATCACACAATGTGATTTTCTGGATTTTTGTTTTAGATTCTGTCACTCACAGCTGAAGAGTACCTATGATAAAAATTAAAGACTTCTACATGCTTTGCAAGTGGAAAAACCTGCAAAATCAACAGTGTATCAAATACTTGTTCTCCCCACTGTAGTTGTCCTGACAACAGACTTTCCCACCTAAGCTGTGGATCTCTGCATTTCCTCCAGAGTTAGCACGGAGCTCTTGAGCTGTTTCTCTGATTGAAGTTCTCCTTGCCCAGCCTGTCATTTTAATGGAAGATCATGTCTCGGTCAGTTGATGGACTGAACGGTGCTCCACAAGATGTCTAAAACTTAGGATATCGTTCTATAACCTAACCCTGCTTTAAATTTCCTTAACTTTTTACCTGACCTTCTGCTGTGTTCCTTGGTCTTAACTAATTGCTCTAATTTGTTTACTAATGTTCTCTAGCAAACCTCTGAAGCCTTCAAAGAACAACTGGATTTATACAGAGATTTAAATTTTGCCAGGGGTCATTTTTAAAAAGTTTCCCTTTACAAAAACGCGAAAAGTTTTGCTGGGCTTCCAAAATATCCCAACAGATACACTGAGGTATGGTTATTTTAAAAA